>KQ061691.1:278687-602718 GCA_001008035.1 Atkinsonella texensis
GGGGGGGGGGGGGGGGGGGGGGGGGGGGTGGGGGGGGGGGGGGGGGGGGGGGGGGGGGGGGGGGGGGGGGGTGGGGGGTTTGATCAGCCCTGGGCTGTGAGACCCGTTATGAAATTTGTCTCTGGCGTGATAGGCTTGTACTCTGTACATTGCAGCTATCTACACGGTTCTGCGGAATTGTGGGTCTCAAGCGCCAGGAGATCCATGCATCCATCCCTCTACAAGTTCCCCTTCTGTAGCGAGTCAAGCTGTCCCACCTGGTCTGTTGGACAATCTGAGGACTTCGGGGTCGCTTACGATTATGCCGTCCTTGTGGGGTGAAATATTCATTTAAATTAAATATTTCTTTCATCGATATCGGAACGAAATCTGACTTGGCATATGCACTGATAAGTGCAGCCCCCAGTCAAAGCGCTACCTTTCAAGTACCTGCTTAGGTTAGGTACCTGCCTACCTGGCTCGGTGCCGTACTCCGCCAGTCACAGTAGCCAGGTAATCTAAACTCAGTCCCCTTCATGCTCCTTTTTAATGCTCAATGTCGGCAGCTGAGCTCTCCGTGCTGCCCTCATTGACCCCTACTTCCTCGCGTTCCGCCGCTCATTGCTTTGCGATCTGCTTCCCACCATGAGCGGCAAGCGACGGGATGCCCCGCCATCGCCATCCGATGCTGCGACAACCACGACGACAACGACAACAGAGACGATTCGCCCTGCTACTGCTACGAACGGCGATAAGACCGTGGACGCGGGGCTGAGGAGTGTCAATCATTGTAAGTTGTGTGGTCCCGTTCCTGGGGGAGGGGGGAAAGGAACTTGCAGTTCGTATGGAGGGAGGAAGCTAACGAGCTGCGACTTTTTGCGACTTTGCAGACAAGAGAGCGCTTCCGCGATGGCGATATAATCTTCGTCAACAAGCCCTGCCCTTGATACGATGGGAGACGCCGTATCTGGCCTGGTTGCAGCAAAAGCTGCGGACCCCGGCGCTTGATAGTTACTTTGCCATCACCGCTAACCTGGGAACGCATACCTTCTTCATGATTGGGCTGCCGATATGTTTCTGGTGTGGATGGGCGTCACTGGGCAAGGGGTACGTTGGGTCATTGTTACCTGAATGAACCATAAATGAAGCATATATATATATATATATATATATTCCTCTCCGAGAAACCAAGCACGCTGACGATTGATTATACATCAGATTGGTGCACATGCTTGCGCTTGGTGTCTTCTGGACGGGCTTTGTCAAGGACTTCTATTCCCTTCCCCGGCCTCTCTCGCCGCCGTTACATCGAATTACCATGTCCGGGTCTGCTGCTCTTGAATATGGGTTTCCTTCGACACACAGTGCCAATGCGTTATCGGTAGCTGTGTACGGGCTGTTCAGCCTGCACAGTCAGGATAATACATTACCTCCTACGGTCAAGGTGATTCTCGAGTTTCTCTCCTACTTTTATGCCGCTTCCATCGTTTTTGGCCGTCTCTATTGCGGCATGCATGGATTCTTGGATGTGATCGTGGGGTCGGCCATCGGTGCTAGCATTGGTCTACTTGAATTCTACTATGGCCCGTCGTTTGATGCACACATGCACTCCAGCTCGTGGATTGCCCCTGTCATTGCCAGCTTGGCTGTCATCATCTTTGTTCGGATACACCCTGAACCTGCAGACGATTGTCCTTGCTTCGACGACAGCGTAGCGTTTGCCGGTGTCGTCATTGGCGTCGAGTTTGGAACCTGGACTTATGGCAAGATTCCCTCGGACCCTTGGGAGACGCACGCGTACGGTGACGGCGTCGTGGACGTGGCGCCATTGGGCTTGTGGTGCAACATTGTCAGGATCGTTTTTGGAGTGCTGGTCATTTTCGCGTGGAGAGAGACGATGAAGCCTGCCCTGCTCAAGGTACTGCCTCATATTTTCCGGCTCATGGAGAACTATGGATGGGACCTACCGAGGCGGTACTTCACACCTGCAAGCGAATACAAGTCTGTGCCGCCTGGGTCTCGCCTCGATACTCTATTTCCGAAAGCCTCTGACTTCCCCCGTATGGTGGAGGGAATTCGACATCCCACCACTAGAGGGCGCTCCGTCTCCATCGGGCCCCAGAGTGTTGCTGATGCATACGAGGCGCTTGCGTATCGGGAACGGCGGCGGCGGGAAAGCATTAGCAGCAACCAGAGCCTCAGGAGCAAGTGCAGCAACATGGACCTCCAGGGCAAGGACGAGGATCAATCAGGGAAGAACACCCAGACATCAGGGGTACAGAAGGTTAATTCTCACAGATCTGAAAAGGCGAGCAACGCAGTCGCAGCGTGGCGTGGAGAAGAAATGGGCGAGGTTCTCGAGGCATTAGAGCTCGATGACGAAGAGATGTTTTCACGTCTAGTTCGACCACGTGTGAGATACGACGTTGAAGTAGTGACGAAACTGGTAGTTTACACAGGTAAGATGTTATGTGCGCTTAGCAGTTGTTTAGTCCAGATGGATTTACTGACCATTCGAACTAGGGGTTGCATGGTTTGCCACGGCACAGATTCCCATCATGTTTGAGTACGTAGGCCTCGGAACGAACCACCTATCGACACAATAAAACATTATTCCAAAGCCCGTGTACATGATCGCTGTTGCAAGTGCGTGTATTGTACCTCATTAAGCCGTCTCCATGACATGGCGCGTTGGGAGTACAAGATGACACGAACCAGACGACGTTCGTGACCTGCAGGTCATTGATCCCATGACGAAGTATTTTATTGCATGTATGTCAAGAAAATAATTGGAACATGTACTCCGTAAAGCTCACCCATAAATCCAGCTGTTTGTAAACGAAGCGAAGGCGCAGGAGGAGTCTTGAGTTGAGGCGGGGTATTGAGTGGAGACATGCGCCACCACCAGCAGGGGGGTTTTAATGGGCGTGAGTGACACGCGGTCAACGCGTCTAGCTCGATCTTGGTGCCGTGATGAAGATTTTCTGGACAGCTTCACACAGAATCTCCATCTACATGGTGTCGACACGTGCAGAGCTGTGACCAAAGATAAACCATTCATTCGTTGTTCACGGCAATCTAAGAGCAGGCACCATGTCCGACTTTGGGGATGAGATGGACGTTGACGCGCCGGCCCCCTCCAAGGACGTGGTTTTCTCGTCGGCGGCGACTAAGGGTAAGAGAGGCATAGCCAACTTGCCTGTTGAAGCTGAAGACAGCTTACCCTGGTACGTGTCACCGAATATAACGCCGGCCGCGCGAAGTTGAACCATGCAATAAATAGCTGACCAACCATGACTTTCGCTCAGGATCGAAAAGTATCGTCCCGCTACGCTCGACGACGTCTCCGGCCATGAAGACGTTCTCGCCACCATCAACAAGTTTGTTGATTCTAACCGCCTCCCTCATCTTTTGTTATATGGCCCTCCCGGAACGGGCAAGACATCCACCATCCTCGCCCTCGCCCGACGAATGTACGGAGCCGCTAACATGCGGCAGATGGTGCTGGAGCTCAACGCCTCCGACGACCGAGGTATCGACGTGGTGCGCGAACAAATCAAGACGTTCGCCAGCACCAAGCAGATTTTCACCATGGGCGGCGCATCAGCAAAGTCGAATGCCGTGGCGGGATTCAAGCTCATCATCCTCGATGAGGCAGACGCCATGACCAACACCGCCCAAATGGCACTGCGACGAATCATGGAAAAATACACCGTCAACACACGGTTCTGCATCATCGCCAACTACTCCCACAAGCTGAGCCCTGCGCTGCTGAGCAGATGCACCAGGTTCAGATTCAGTCCGCTGAAGGAAGGCGACATCCGAAGCCTGGTAGAAAAGGTGGTGGAGGAGGAGCACGTTCGGATTGGTGCCGAGGCGGTAGATGCGCTGGTGAAGCTCAGCAAGGGAGATATGCGGAGGGCCTTGAACGTCCTGCAGGCGTGTCATGCCTCGAGCACGCCGCTTCGGGCGAAGGATGCCCCCCAGGAGCCCGAGAGCGAGATTGAGCGCGATATGATTACGACGGAGACGATTTACAATTGCATCGCGGCGCCGCCGCCGGATGCGATTAGGGAGATTGTGAAGACTTTGCTGGATACCTCGGATGTGACGAGCTGCTTGAATACGATTAACGCGCTCAAGGTGACGAGGGGGTTGGCTCTGGCGGACATCATCACGTCCTTGTCGGAGGAGTTGGCTAAGCTGGAGGTTGGCCCTGAGGTGATGGTCACTTGGCTGGGCGGGCTGGCTGAGGTTGAGCACAGGGTTGCCGGGGGAGGGAGCGAGGTGGTGCAGACGGGAGCTGTTGTTGGCGTGGTTCGCGGTGGAGTTGAGCTGATGGGCCGGCGATGGAATGATGAGTGTGCAGTATAGATGAGAGGAAGTGAGATGGATTTCCTAGTCGGGAACGCTGTTCGTGTACTTGGGTGAACCGGTGGTGATCCATGGGCAATGGTTGAGTAGTCTCATTCATGAGCAGAGCGAGCCGGCCGTAGGGGATGCATGGTTGGTTGGTTGCTTGATATATGTCGGAGACGAGAGGAAGAGAAATGACGACTGGCTATAGACGACTGGCTATATTGAGCGCGTACCTCGTAAGCAAAGCACAGCTACCTGCCATGCGCCGTCTCGAAATGCCAGAAACGTCATGTCATGTCATGTCGTGTCATGTCATGTGCCGAGCGAGCTTCAGCCCTACATCCGTCCAACTGCCCCGCCAGACAACAACAACAACAACAACAACATCCAACATCTCACCTCATCCCATCCCATCCACCCCCTCAGCATCGTCTCGTCTTTTTTTCACAAATGGCATCAGCCAGTCCCGGCTCGTCAGAGCCCCAAGGCACGCCGAGCGCCGCGAGCATCCCACCACCAACCGAAAAGACAATCACCAAGATCCCCCCCGTCCTGCCTCACGAGAGGGTGTTCCCCATCCAGATCGGCAGCGAGCTGTTCAAGCTATCCGGGGCGTCGCTGTCGTCGGATGCCCCGTCGTACTTCTCGCAGTACTTCCTATGCCAGCTCAGGGAGCGGCGCCTGGACGACGCCCTGCGCACGCTGTACATTGATCGCGACCCAGAGACGTTTCGCGACATTGCGCTCCATCTGCAGGGATACCATGTTACGCCGCGGGATGGCAAGCATTTCGTGCGCTTGTTCGCCGATGCGCAGTTCTACAGTCGTACGTTTCTTTCTTTTTTTTTCTTTTTTGCACAGCTGGGCTGTCTATCCTCCTGTTTCCCCGAAAAGGGGAAAGATTATTTTTAACCTTTTTTTTTTTTTTTTTTTTTTTTCGTCGCCCGCCCTAACTGCCCGCTTATTTATTTTTATATATATACATATTTAGTCCCCAAGCTGATATCGCAGCTCTACGAGGAGAGCATCTTCATCTCCATCGGGCATCGCGAGTTCCAGATCCCGCGCGACCTCCTCACCGACCCACGCAACTCGCCCAACTACTTCTCTCTTGGCTTCGCCTTCTTCTTCTCCCGCCCTGATAATCTCTTCCCTGGCCTGGACCGCGAGGGCCTGCTCCGTCCGCCGTCCATCTTGCCTCCGTCGGTGCCGAACCGCGACGCCGACACCTTTGCCGATCTGCTGCGCCTGCTGCGCGGGTACCCCATCAACATACGCGACGAGACGCACAGACAGGAACTCCTTCGCGATGCGCGCTACTTCCACTTCAAGGGGCTGGAGCAGCAGCTTCTTCCGCACTCCATCACGTACAACTCCCGCCGTGGCACCGCCGAGATCACGATCCGGCTGGAGAACGTCCAGAAGAGCGGGGTGTCCGTCCTCCACGAGCGCGCTCCCACTGTCGACGCCGACGCTCCCTTTTCCGTCGTGCGCATCAACTACGCCCGTCCCTACGTGGACGACTCCCCCGCCAGCCTCATCCTCCAGATCGGAAGCGAGTCCCTGATCCATTTCTGCCACGACGCCCTGCGCGTAGAGTTCTTCCGCGACACCAAGACCCGCGTCGCAAAGCTCCTCGAGGTCATTGCCACGAAGCTGAATCTCCCGTCCACCACGCGGCCGCTCGGCCTCCTCATGGCCTCGGGGGGCGCCTCCTCGCAGCCCGCCACGCCAGGCGATACGCCTCTTAGCGAGGACCTCGTACGGGCGGTCATCGGCCCGGACGCGGACATCACGCTAGACGGGAGGGAGTACATCCCAGAAGACAGCGCGGCAGAGTCCCTGGCGAACGGCGACGAGGGCAGCGGGTCCGGTTCGAATCCGCGCAAGAGGAAGCGCCTGGATGGTTCGCATCCGGACTGCCCCTGGACTGTCCTGACAGCCCAGTGGCGCCTGCGCATCCAGGCCACGAACAGCGAGACGAGCACAGTCGAGTGCGTCTTCGTAGCCGTCAAGATTGATGCCGTGAGTTCGGAAAGGGGCAGGAACAAGGCGAGGCGGTTTTTGGCGTGATGCCCGGATGGCTTTGATGGTTAATGTGCGGCAAACTCGTCCACCGTGAGACTTATTGACTTCGTAGAGGCCTGGTTTTGCAAAGTGAATCTTGCACCTTGGGTTTTACAACATGTGGAACGACCGCCTTGGATTAGATTTACGAGACTACGTATATGGCTGGCAATGCAATGCATTGGAGTGCACATACATGTGACATGTGTCGTTTGAGTTACTACCGACGGTTGAGGGATGGAATGCATGTATATTCAACTGGGCTGGTTGGCAGCAGTGTGAATGATTCATTTAAAGGTGTCGATAGACTTGGTTACTAAGTATAATGGATACATTTCATAGACTTAGTAAGTACAGAGCATTCATTTAAAAGTGCTAATAGACTTAGTTAGCAGTATAAAAGATTCGTTGAAAAGTGCTAATAGACTTAGTTAGCAGTATAAAAGATTCGTTGAAAAGTGTTAATAGACTTAGTAAGTACAGAGTATTCATTGAAAAGTGCTAATAGACTTAGTTAGCAGTATAAAAGATTCGTTGAAAAGTGTCACCGGACTAGCACTGCAAACAGCACAAGCATAAGTGCAACAGTTACGCTGCTCCATGACAAACCGCCACCTTGTATTACCGCGCAGGCTCATACTATACATACATCCCAAGTAAAATCCTCTCCCCCAGAGTATCATTACCAAAGACCATACGCCCTTCGCCATGCCTGCATAAAAGGAAATGCGTCGAGAACCAGAAAGCACAAGGTCGTCAGGTGACCCCATCAAGGCCCCGAAAATGTTCAAAACGTCATATTTATCTGAATCGCGGCGTGGCCTTGGCTGTAGGCGCGCTCACATCCCTCTTAATAGGACGTCCTCGAGGGCCTGTCGTCGTCGCCACAGCCTTTTGTCCCCCAGGCGTTGTAGCCGCCTGTGCTGCACTCCTGGCCCGTCCTCTTCGTTCACGGATCTTGGCCAGAGCCTGCTCTCGGGTCATGGTGGGCGTCATGGCTGGGTCTTTGGAGTCGAAACTGGCGCTGCTTCCGTGGGAAGGCGTTCGTAGGCGCTCATTTAATGTTGAGCTTGATCGTGCTGTGTCTTCGCGTAGAGGAACAGTCGTCGTAACAGTATACGACGATGTTGATGCGCTGGTGGCTCGTGGCTCGGGAGATCCTGCAGGCGAGAAGCTCTGCTTTACCTCTCGTGTTGTGCACTTGGTTAGAGGCTGCGTGTCTGCCACCGTAGGGATCACCGGAAGACTGGGCAGGGATGGCGCCGACTGAGCGTCATCTCGCGGGCCGTCAAGCAGGAAATCCAACGAGGTACGTTCCTGTCCCAGAAGTGCAAATGCTGGAGGGTCCACGGAAGGTGTGCGAGCATACATTCTTGGACTTGGATCAGCTTCGGTCGTTGGCATGGGCCTGTCTGCGTCGCTTGCATCCTCCTGCGTGACCGCTTCAACATCAGCCATGGCCTTCTCTTGGGCTTCTAGTGCAGCGGCTTCCAGTTCGGAAAGGGTTCGGAAGATGCCCTCTTTAGGATAGAAGATAGTGCTTCGCCGCGGCTCCTTCCTCGACTTGATGCGCTGTGGCTCTGCTTCAGGTTCAATTTCGTGCTCGATCGAGGGCTCAGGTTGGCGCTCAAGTTCAGCGGGCGACTTGGACAACTGTCGCTCCGCTGTTTGTTCACGGTGGTCCTCTTGTCGAGGTGAAGATCGGTTTGAATGCCGAGAGTTGCGCATGGATGCCTGCGATGCGGCTCGTGGCAATTGAGGAGAAGGAGCCTCCCCTTTGACGACAACAACTTGTTGCTCCTGCTCTGTCGACACGCGCCGTCTCTTCTGAGGAGCGTCCTCGTTCTTCCTCGAATTTTTCGTCTTGGAGCAAGAACAAAGTTGCATCTGACACTCGGTCTGCAGAAACTCAATCATTTCCTGCGCACGGTCCGCTCGCTGTCTCTCCCACAAGACCTGAGTGGTGAGATCTTCAATTTCCATCTCGCTTGCCGCCGAGGACATGATTTCCATGGTTGATAGAGAAACGCGAGATGCCTTTCGTCCACTTTGACCACTAGTCGGAACGCTCTTCTTCTTGGGTGACGCAAACTCGTCAGTCACATCGTGGCCAGCAGGTGGCAGTGGAAGCTGACCCTCAGCGGCAATACGGGCGACCTCCTCGTTCTTAGCGGCAGTCTTGAATGCGTCCCGTTCTTGCTCGACGAGCTTGATGCGTTCAAGAGCATGCTCCAGTTGTTCTTGAACACCGACTATCTGATATCGCGCTGTGAAGGCTTCTTGCTCTCTGACCTTGCTTCGCTCCTTTTCACGCCGAAGGCTCTCCTCGGCCGACTTGGTTGCGCTTCGTGCCGACTTAAGCTCCTCCTGCAGCTTTACGATGGCGGATTGGCTCTTGAAGTTCTCCTTCCTCGCTCGTCTCACTTCCTTCTCCCAGAGGGCTTGTGTGTGTGCATGTGTTTCTTTGGCGCGCCCATAGTTGTCCTGTCATGCTCCGTCAGCCTTCCCTGGTCGAGGAAACACGCGTTAGAATTCATGAGCTCACCATGACGGCTTCAAGTCTTTCTCCAACTTTGCGCTCGCGCTCCCTTCCCTCTTCAACCTCTCTCCGCAACAGCCGGTTCTCATCTCGGAGTCGCTTGAGCTCAGCGTCTGCTTCCTCTCGCCCCACCAAGGCACGTTTCAAGGCGGCGTCTGCTACCTTGCGCTCCAGCTGTTTCGACTGCATGGCGATGCTTAGGTTGTTAAACTGGCTTATCTTCTCGTGCACAGAGCTGTCTCTGCTCCCCCCTACCCCTCGTAGGGACGAGAATATTGAATCGCGGCGATTTGCCTGCTCGGGAGTGACGGCTTGAAGGGGTCCCCCAGCTGGTGAGCCAGGCACGCCGGAGCTCGAATCCATGGGTGTGGTCTCTTCGTCAATCTGTGCCGGTCGGTATCGTAGCTGCAATCTCTAATTTCGGCTCCAGTCACTTGCACGGGCACCACGCCGTCCCCGCGTAGCTGGATGATGTTGAAAGTTTGCTTGATTATGGTAGAAAGTGCTATAGTTTGTGGTGGATCTCAAGTGGCGCAGTACTGTTTACAGTTGGTGTGACTAATAAATTGAGCTGCCCGCCTGTTCTTGGTTGCCGTAGCAACGCTGCCGTCATGTGACGCTGTGGCAACTCACTATCAACACGAGTACTTAGAGGTGTTAGCACTGCTTCCGGTGCGAAAGATGGGCGGCTATGACAATGTTGATATCTGGCCATGTTTCTTTTGGAATCTCATTGCTCTGCGAATTTCCCCATCAAAAGCAATCACTTGGTCGTTGGGCCGACTACACGCGAAGCAAGCGAGGACGTCCATCAGCCAATCAACGTTTCTGCCAGCACGCGTACGTATCACCTCGGAAGAAGCCCCAAACATCATGGCAATGAGCAATCTAATAATGAAGCCCAGTTCCTACCAAGCGCAAAATTCAGGTGGCTGCAAAATCAAAGTGGCGGATCTTGCAGAGTGTCGATTCGGATGAAGAAAGTGGCGTGTGCTGTCATGATAAAGTGATGCTATTTTTGAATCGGGAGCAACAAGTCTCGCGTAGAATGCCCAAAGAGGTAAGAACCATTGGGTGCCACTCTCCCACTGCTGAGCCGCCTCCCTTGCAAAGCTTCTTCGCTTACCGCCCAGCCCTACTCGACCGCAACCCCAAATCAGAATATTGCCATGCCATCCACCATGGCCGAAGCAGAGGTACGGCAACGAAAAGCTGCGTCGGCTTCCAACGGTGCAGCTACCGAGCTGCCCAAAGAAAAATCCAAGTCCAAATCTCCGCGAGACGCTGACGGAGACGCTGACGGAGACGACTATACGCCATGGGTTGACATCCTGCGCGTCCTCACATTCTTGCTCGTCGCATCGTGTGGACTAAGCTACGTGATCAGCGGAGGCGAGAGCTTCTTCTGGGGCATGAGGTATAAGCCCAATGTTCTTCGCGTGGCTTGGTGGAAGTCCCAGCTGGTAAGTTCCTGGCGGACAGATGGCTAAATCTCAATGAATGTTGCTGACCCATCCATGTTCACAATCACAGAATGGCCCTATCTACTTGACCGAACAAGAGCTCCTCGCCTACGACGGTCGCGATCCCCAGAAGCCATTGTATCTCGCCATCAACGGGACCATCTACGACGTTTCCAGTGGGCGCCGTATGTACGGACCCGGCGGGTCATACAATGTGTTTGCGGGACGCGATGCTGCTCGAGGGTTTGTGACGGGCTGTTTTGCAGAGGACCAGACGGCGGACCTCCGTGGTGTGGAGGAGATGTTCCTGCCGGTTGATGATCCGGAGGTGGACAAGTACTGGACGACTGCGGAGATGGAAGAGATGCGCGCGCAGGAGCTGGCGAGTGCCAAGGAGAGAGCGCATGCCGCGCTGAAGCACTGGGTCAACTTTTTCGCCAACAGCAAGAAGTATACGAAGGTGGGCTATGTTAAGAGAGAGGAGGGCTGGTTGGAGAAGCTGCCTCGACGGGAACTGTGTGCGCAGGCCCAGAAGGGACGGACGAAGCGGAAGCGCAATCAGGATTAGTCTCAGTGCGATACAAAAGTTGAATTGCCAAATCGGCCCAAGTGGTCATCGATCCACTATGGGATGAACCAAACCAAACCCAGTTCTATCTTTCACGCGGAATTACAAGGGAGTATGAAGCGATCTATACTTTTTTCTCTCCTGTATTCTGAAACACTACACTCTCATATAACCAATATGCCGCGGGAAAGGTGTCGTTACTATCCCGCTGTCCATATGCCCCTAATTCGACATTTCCCAACAACTAGGTAAAAACAACGCTATCCGGCAGCAAAAATATGAACAAAGCATTGTACCACGGATAAATTATCAATTGCATTCTTTGCCACGACACACACACACACAAAAACAAACATGGCGTCCTTCCAATTCGGCTCGCACACCGTTTCCCCTCGCCAAGCACGCCAATTCACAGGAACATGAACCCAGCGCCGAGAGCAACGAGCATGGTAGTAGGCACAGTCAAGTATGCACCGCCAGCTTTAACCGGAGAAGTTGCCTTTGCAGGCGTGCCCCCAACGCCGGTAGTTGTTCCGATTTTAGTTGCGTTGCTGCTGTCCCTGTAAAGCCCGCCGCCGTCCATCTGAGCGTTCTGAGCGAGCCTTTTGTAGTTCGCCAGAGAGAGCGTGCTGTTGTCAGAGGCGTTCTCATTGATCACCATGACCATGCCCTTTTGGCAATGAGGGCCCTGGGCGCAGTACAACCACAGGGGCTTGGTATCGTTGACCATGATGGTGAAGACGGGGATCATGCCCACGCTCTGGCTGGCGTCAACGGGCTGGAAGGACGAGGAGATACCCGGGGCGCTGGAATTGACTCTGGACATGGGCACGCATGGGTTATCAAAGGTTGACTGCGTGACGGTGTGGTTGCCGGCCCAGAACTGGAACTGCACCATGCTTCCTGGGCTGGCTTGCAGCTTTTCAGGAAAGAACTGGAGGGCGGTTTCGTTCTTTTCTGGGTTCTTGCCGACGGCGACGACGTGGACATCGACAGCTAGGATGTGGCGTCAGTACAAGATGTCGTATAGCAGTGCTGTTTGTTTCAGTGTACCTTGAGCGACGCTCAACAGCGCGGCGAGCGAGAGAGATGTGAAATGCATGATTGCTGAAATGAGTGTATTGACAAGCCGAGAATGAAAGGAAATGCCGTGATGCGTTTTTCCAGAGAGCAGTCAGTGTACAGTTCCTAGTGCTGGCCTCTGTTCTCTTGGGACGTCTCCGTATAAGGTCCCTGTCGAATCGAGCAGACAGAAGCGATAACCCAAATGAACACAAGAGAGCAGAAAGAAAAGAACAAAAAGTATGACCCGTTCAGACGTAAGAGATACCGTGACGAACTGTAGGGGAAAGAGGGTGAGTGAACAGGGGCGTGGGGATTTATGGCGGCGGAATAAGGTGACTTCTCAGGTAGTAGTGGTTCCGTCCCATGGTAACCCCTAGTTTCGGAGACTATACGACGGGAATATCGTGTGGAATGGGTCATTCCATTTCAAGTCGCAGATGAGAGGGCATGTCGGACAGGGTTGTGGTTTATCGTGATGGTTATTTCTTGTGACGGGTTAGAGACGGGTTCAGGACATCGGCATGGTTTACATGGCTCGGCCTTGGTTTGGGCTCGATCTGCAGGTCCACCAGTGTGAGGCTCATGTCTATTTCCATGCAATCATTATTCTTGTCTTCTTCTTCTGCTTTCTCCCTGCTGGCTCAAGTCCATGTCTAATTCAGATCGATCGAGCATGTACCTCGTCTCGGCACGAGCGGCAGTGTATGTACAGTTGCAGCGCGGGCGCATATACCACACCTGCCAGAAAAAGAAAGAAATAATTCGCACCTTGCGACCGAGAGAAACCAAGATGGTGTCCAACCTTGCAGATGGAGTTGCAGGACGAGTCGTCGTGTCGGAGCATTCTGACGTCGGGTGCGCCGCACGTTCAAGTGGCTCCGACACGTGCGAGACGAGCCCAGTTTCAACAACACTTGGAGCCACAGCCGCGTGCCGGGTCATTCGCCGCCGCGGCGTACCATCTGGGCATTTGGACCGGAGTCGTTCCTTTTTTTTCGGCAGAGTTAATTCCCTGCGTGGGACTTCGACTGCCTGAAGTTCTTCACTCCGCCCCGGTTGGAAAGTCGCGGCCATTTGGTGACCGTCGTTGCTGTGGCGCCGCCTCAAACGTGCCCGGCCTTGTTTACAGGACACACTCGCATGACTACTTATTCGAACTATTTTGTCTGCTCACTTGCATTGTCTGGATTCTATGCTGACTACAATAGACTATCTATCCAGTCAACTAATCATGGCAATCAGTATCTCAATGCCACGTATAGGTTTTGTTTTGTGAACCTTGAACGCACGCAATCGAGACAATTCAGTTTCGAAGCACGGAGAGTCTCAGCTAACACAGCCAATTCCATGCGCTGTACAGTCTCCCGCTCCTTCTTAAGCCCATCAGATCGGAAATGTCAATCTTTGCTGCAACTGTCCGGTGCTACGACGTGACACATCTGAACATCAACATGTTCGGACAAGTTGTTTCAATGGCGTAGCTTTTCGTGCCAAACCTCGGAGAGAATGGGCATAGTTTCATCAGCTGATCAATTTCTGTTCATGAAGTTAGCTACTATTATATCATTGTTATTGAAATACGCTACATGGCTAATACCTCTCCTGCTTAGCTACTATTAGTAATATTATAATAATAGCTACGCAGTAGAAGTACCAGCCATCTAGCGTATTTCATTAATAATGATATATGAACACTCAAGGAAGAAATTCTCGAGTTTCGACTTCAGTTCCATCGCAAAATCATTATACCCCATCTCATCCCCTCCTCGCTATATACTCCTCGTCCTTTTGGTGCCATGGACTTTCGGACAAGCTGCCACCAACTTGCCGCTTCCAATGTGTGCATTGACTGATTGTCGACAGAGGCTCATTTCGAAATACCGCGCTCGTCAGACTATATGTAGAGGGGCAATATGTCGCCAATAGCGTTGTTTTGCGGTGTCGATAGGCTATGTTCATACGTGGTACGACTGGAACCTGAAATCAATGCCAGTTCAGGAGCCTTATCTGGAAGATGTATGTCTTGCATCGAATTGCACTACAATATCGTGCGCTGCCCTTGTATCCGCCTAGCACATCCAATTTTCCTGTATTTGAGAGGTTGCTCCCAGGCTAAGCACTTCGTCATAGATCAAGTAGAAGCTGTGGCGTAATCTTTTCCAAGTCCTCCACCTAACGCAAAACGTAAGCATCTGCTCTGTCGACCTGGATGATAGCAGGCCACTCACCTCTAGAAAACCCGAGTTCTTTTCCACGGCAGCCCGAGCTATGGCCTCTCGCACAAATATATCCATATACTTGCCTACAGCAGCATTCGCATCTCGTGAAATCCGCGTAGAGTCCTTGGTGAAAAACTCGTGCAGTATCCGCGTGAGCAGGTCGTTCGGTATAGTTTTCTCTGGAGCAGGAGCTTCTTCTGCATCATCTCCACGGACGGTACGAGTTCGTCGTTCATCCGCGTTGTCGTCTGACTCGAAGGCGTCGCTTTGCTCGGATGCTGACGGTGTCTCTGTTGCCTGTCTATTCCTGGACCCTCTGGGCCGTCCGCGGCCGCGGCCACGACCCGTCGGCCTTCCAGCTGGCATTTTGGCAGAATTCGAGTGCGGCAAATATACCGACGAACGGTTTACGGCCTGCCTGGATTCTACAAGTTCGTATGTGATGGGAGAGCGTGATGCGTCGCAGTTAAATGCCTTAGTCATCAACCTCGCTTGACGCCACCTCTCCTGAACTGTTCAGTTCAGTTCTAATCACATGAAACCATCACGCAAAAAAAAAAAAATCCCCCCATGTTCAGTTTGAGGTCGCGTTGGCAAAGTTCCGAGGACAATTAAATTTAGTATAGTAACAAGGGAAATTGCATTGTGTATAAATTACAGCGACCTAGAAAAGTCCCGGCAGTGCCAAACGAGATATACGCCATGCCGATGCCAGTCTAACCCGCAAAGAGCTTCTTCTGTTGCACAGGAACACACAGGAAACATGATATTGTTCCAACTTCCCCTCTGTCAAATCCCTTTTCCCCGTTTTTGGATCCATCAGAGAACATTACGTCAGGCCCATCACGCAGTCTTCACCCCCAGTCTATACAGAAACAAAGGAAAGGCGTTTAACCAGAACCACCCTTGAAAGCCTTGCCGAAGAGGATAAGCTGGAGCTGATCGTAGATGGACAGAACACCAGCACCAGCAACACCACGAAGAATGTTGGCACCAGCACCGTTGAACAGGGACTTGACACCATTCTTGGCAATAATCTGGCGGGCGGCATCGAAGGAGTTCTTGTACTTGACAGCCTCACCAGAAGTCATCATCATGCGACGACGGATAGTGTCAAGAGGATAAGCGGCAATACCAGCGCCAGTGGTAACGCACCAACCAAGAGCGAAAGAGGCCAGGAAGTTGTTGGCCAAGCTACCGACCAGGAGAACAGGCTTGATAGAGTCGTACATGCCGAAGTAGAGACCACGGTAGACAATGATACCAGCAACGGAGGGCATGAAACCACGGTACAGACCAGCAATACCGTCAGAGGCAAGGGTCTTGCGGTAGACATCGACGAGACCATTGAATTGACGCTCACCACCAGACTTGGCGGACTTGGCGTCGTTGGCAAGGCGAGTACGGGCATAATCCAGAGAGTAGACGAACAACATGGAAGTGGCACCAGCAGCCTGTAAGAGGTCATGTCAGTCAACTGGGAGATGCAAGCGTTCTAGGTCAAGGCGAAAGGGAAAAAAATACTTACACCACCAGAGGCCAGGTTACCCAGCATCCACATACCGTAACCATCACGCTCCTTCTTGAAACCGAACATCTTCTTGAACTTGTCACGGAAAGCAAAGTTCAAGGCCTGAGTGGGGAAGTACCGGATGACGTTGGCAGTGTTACCGCGCCACAAGGACATGACACCCTCGTCGGCCATGGTGCGCTTGAAGCAGTCAGTAATGCCGTTGTAGCGGCGGTCCAGACGGCCAGCCTTGATCATTTCATCCTGATTCTGGATCAGGAGCTTGACACGCTCAATGGGAGCAGCAGCAGTCTTCGAGACGGCGGCGGAGACACCACCCACTGTGAGAAGTTAGTATGTTCCTGTTCTCTAAGGCATATATATATGCCTTGGCCGGGGACTTGGCAGAAGGGCCATCGATGATATGCTAAAACCATCGGAAAAGCAACGCGTAGACCGAGGAGGGAGAGTTCATGGCAGAAACGTACTCAAGAAGTCGGCCATGAAGGGCTATAGACAGGAGAATTAGCATAGTTTTCTTTCATGATGCACATGTTTCCTATTGGCCTTGGAAGGCCGTGTTCGACGACGACAAGGTAGCCATCAGCAGTCATTGGTGATGTGGCCAAAATAGCAAGACCGTCAGCTTTGATAGGAAGGCACTGATATTCTGTGCATTTCCTATCGACTGCGATCATGCAATTGGGCAATTGGCATGGGACATGTCGCCAGAGCCAACGTCACCTTGACCCCTTATCGCGAACGCGGCATTTCTCGGGAAACTCAGGAAAACAACATTGAAGGGGTCAAAACAACTTACCGGCATGCCCAAGACCTTCTGAGGAGCTTCACCAGACATGTTGATGGCTGTACTTTATCCGAAAACAAGACAAAGGACTGAGGGGAGATGGATGGATGAGGGAAGAAAGGATGAAAAACGTATGGAGTACGGGCAGTCGAGCGAAATAAATTCTGCGCCGGCTGGTGGAGTGGACGGGTTTGGGGGGAAGGGCGAAAAAATTGTGGCCAGCGGAGTCTTGACAGGGACGGGTTTTGAGCTCTACCCGGGCGGCGCTAAAGCCTTCGTTGCATCCTCAGGTACCCAAGAAGAAGTACGTCGTTTGTACGCATATCCTCTACGTTAGGCCAGGTACTTTTCCCCTTGACACCAGTGAGTCTCTTTTATCTCTATCCGCAGACGGCGTGGATACGCTCGTTTTCCACGGCAACAGCGCGCGGTCTTGGCAGCCTCAGGCCCGAAAGGGGAACGGCTACTGGGTGCAAGCGCGGTAGTCCCAAGGTATTCCGCTAGCTCTCAGCAGCCTATCGTGGCGTACACACCAGTTGGGTGACAAATTAACGGGATTGCTACAAGCCAGCCTCAACTTTGACTCCTTTGGCTGCCAACGGGCCCAACACCCGCGATTGAAGTCCGATTTTGATAAAAACTACATCATAATCCGTGGAATTGAAGGCTCTGAGATTTTATCTACCTTATCCTCATTCAAATACCGGTCGTGGTCGTGAGGCTATTGATTCAATCCACCCCTTGATACCCTTGATAGTCTTGACAGCCCGATTAATCTGTCAATACCTTGCAGGCCTCATGCCTACACTAGACGGGATACATGCCGGCTACAACACCAGCCACAAGATTTCAATGTTTCACTGGCTTAAAGTCTTTTGGACCTCTCGGAGAATGGAGCCCCTAGGCTGAGGGCTGAGATCCCGGTTCACCCCGAGATTCCCTCTTCGTTGAGCACACCTGGCCTCTCAGCGCCAACCACAGGCGGCCCGAAGCACAGCGTCAAACCTGCCACCGTCTATCTGCATGTGCGTTTTGGGGCCCTCGGTGGAAGCAAGATTCTTTCTTTATTTCCCTTCCCTGGTTCTAGATACCTAACCTGAGTATCCTGGGCAAGGCGAGATGCTGGGCATGGCACACCTCGGCCATTAAAACCACCAATGCCATCCTTGCCGCCATGGTGGCCCTTGACAGTCGCCAGTCAGTACGTGGAAACCAGGACGAACATTACGGTGTGCTTCCATTCGGCTGTGACCTGGCTTTGTTTGGAGCGTCCGCCGAACATTTCCACTCCATACGTGCTAATTAAGGGACAATTGGCATGGCCCTTCAGCTTTCCTAAATCATCTAGGCAAACAGCGCAAATTAGACGCTCGCTGGCCTTCGGAGTATTATTCCTGACAACACGAAAGACATAGTGACAAATGTTCCTCTTGTCCGTTCCATCAATTCTCGCTGCCCCTCCAGGGACACCAAATCAAATCCACTGTGAGAGCAAATTACTTTTTATTTTCCTTGTCTCGATGTAGTCGCCGTGACTTGTGCTCCGTAGCCCTATCCCTGTGCATGGTAGCATCCAAGTCCGCCATAGGGATCCCTTTTGCCTGCCCTTTGCTGGTCATGGAAATAGCACCGCATGCGAGCTTATTTCAGACGGAGAATGATAAGTCGACACGCAGGCGCTTGGCTTGCGACCGTTGCGTCTGGCGTCGGATCATCTTGCAAATGTAGTTGCAATTGCGGTAACTTGGCTGCAAGACTATCTTTCGGCTATCCCGAGATAGTCGTAGACTTGGCAGCATAACAGCATCGGCATTGGCGGAATTCAACTATCAGGTCCGAATGTTTCTGCAGTCAATATGTGGCTGGCAAGTCATTCTCCCATCCAATTTGTAGGACTGAAACCATTGTTGGAGTTTGCTGTCCCAGCGCCGGGTTGGCCAAAATACAAATTACTGCTCGCCATGTATGGAAGTTTCCGACACGGTTGGATCTGCTATCTACTCGCCACTGGCGTCTAGCGTCGAATCATGTCACTCCTTGACATTTTTTTTTGGTTTCAACGCATATCACATATCAAGCACACAATGATGATATGATATAGGAATATCTCACGCAGAAGGGCCACTTCAGACGTGTTGTTAGAAAAGAGAATCACTGCAGTACATATATATATTGTTCACCAGTCAGTTGTACTCGTTGCTCTCGTTTACCCCCATTATGAGTGTAGTTGCGCACAACCAGCCTGAAAAAATCTTTGTGTTGACTCTTTTCTGACATTGACACAACCAAACTTAAAACCCCGTCCTTGCCTGGGCAGTCGGCGGATATTTGCTCATTTCAAGTATTGCACATGCAGCCGCTGATATGACATGTCGCCGATTTTACGAAATAGTCTCCATCAACTCAGCAGTCCCTGAGCCCAACGCGGTAAGAACTGTTCACCACTATCTCGATGTTGGGGATATTGCAGTATGCAGGTTAAGGATCGCATATGGCTAGACATCAAGAGTTTGAGCTCATGTATTCAAAGGCTATGAACCAATCAGCACGTAGTCTCATGCAATTGACAATAGATCCTCATGTCTAGTAATATTGACGTCACAAATGGTATCAGAAACACTGACCAGGCCTTCAGCAATCTCTGCAATCTTTGCAACGTTACTAATCACACCTCGCACGAACACAAGCCTTTGATTTGAAGATTTTCCATTCCATTGTCGTATGCTAAAGCACAATTCCGGTCCCCAGGTATGCTATAATACCGAGCATGAATTCGTCCCAACCAGGCTTTTTGTTTGCCATGCAAAATAAGACCCTCCACTCTAATGGCTACTGCCATAATGTGCAGGCCACTCAGACACCTATACTCCAAACATACAACTTTCATCTAGTTTGGCTGACTTAGGAACCACCGACGGCGCGGGCTAAGGGACATGTGTTAGCAATAAATGATATTCAGGAGCATACATATGGTTGGTGGTTGGCATACTGTAGATCTTCATCTTGCTGTGGGTAACAACGGGCTTGATGAGGCCCTTCTCCTCGAGGTCCTTGATGCACTGACGGGCCAATGAGCCGTTGACCTTCATTCTGTCGACGAGAACAGCGACGGTGACAAGACGATAGGACTGAACATCCTTGTAGAGCTTCTCGGAGGTGGCCTTGTCGAGAAGGACGGCGTGCTGGGCCTTGTCCTTGACCTTGCCCTTGGACCACTTCTTCTTTTGCTTTTTAGCTCCAGCAGCGGGTGCCTATACGGTTCGTAAAGAAATTCCTCGTTAGTATTCCAATCAATAATTCTCATCGTTTCTGCGCTGTTTCTTGATCTCGATATTCTCATCTTTTTCGCAAATGAAAAATAGCGTCTTGAGGGAAGGGTTGGGTGGTGTGGGCGTACCATTTTGATCTGATGTGCTTGTCGTCGACAGGAGTGTGGAGGAACGGGATTTCATCAGCTGGACTAAAGCCAAAGACATTCCTCACATATGGAGTTTCTCAGAGCGAATGCCAGACGGGCGGTGGGCTGGCCACTAAACGCCCTGCATTGGAGTTTCGCCCAGGGCAGGCTTGCCCTAACACAACGAGTGCGTTGTGGTACGTACTGCGCATTTTTGCGACACCTGATTCGCCAGCCCCACCCACCACGAGCCAAAAATTCCCAACCCTACTCTTGCCTCTAGCCGAGCCAGCGACAAGCGCATCATCTAATACCCTCTCGCAAAAATATCATCTCGACACTTCGCCGTACCAACCCGCAGTCCTCCGCTAGAGACCGGTTAATTTCCGACTGCAACAGCCAAAAATGTCTGACGGTGGCGAGATCGAGGTCGAGAACGTCGTCTCCGACGTCCTCCCCAAGGATGTAGTCAAGGAGGTCGGCAATGTCAAATTGTTCAACAAGTGGGACTACGATGTCGAGGTTCGCGACATCTCTCTGACGTACGTGCGAAGGATTATTTCCCCCCCCTCAGTGAAAAAACACAGATTTCAAATTCGGCAATGGGAGGAGCTACGGCCAGCTTCAATGCTTATGAGCCTTATACTGATGATATCGTTTCTGTGTCAAACCAGTGACTACATTTCTCTGCGAAATCCCGTCTATGTCACCCACTCCGCTGGCCGATATGCCGTCAAGCGGTTTCGCAAGGCCAACTGCCCTATCATTGAGCGATTGACCAACTCTCTCATGATGCACGGCCGCAACAACGGCAAGAAACTGATGGCCGTCCGCATTGTCGCCCACGCTTTCGAGATCGTACGTCTGACAGTCCCGCACCGATCGTGATCTTTGAAGGAGCAGAGAGAGGAGGTCAATGTCATGAGTAGGAGCAATTTCATGGAATTGGCTCTGGCTGCCTTTCCAGGAACTCCGAAAGACGCCAAGTTTGGACTTGCGAAATAGAAAATCCACTAACATATGAGTTGCCCAGATCCACTTGATGACCGATCAGAACCCTATTCAGGTCGCCGTCGATGCCATCGTCAACTGCGGTCCCCGTGAAGACTCTACCCGAATTGGCTCTGCCGGTACCGTCCGAAGACAAGCCGTCGATGTCTCTCCCCTCCGCCGTGTCAACCAGGCCATTGCCCTGCTCACCATCGGTGCGCGTGAGGCCGCTTTCCGCAACGTCAAGTCGATTGCTGAGTGCCTTGCTGAGGAGCTGATCAACGCCGCCAAGGGCAGCAGCAACTCTTATGCTATCAAGAAGAAGGATGAGTTGGAACGTGTGGCCAAGAGCAACCGATAAATGCATTGTTTATTTATGGGGGTATATCACTTTGGCTGGATAGAGTGAGGTTTACGACGGGCTTCGGCGTGGTTCTGGCATCTTTTTATTGATACTCTAGGGTCACTTATAAACTCTATAGAGTCATAAATAACCCTAGAGTCTCAATAATAAAAAGTTGGCTCGGCAAGAGCCTAAATGAGTTATGCCTTTCAGCACTTTGTGTAGAAGTCAGAAGTCAGAATATAGGCGTAATTGGGATGCGTTATACACCGGTACATTGTGCGTACTCGGAATGGAGCCTTGATAGAGCATAAACTAAGTCTACGGACGTCGTCTCGTCATTTGTCCACCACAGAGCAACTCTCCTTCAAGTCTATGCAGACATAGGTCAAATTTGAATCATCCTCTCATTGATTGCCTGATGCGTCTGTAGGCCACGAGTCGAGTCGTGATTGCGGCTCATTGTGGACGCATGTTTTGAGTCGGATACTTCCAGATGCGGACTTCCTTCGGGCTTATTTCGATTCGTTTAAACATGCCGACGTGCGAAATTCCCTCCTCCCACCACTTGCCCATATCTCGGTCGACGACAAATCCCCATTTCTCCCATGCTCCCACTACCTGCTCCTGGACGTGAACAAATACAAGACCACCCCACTGCGGTATGTCTGTCTCGTTCGGTGCACCCATCTGCTCAAGTCCCATCTCGGTAATGCTTGGGTCAAAAAAGGTCGGGTTGGACTTCAGCCAGGAGAGCACCGTTTGTACCAGGAGCCCCGACAAGCCGTTGCCTCGATATTCCTTCAGGACCGACAGACGTCCCAGCTTGACGTATGGTTCTTTTCCGTCATAAAAGCTTGTCTGGCGGTCCCTTCCGGTAGCAGCGGCTCGCAATGTGGTATTGGGTGCATCAGCCTCCTTGCCGTTCGTCGATTTGCCGTATAAGTACTTTCCACCCGGCTTTGGTTGAGGCGTATGAGGAAACGGCACTAGGCGAATGGTTCCGATGGGAATAGTTCGCGTCGAGCTTTTCCGTGGCTGGATCACATTGCCATCATCATCGCGCACTTCACCTTCTTCTGTCTTATTCACACTGGCATATACAACCCAGTGACATGAACGGGGATCATCGGCGTCTAGTTCGTTTTCCAGCGGGACGTTTTGTTCCTTGACAAAGACATTCTCGCGCACCTCCATGGCGTCTAGGAACACTTTGGGGATAGTGTGTGGCTGCTCGCTGTGGGGCTTTCCTCGCTCAAGCCCCTCGAGCTTGCCGGGCTCGAGGAACGATATAAACGGCGTGCCCATTTTATCGCAGCGGTGGCTCGATAATTCAGTGTATCTATGTACGACAGACGAACTGGGTGAGAGTAGTGTTGAGAGGTGCTGAAAGAGGGGGGGGGGGGGTGTTCAACTGAGAAAATGCTTGGGTTGTGCTGGAAAGATAATAGCTGACAACGAAATGCATCGCCCCGGTGGGGGTAAGGTGACGTCTGTAACAGTCGGTAAACTTGAGACTGTCTAAGCCCGGTATTCTGGGCATCCCCATAGAGCAGAGACTGGGATCGACATTGGCGGTGGATAAGTCACTGAGTAATGGGGACAACTAGAGAAGTGCACGGGAAGAGAAACATGTCAATTCAACAGCCAACGAGTCATTTCCATGTGGTAACGTGAATAAGAGATAAGAGTGGAAGGGTAGAACGAGAGGCATGGACTCGTCGTCAATTACATTAGGTACACCACTGTGTCTAGGTTAGGTAACAGTTATAGACGGAGGCAGTTGACACCTTGGACAACTGCAGACATGTACTCCGTACTCCGTAATCGCCAAGCAATCCAAGCAATGACCTGACATTTTTAAGTTCACAGTTCCACTTTCGCACCATTAACACCTCAAATTACTCCGTACAATACCGATCGGATTTTGGGTTCGAAGAGGATTATCGCAGATATTCTCCTGTGTGGTTTTCGCGTAGGTTTATAGCTGATGTTGCTTTTGTGTTTTCAGTTGGCCAACAAATTAAACTGTGACATGGTTGTGGATGGTTGTGGATGGTTGTGGTCCGAGCGCACTCAAAGGGCTTTCGTCACGCGCTGCCCTTATTCTTGGCGAGAGCTCCGCGATACTGACCACAGAGTTAGGGCTTGTAACATAAATCCCTAGGCAATAAGGCTCCCGTGGAGTCCCATGGTTTCTAAACAAAAACAAGTTTTAACTTGATCACAGCGGTTACAAATTCCTAGAATAGTCGGCATTGCACAGCTCCTGCTAGGAATCGTGCTGACTCTCGAAAGGCACACGTAGCACGCATCCCACGATAGCCTTGAGCCGCACGCATTTGCTTGCTTGCTCCTGAGATTCGAGCATCTGGTAAACGCGCAGCAAAGAATCCCCACAGCAATAGATATCTCTAGGCCATAAATACCAGCTGTTATGGCCTTCTATGCCCAAATCATTGTACGGAGTACCACCAGATCCTCGTCAGCCAGCAGTGCCTTTGTCACAGATCCTTTCGTCGGAAACCTTCATCGCAACCCTAGTCAGGAACAAGTCCATTCGGGTTAGACTGGGTTGCTGCGAGTAATTAAACACGCAGTAGTGATTTTCTGACCATGCAGTTGAAACTAAGCCCAATATGGCAAGAAAGGGCCCTTCGAAACGGCCGGAGGTTCTGACAACTTAAGGTTCCGTCCGATTGATGGAGCTCTTGATGGATGAAGGTCTTGATTTTGATCAAGATGCTAACCGATGCAGGGTTTGATTGCCACTAGCTGGCAAACCCGGTGACGATAAAGCTGTGACCTGATTAAGACCTTTACTTGATAAGAGAAGGGTTTAACACTAGGTGCAAGATCCACTATGTGGCTTTTTTTCTCAGTACAATGCGTGGTAAGGTACTTACTACTGCATGTTTAGGTGTTTCAAAAGTCGGTTGCTGCGCGTCCATGTACTCATAGTCATTTCGTGTATCGTGTATTTCTGTAAAATCTTTCACTCAGGGGGTTGTATTTATGTGGGTGTCCTGGCTTGTCGGATTTTTCTAAGGGGATGTGGACCAATCAACAGCTATGTTCCGACTCATTTTACAAAGAAAGGTACGGAGTACTTAAGCCAATCATTTGAGGTACATACCCAAAAATTAAAGTTCTCTATAGATACCTACCTAGGTAGGTAGGTAGGTAGGTACGGAGTAGGCTTACCTTTCGAGATTATATGGATCGTGATCAGTGTCAATTCACCGCACTGCATCCCCCTGCAATTTATACACAACGGCCTGGACACAGGGGCTGAACCCCTATGGCTCTTACGGCACCCCGCCAAAGCTCACCTGACAGGCATCCTGTCCACACGTTGCACATTGGACATTGCAGCTATGGCTTGCTTTCCAACATTCTCTCTTCTTTCCTGGACGAAAGACAGCTAGCTGCGTGGGGTTTGCCTGGTAATCCATCTTCATCTTCATCTTCCTACCTCGCCCCTCTCTTCACTAGCTCTAATTACTCCCGCGTTGACTGTCCCTCGTCTCTCGCCAGCAAGGAATGATTGCATTAAATGAACTGATATTAACCAGAAACGGGGGCAATCGGTAAAGGAACCCTGCTAGTCGCCGCTTCTCTCCAGGGGTTTTGCTTGCCCGTCTACGCCCATGAACAAGTCTCCCAGTTGTCGGCAAGTTCTCCATCGTTGTTTTTCGACCTCCTCAAATTTTCAAGTGGCAGGCCCTGTTCTAATCAATACCTATCGCAAGCAGCTCCCCCATCGTGGACTTGATGCTTTTCTCACCCGGCCCCTAACCTCGCGAAGCTAGCTGCTGGTGTAAGCTTGGCTCTGGCTGTATGCACGATCTGAGTAGCCTCGCGCGGACCCTCCTGCACCGGCAGAGCTCCCCAGCTTCTTCCGTCGTCGGCTTTCGATTTATCTTGGCGCAGGAGAGCGCCAACGCCCGGTCTTCAATGCCCTGGCAGCCTCTTCCTCGCATCGCCTTTGCTGTTGCGACGTACCCATTTACTGCTGCGAGCCCGGCCGACCTGCCTCTTGAGATTGGCGATGAGCTCTATATTATCGAAGAGACACCAGATGGCAACTGGTTGCGAGGATATCTGGTTGCACCGCCGAGCTTGCTCGCTGGTTTGACCTCAATCAAGGGTCAAACACTGGAAGCTCGTGTGTTCAGCGGTATCTTCCCCCGCAGTTGCGTCGAGGTGCGAGAGATGCTTGGAGAATCGGACGAGCGGGATATCGACAACGAAAAAGATGATGTAGCTGTTGGAGACGAGAATACACTGGTGCTGAGCGGACATTTGGCTACTGAGATATTCGAAGATGACACTGCCGACAGAAGGTCCAGCAAGACGAAGTCGCAGATCAAGACCGACGGGCCCAAGACACGGCGCAGACCGCTGTCAGAGCTACCGAATGGAACCACTGCTGGCAACTTCTCCGTCCCCATTAAACGAAATCCAAATGCGCCAAAACCGGCTGCTCCTGTTCCAATGCTGAAAATTGGTGACGAGACACCTACGTCATCCTCTGAGCCATTGATTGACGAGATTGCTTCGTGTCTGCGGGAATGGCACTCTAAGAACCTTCACGAGTTGCTACTCTCTAGACAATATACAGTCCTAGACAAGCTTTCAAAGCTCATCGTTAGCCTCAATCTCAGTCGACAACAATTCCTTTATAATGTATTAACATCTCACGAATACGAAGCGCTGCGAGAGAAGACGGTCTGGGATCTTGTACAAATTAACAAGCTCTGCGGAGGGGAAACCATTGTTCGAGACCCAGCAGCTAGGGGTAGAATTCTAACAGCAGAAGACTCAGTTGTGGAGGTGACCCGACTGCAATCTATCATGACCTTGCTTGACGAACCACCACAACCGACCGTGGAGCTGACCAGTCTTCACCACCTACTGCTCGACGTCAAAGGATTCGCTGGGTCGTCATCCGAGGCCACTGCATTGGCCGTCTTCCTCGTCACGAAACCTCAGCATGAGAAATTGTCGACACTTTCGGAAGCTTTCATTGTGGATATTCCTGCGGGAGGCTTTATTGGAGGCATTGGCCATGGTAATTCGTCGCGGACGCTCTTTATAGATCTGTCTGCCCAGGATATTGGGGATGCTCCTTCGGCCCAGACCGACTTGTACCTCGTGGTTAAAGTACTTGCTTCCGAGCAAGTCTTGTCAACAGAACCTTCGTCGAGGTCGGG
The DNA here is from genome assembly GCA_001008035.1 of Atkinsonella texensis. Classification (NCBI taxonomy): domain Eukaryota; kingdom Fungi; phylum Ascomycota; class Sordariomycetes; order Hypocreales; family Clavicipitaceae; genus Atkinsonella; species Atkinsonella texensis. Next base: position 305,211 of record KQ061691.1, read on the forward strand.
AGCCGCAAGCGACGGCAATCTCCCGCGAGAAAACCCAAAAACCCCAACGTCGACAACATCAAAGTCTACGAGACGGAGCTTGATGTGGGGAAGCAAATCTGGACGCTCAAATTTCTCTCGAGGCTCTGTCTTGCCGAAAATAGACCATGTATCCGAACAAAACAGCGAACGGCCAGTGATGACCGTTGACAGCTATGGGCCACCTAGTACTGCCAGTTCGAAGGCAGAAGGCACCACTCCAGACGCGGCTCAAGTTTTGCAGCGCACAGTGGGCGTGGGAATCCTCAAGCTGAATCCCGTCATGAAGCAGAAAGAAGAGGTTGAACAGGTTGTAACAATTTGGTCACCTATTGCCAGCCAAGTGTTGACAGCAACAGAGTCTTCAGAAACCTTGGATCCCCTCATTCGGGAGCTTATGGACAACGCCGATGGACGATATGAGAAGTCTCGTCGAGGCGAGCGACTACAGGTTGCTTTACAGTCCTTCGACCATCCGGATGCAGATGCCTTGATCAAGGCCACGCCAACCTTACTGTCCGGAGTTTCTCAAACTAACAAAATTGGCTTCTCAGGCGCCCCCACTAAGCCGAGATCAGACATCTACCTTACAGTCAACAATGCCTCACTAGCACGCCAGCACCTACTCTCTCGCTTCGGTGGCAGTGCTACGAGCATGCCGTCAGGGCTCCGAGGCTTCAACCTTCAACTCACGCTTGAAGTTCGAGGTCCTTCTGGTAAGAAGTTCGAGAACTGCATCTACGAAGGCTCGAACAAAGGGCCTTTAACGACCTTCAAAACTTCTGCTACAGAGCGAGGTGAGGCTTGGAACCAGACAATAAGAATCTCGATTTCACCGGGCAATGTGTCTACGGCTCATGTTGTCATGTTTCTCTGTGATGTGCCGGGTCCCCCATTTGCCGTTGCCTACATGCCGCTGTGGGACAGACAGGCCTTTATACGAGATGGAAACCATGTTCTCCTCCTCTATAAGATAGATGAGAACACGTTCACAGCTTTGCCCGGGCCCTCTGGTAAGGGCGGTTACTTGTCTGTGCCGTGGGCCCCTCGTGGCCGAGCCGAGCATTCTGAGAATGTAACGGGTCCATTGGCGACCCTTTTTGTAGACACGTTTCTCTGCAGCACACGTTTCTCCCAGGACAGAATCATTCTGGGTCTTCTCAAGTGGAAAGACCTGCCCGAGGACGAGATCATCGCAGTGTTGAGGCAGCTCATGTTTGTGCCCGAAATCGAAGTCGTCAAGTTGCTGAGTGATGTGCTGGACGGCCTCTTTGGTGTGCTAGTCGAGTATTCGGGGAACAACGAACTGGAAGATCTCCTTTTCACAGCCTTGGTCAGAGTACTAGGAATCGTACATGATCGGCGCTTCAATCTTGGACCTCTGGTTGATCAGTACGCAGAGAGCCAGTTCAACTATCCGTTTGCCACTTCCGGCCTCGTCCGCTCCTTTACTCGACTGCTCGAGAAACCGACAGATCCCGAAACATCACGCAACCTGCGGTCAACTTTCAAAGTGGTCCGGCACATTCTGAAGTTCATCACACACGCCCGCAAGCAGCAAGAGGTCAAAGAAGCTGATATTGGCATCACATCTTCTCCGCAAGGATTCACGCGACAGCTTCGCTGTATCTTTAAAGCCCTTGATAGCATGATGAGAAATACGGCTCCGGTGCTCGTCGGTAGCCAGACCTTAGCGGTTCAGCACTTTCATACGTGGTTGCCCGAGCTTTCTGGTCTGCTAGACACAGAGGAGATTCTGCATATTGCCATTGATTTTATGGATTCTTGCACCCATGTCAAGGGCAAACTGATCCTTTATAAGCTTGTCCTCATTATCAACTACTCAAAACTAGACTTATTCCTTCACGCAGACCAGAAATCGGCCTTGAGTGCCAATACGGTCCGTTGGATTTCACCGCATTGGGGTCACACGGAGGAGGTGACAGATCAATGGCGTGAGCAGGTTCGTCTCTGTTGCTCTGTGCTTGCTAGTCAAGTTGATTACCTGGGACCTGAGATTCCAGACCATATCCCAAGGATTATTGATTCATATCTGTCGCTACTCGGATCGCCACCTCGGCCACGCCGCCGCCTATCCCTCCTTTTCCCATCGTCATACCCCTTTCCCACCAAGCCCATCTCTAGTGACCTCACATTTGACGAGAGCCTGGCTGAGCTGTCAGCCGTCCTTTCCGCTATCTCTAATTCGACAGCCGGCATGCAGCTTGAGGTGGTAGCCGAGCATGAGTTGAGCAACATCCTAGAGAATTTGTTGCGTGTTCACAAGAGCGTACTTTCGGGCGAGGCTTTCCCTGCAGAGTGGCTCAGCGTGCACATATACCATCACAAGTCGACAATGCGTACTCTCCAGTATGTGGCAAGTCTTATGTTGGACTCATTCTTGCCCGACCCAGATGAGGCGGAAACGTTCAACATGGAGCTGTGGAAACTGTTCTTCACAGCCCTCCTTAAACTAGTGGGTAGCACTTCCTTAGCTCTGGAAACATTTCCCGAGCAGAAAAGAAGGGCCGTCTGGAAGATTGCTGGCGACGTAAGAGAGCACGGCGCTGAGCTTCTCCGCACGACTTGGGAAGCCATCGGATGGGAAGCGACCGCCGAGGAACGCAGTCGCTATGGTTTGGCCAAGATTGGAGGATACCAGGTTCAATATGTTCCGATATTGGTAGGACCTATTGTCGAGCTGTGCTTGAGTGTTCATGAAGGGCTGAGGAGGATGGCTGTGGAAGTCTTGCAAACTATGGTTGTTAGCGAGTGGACGTTGAGCGAAGACTTGACTGTGATACAAACAGAAATGATTGACAGCCTTGATCAGTTTTTCAAGTCGAAGCCAGTAACAGAGAGCATACTGCAGAAATTGTTTGTTGGCGAATTGCTGGAGAGGTTTGAGCCATTAGCCGACATACCTGATGAGCCACTCTATGCCGCCGTTGGGGAGTTGGTGGGGACGTTGGACGAGTTCCTGGATTTGCTTGTTGCCGTCCACGGTGGCGATGGTAATGGTGAGGCCACAAATATCATCAACCGGCTACGATTAATGGAGTTTCTCCGCGAGATGCAAAAGGAGGAGATATTTGTCCGCTACGTCCATCAACTTGCCACTCTCCAAGCAGAATCGAGGAATCATGCGGAAGCTGGCCTTGCGCTGCGACTGCATGCCGATTTATACGACTGGGATCCCACAAGACAAGTAACGGCTCTAGTCGAACCCGAGTTCCCAGCACAGACGCAATTTGAACGCAAGGAGAAAATTTATTTTGACATGATTAAGCATTTTGAGGAGGGTGAATCATGGAGTAACGCTTTGACTGCCTACAAAGAACTACAAGCACAATACGAGGGCAATGTCTTTGACTTTGCAAAATTGGCAAGGACGGAGCGCGCCATTGCTGCAATCTATGAGACGATCTCGAAAAGTGAGAAATTAATTCCTCGTTACTTCAAAGTCGTGTACAAGGGGCTTGGGTTCCCATCAGGTCTTCGGGACAAAGCGTTCATCTATGAAGGAGCGCCCACAGAGCGAGCTGCCGCCTTCACAGACCGAATGCAGGAGCAATATCCTTCCGCGCAGATCGTCACATCCGAGGGCATCGACGAGGTGGAGGGACAGTTTTTGGTCATCTCGTCAGTCACACCCCACCGTGACTTGTCGCACCAAGTATTCCAGCGGGCACGCGTGCCTCGAGTAATCCGAGACTTTTTGGTGTCTTCTCACCCGCAGGCATTCTCTTTTACGAACAAGCGCAGCACATCGGGGCCTGCAGCCAAGCACTATGCGGAAAAGACAGTGTATATCACGGCTGAGCCATTTCCGACGATATTGCGCCGAAGCGAGGTTATTGAGATTCAGGAAATCCGGCTGAAAGCCCATGAAACTGCATTGGAGCGTATCGTTCGCAAAACCCAGGATATGACAGCCCTGGAGCGTCGCCTGTCTGATGGAGAGGACGGTGTGTCACAGCTCCTATTAGATGCAGTGTCAGTCTCGGTGAACATGTCATCTGATCAGAGCGTCATGTGCTACCGGAAGTTGCTTCCCGAGCGTCATGACGATGGCGAGGATGAAGAAGAGATTGAACTGAAACCTCAAGACACGGCTATCAAAATGGCCTTGGTGGATCATGCCATTATGCTTAAAAGAGCATTGGCTCTATTTGCGCGTAGCAATAACCCGGCGCTAGTCCGGAAACAGGACGAGCTTCAACGCTGTAAGTCCCTTTTCAAATCTTATTTCCCTGCTCTATCACTTGGATGCCTTTTCTAAACTTTTCTGTCCAGACTTCGAGGTAGCGTATGAGCCCGAAATAGCATTGTTTGCACCGCCACCCCCGGCGCCACGTGAGACAGCATCAACACCTTCCACGACTTTTCAGGGCTCATTCTCGCCGCGCGATGGAAGTCCTTCGCACTGGCATTCTATTGCAGTGCCTCTGAATGGAGACAAAGCAGAAGAGACATCTCTCGTCCGTCAAGTATCGTTGAAGCAGCGCAGCGGTAGACTCAGTTTCCTTCCTGGTCGACGACAGGAAGAAAACGAGCCATCAGCCGAGGTGGAAAAGGCGAATGGTAGCCCTGAGTCGAGGGTGTCGCATGGACGAAGCCGCAGTGTTGGAAAAGCCCGGCGACAGAAACTTTCCAAAACAAAGCCAACGGAAGACGGACCTCAGGAAAACTTGAACCACCACGCAAATGGGACTGCAGGACGAGGCAGTTCAGCTGGCAAAGGGAGCTTGGACAGAACTAACAGCCTCGAGGAAGACACAACAGACAAGGATGGCTCGGTCACGAGAATAGGGAGCGTGAGAAGACGGCTTAGCTTGCTCAAGATGGGGATGAAGGGGACCAAACGAACAGCAACCATGGGTAGCCTTGACGAAGAGTAACGCTCTTTTGGGGAAGCGATCCGATGAGTAATTCATGCTATTGAAGGGATGGATACGGGGCGCTGAAGCGAAAGCGACCCTGTGTTCAAGGAGGAGTAGGTAAGGGTATTGGCTTGTCGGGTGTCGGGACTTTACTTATCCCACGGGGCGAAACTTTAATCTTCATTTTCTGCCCCCTTTTCTTCTTCTCTATTTACATGACATTCTTTGTTCTGTACAGCGAATTTTCGCCGGGTGTTCTTGTTCTGGATACCCCCATGCTGGCAGGGTGTTAAGTCTTTGTCACAAGCTTAGGCGATGAAGCTTGAATTCCATATATAAAAACACTCATGCTATATAGTCTATATCTCATTGACGGACACGGTGCGCCACTTGTTCATATGGCAAAATCTCGAGGATCAGTCCATGCTTGCCTATCTTTGTACATACTTTGGCTTGGTCTGTATTCATGTTAGCCTGATCTTTTTCATCAGAGGCGACGTGTACTTGCCTGAGGGTGTTCGAAGTCGATAGCCAGCTTCAATGTGTAACTCGTGCCATTGCCCGGCAAGCTGGTCTTGTCCTAACAAGTCGCATTGCAGGATGGTGAACGGCGGAACTTCCTGCCGAGCTGCCGTAGATTGAGATTCATCGCGAGCATGCTTGATGGAAACTCTGCTTTGAAGGGTGCAGGTTACCGTACCAGCAAGCGGGACTCCAACTCAAGGTAAAGCCGGCCTACGAAGGATAGCTACCGACTCCATGGACTGCACGTAGCCCGTCGCAAGCCAATCTGTCCATGCCGAGGTGTTCAGATGGTCTGGCGAAGAGTGAAGCGTCTGTTCCAGCTTACCATCGACAAGCGCAGTGCCAGATGCAGGCGTGATTGGTGTTCCTCACTGAGATGAGATATTCTGCGAGGTTGTCCTTGGCGCAGCTACGGCACGGGCTAGACAAGTGATGTGAATCTTTGAGACGGCAACAAACTGGTTGGTTGATTGGACCTGTTCGTCTGTATATATATGTCTCACGGGCAAGTACACTGATATTGAGTCATTCTGTCACATTGACCGTCTCGGCTACGTACACGACTACCTTTGATGTCAAGAGAATGAAACTCTTGCTGAATCGGAAGCCACTGGCACGTCCTAAACCAGGCTTCCACCATCCCAACACCAACTTTGAGATTCTGCACACTCGGCCACAAAAATCATCCAACTGTTCCTGGAGTTATTCAGGGCCAGAGCCATCACGATGCTCTCGTCTGCCACACACTTGTCCAGTCCCAAGCACCTGAGCGCGCACAGTTGATGACCGCACAAACTCATTCGGCTGAACAACAACAACAACAACAAAGTCAAAATGATGTGGTTTGGTGACCGTGGCCAAGATTTCCTCCCAAGTGGTGCGGCAGGCGCCCAATAGGTGATATTGCATAAAGCAACTCATCGTCTCAAACATGCAGCGCTCGTTTACTAGGGGTATAATGTTGTGCTACAGCGCCATAATGATGCTCGTGCGCTCGACGCGGCTCTTTCCTCTCCAACCGTCTCCTTGTTTGAACGTCTCTTTCACCCTCAACACACTAGACGCGGTTACTTAGCCGAGAAGAGCAGCACCACCAGACTCGACGGCCTCGATTTCAGCCAAGTCGATAGGAGCTCGTCGGAATCGGGCAGGAAGTTCAGAGACGTCGAACAAGACTCCGGTGGGAGGAGTGACGGAGCCGAGCTGAGCACCGCAGGAGCCACCAATGCCGGCTTCGACGCTGCGAATGGACTTCTGCAGAGGACCATGCTGCTGAGCGTGGTCTCTGTATGAGCTGAAGGAAGCGTGTCGAGAGGTGGCAGAGCTGTTGCCGTAGGCAGAGAAGCACTCTGGTAGTTCTCCGGTCGGAGAGGCAGGGTGAGGCCGGGGAGTGTGGTCGATGCAGGCTATGGGAGGTCAGTGCGGGTGTTTTGGAGAGGAATACACGCGATGAAAGACTGATTCAAGGGCGGGAAATCTCACAGGGAATAGATCGCGGGCCGATGAACTTGATCAGAGGCGTGCGCTTGGTATGCTCAGCCGCTTGGCGGAGGGCTCGAGTCGTGAACATGATGACGTTTTCTGGGTGGTTTGGCGATTGGAGCAGATAGGGGGGCTTGTTCTAATGGAGACGGAAAGGAAAAGTCTGAAGCAACGAGGTAAACCACGAAGGGTTCGCGTGTAATATGGCTCTGGACAGAAACGCGAGAATGAAGGCTGCGGGGATCAAAGAGAGGAAAGTCGAAGGATGGAAAGTGCCTGAGGTGCTGAAGTGGATAAGATGGGGGACCCAGCATAAGTATGCGTAATCGGCATGTATAATAATTGTGTGATAACCGATCACGGAATCTCAGAAGCGAGAGCCTGGGAGTGAGAGAAGTGAGTGAAGTGCCCACCACGAAGGCGCTGGACCGGCATCGGTACGTACCACTGAGCATACTCCGTCCGGCATGTGCCCCAGGGCCGCCGCGCCACGGTATGATGCCGAATACCACCAGGACAAGAGAGTTCTAGAAGGGACGAATTACGGAGTTATGGGGAGAATCGGAGGACGGATCGGCGCATGCATCTGCAGCATGCAAAGTAGCAGCACTGAGTTTTTGTCGAGAGCTTGGCGCAGGAGTGGTGGGGCTAGGGCAGCGCATTGGCCATTGGCCATTCATTATTCATTTGGGGGGGGGGTATCGGACGATGATGCTTGAGTGATGCGGGCTTGCTGCATCTGGCGCTCCGAGCGTCGGAGCTAGCTTGCGTGATAAGAAATATGTACGGAGTATGTCTGCAAGCCGAGGCGGGCGCACAAGATGGGCCCACTTCCCGCGCTATTCTCACAGCTCGCCCTTCTCGTCTTATTCTCCGTTCTCTGTTCCTAACAGGGTAGACAAGATCGCTCGTCACTATCTATTGCAAATTCAGACGTACCTTACTCCAAAGTTGCAGCTTAGGCGCGTTTCACTTCATGGGGAAACCAACCGGGTACGAACCATGACGACTGCAGGCTATGAAGCAGTACCTTTTATGCTTCGTTTCCCCAGACATCGTGCAGTTGTCTCCGTGTTGCAGAGCCTCCGGGTGAAATCGGAAACACTGTGAGACATGAGCGTTCATTGGCCCCGGAAGTTGTGCAATTCAATAAAAATAATCTGGGGGACCGGGGGGACCCCTGGCGCTCTGAGACATCCCAACACATTATTTCTACAGCAATGGCGTGATGTTTGCAACGGCGCACTTCGTTGCGTTGTTGTTCAACCTTTATGCACGTGGGAGGCACATGATAGTTGATTGGAGCTCTTACTCCACACAGAATGCCGCCTCGAAGTTGGGAATCGTGCTTCGTACTCAGACCGGACTCGACGTAGTCCAGCAAGAACTTGGTCTTGCACAAGCAAAACGATTAATGCCACTATTGTCTAAGAAACAACATGTGATTGCATTAGCCTTTCACATCAATTTATCACCCAAAATCCAAAGCACCAACAAGACGCGGAAATGGTTGCGCCCTTCGCAATCATGTCCACCTCACCAACTGCGTGTTTGGAAGATGACCGATGCGATGAGAGAATGTAGGCGTTGAAACAAAGGCCCCTTCTTAAAGCAGAATGTCGAGTCCAGCATCGACTATAGACGACTAAAAGCCACGGTGAAGCTCCACGATTTTTGCTCCGGCCTCGTCGGCATAACTGCCTGTGACCTCGAGCAATCGCATGGCTCTACTCTGGCTCAATTTGCTTCAATTGTTCTTCTAACGATATTCGAGCACTCAGCTGGGTCCTCAAAAACATGCCAAGCGTGACGCGGGACACCTTCGAGAGCCTTCTCGAATCTTTCCGGCTCATTCTTTTCGTCGATTCCAACTTCGGCCACGTTGGTGGCCTTCCTTATCAAAATAAGTCGAATCCATTCGGGCGAGGCGCGATACCTGGTGCACAAAATCAGCTGCCACGCGAACATGCGGGCAAAGGAAATTCGACGAGCACATACATTTCGCCATAAGCTTCTGGATCCGATTGCGTTGAGTCCCCAATCAGTATCATCTTCCTGTTGGGAAGCCATGTATGAATTTTCTTCATCCGATCTACCTTGAATTCTTTTGTTTTCAGGGTCAACGCAGAGAGAAGGCCAGCTACAGTCTTCCAACTAGAGTCCCGCAAGATGAATGTTCCCGGAGGATAGTGTTGCTTGCGAAACTGTTTCAGAAACGGATAAAGGTTATAAGGAGAAGCCGAAAGATAAAACCATGCAGTATCCTGGGGCATGAATGCTTTGATTTCAGCATACAGCTCAGGCATTCCCTTGATGGGGAGTGGAGTGTTGACGAAAGTTTCGCGTAGTATTCCAATTGGGTCGCTTGTCATCGTAACTTTGATGGTATCGTCCACATCTGTGTCCTGGTCAGTGTCTTGTTGGATCGACATACCGAGAGGAAGATACAGAAAAAAAGGTCTTCGTACCAGATATAACTCCCCAGCCATCCTCTCCAGCATAGTACGTCTGCATCTTAGGGATGCTTCCATTGCCACCCCCAGTTTTTGTTGAAGTTATGATCAGCGACCCTCCTATATTGCTGGGAAAATCGAGTATAGTAGAGGACAATCCATTTATGTTCGAAGGTCTCAACTTGAAATTTACTGACTGCTGAGTCACTGTAACAACCCTTGCCGGACACACGTCCCATATGAACGGCAGGACCCTCTCCTCAACAGTTTTGCGCTCTGCCGCATTGTCTGTTAATCCCATGGCTCGAACGACCCCCGTTACCATGTCCATCTGCCTTTCCTTGTCTTCACGCTCGAAAACAGCGGCCACCAACTCGGTTTGCCAAGCCCCGGTGCGAACAGACTTGTAAGCGGTATTGTCGAGAAGCCAGACGACTTCATTATCGGTGACTGGTTTCGCGAAAGGACGAAATATATTGAGCCCATCGAGCCAGCTAGTGAGTCTGGGCTGTCCTTGGGCTAAAGGGAACTTTGAGCTTTTAGCCACAGTGAGGATGGATTCGAACTTCTCAAAGTCCTTTTCCTTCCTCGTTCGCAGCTGCATCTCGCTGGCCAGATTTGACGCGTTCGATTGTTTGTTTGCCATCTTGAACAATGTTTGACCTGATAGTGAGCGCGTCACCTTGCTATAGAATGAGTAAGAGCCAGATGCGTCAACTCGAGGTTGTTATATATATTGCGCCTGTCGACTCCGTTTACTCTCCAAGTGTCACTCGTCTACATGGCGTGTCTCGTGCAGCTTGAGATTTGGCTGCAACGCAACTGCTGCTTGACCTGAGGAGGCTGAGCTTGAAGAGGTTGGGGTCGCTGTCACCCCTTGTAGCCCTTGTGACTTCCAGCCGAGGCGTGACTATGTATCATGACTCATGACAATCCCCCAAGGCTGGGCACGAAGATCATCTGTAATTTCTGCCACAGCCTGAGAAGTTTTTCTTCGGCCTTGAAAAGCAGGTGCGGCCGCTTTGCATCTAACACCAAGCAGTCGCAGGGCAGGACACGCAGAAAAAGAAACATTCATTGCATTGTTGCGGTCAACGGTCAACGAGCTTTGTGTTATGTGGCTGGCTGGCGCCGAAAATCGCCTAGCGGGAGCGATTCGCTCATCCTGACGTCACATTTTAAAGTGCAAGCTCTCTGCCTGCAGCCGAGTGCTCAGATACGGCATTTCTGCGCTTCCGGCGAGGGCCTGTGGCCTAGACCGATCTCTACTCTAGCGACCATGTTAGCAATTCTCGGATCAGTTTGGAGACATCAGTAGCTGTGTTGCGCGGGACGACTTGCGAGAATTGGCCAGATTTATCCAAAGCTCCCCGAAGCAGATGGTGGACCAAGCCGTCGACGGACTAATTAGGCATGTCTGAGGCGTTGTGCAACACTGGCGACGAAAGAAATGTAGAGGCCTGGAGTACACACGTTGAATCCCGTCACCCTTCCTCGGCGCCCACCTGATGGGTGGTTTTCCCTTCCCACGGTAACATGGGAATACCACCAGACGTCAGATGACGTGGACAAGTCAATTCCCGATCATCGTCCCCGTTTTCAAGAGCCCGTCACCGACAACAGTGGCCGATTTGTATCGTAGAGGAATGTCTTATATTGAGACCAGTCTGACTGGATTACAGCATGTGTTTACGCAAATTGCCCAAATAATAGGTCATAGAATAGCCAGTTTCAATCCAGGTCAAGCACCGTCAAGCACCACCTCATACACCGTAGACCGTTATGCCAACGGTATTTAGCGCCGAACACCACCACCAATAAACCGAGGATTTGTGGGGCCGGTAAGATCCACAGCAACAACTTCGAGATTCCTGCACAACAAGACATTCAGGTGTGTGATTACTCCGTACCAGCCCTGATTTCGACATCAATACTGACAGCCATAACAAAGAAGCCGAAAAGAACCTTACGACGCAAAAAAGAGGCCCGCTGTCTGCTCCGTGGACCGGTAATTCGCCATCGCGCTTCCATTCGAACGACTAGTGCCACCATCGGCCGCCAATGAGCCGCTCGAGCTGCAACATGCCTGCCCCGCGGTTGCTTCGCTACGAACGAATTTTCATGAAATAAAGCGCGTTTTTCATTGAATAAAGTTAATATACACGTCCAAGCGTCCAAGGTTGCTTCTGGGAGGCGACGTGCCTGTAGATATGCTGTCCCATCTGCGCTTTCACCGAAGAGGCACGTCAAATCCGGCATCACCAGCGCCCGAACACCAGCCGTCATTCTCGCCTCTCAGCAGTACCGAGTCGCCGCAGAGTCTGGATTGTTCCTCGCCTCATGATGGCATTCCAAACTCTGCAAGTTCTTCTCACGCGCCAGTGTTGCCACCAATTACCAGAATCACCTCCGATTCTGATTTCCGGCTCGAGACACGAAATGCCGCTGGCTTGATGCCCGAAAGTCGGCTTCAGCAGCCACAACGCTTGTCATATAATAGCGATTCTGGCTTCATCGGAGGGGCGGCCCTTCAGAACTACCGTCGGGATGTGGAAGCGCAGCAGATGACATCCAGGGTTGATGTCGTGGACAGAGCGAGCAATAGCCATCCCGAGGACATCATGCAACGATACCAAAGTCCCAACGGTCAGGAGGCAACTGCAGAGCATTCCGGAAAAGGGCAAATTAGAAAGATGACCTCTTTTGGCACACATAGTGACTCTCAGACGTCGCATGCCTCGAACCTTGGGCGACGCCCTGCTGATACCAGGCTGCCTCAAGAGTCGCCCATTCTGTTATCGAGTTCCTCAGTTGCACCGAGCACCGAAACACAAAAGGGCAAAAAGGGGCTTCCATTCCTGAAAAATCCAATGTCGACGCTACTAATGAGGAGGAGGAATAATCAGAATGCGCCGGACCTGCATATGTTACCATTGAATAAGAAAGACGAAGAGCCAGTCTACGATCCTCGCATCAAAGGTACTCGAGTTCATGACTTCAGTGCACCACGCAAATCGCGAGAAGCGCACACGGCAACTCGCTCTGCATATCAATTACTGGTCGACGAGCCGCCTCCAACTGGAACTCAAAAGTTGCAAACGTCATTTCAGGCGGCTGAGGGGGCTCGATCGGACAGACCGAAGGACGTCACGACTTTGTCAAGCCCTTCCCCTAGAACACAATCTTCTAGGACTGTAGTCGATGCGCTACGATGTCCGTCAAGCTCCTCAGTCTATCCAACGACCGATCAAGAACATATTGCGGACGCTAACAACGTCGAAATCGAAGGAACATCCTCACCAAAAAAAGACGAGGATACTGGTGAATCATCACACCAAGATGCTTCTGAAACGACCTGCCATGAAAGTTTAGTAACCAGTCCTGCTGTGCCGTCATCTGTACCTACCAATCGGTCAAGGAATATTTCCTTATCGGAGATATCAATATCTGCTATCCCAAAGCATATGAAAAGCACGTCATCCAGATTTAGCTTCGATATGGTTGGGGCTGCAGATCAGGAAAAATTGCTGGAGGAACGCCATCGGCAGCGAGAGCTCGAGCGCAAGACAACCGGCGATGATGGACATAGAGACTCGAGATTCGATGCATATAATGAGGATTCTTTTGATTATGATGCAATGATGGATGATGACGGCTTTGAGGAGAAGATTCCAGGAGTAAACGCGGATTTCGAGGATGAAGAGTTCCTAGGGTCTGAAGATCCTGAAGCTGACCCTGCTAATGACCAGGAAAATTTCGCGGGCTTCGTATTTCAGCGCTCCAATCCACCATCTGGTCTGGCAAGCCCTTACAGTTCCGGAATGATGATGATGCCTCGAGATGCCAATGGCAACGTCATTGGGTTTGCAATGTCCCTGGATACTCCTGATAGCTCGAGCCTCCCAGTCCAAACCCTGCTTCATCCTTTCAACCAAGGCGGCGCCAATGAAGAGAGCCCCCCTGAATTTCGGATCCCAGAGGTCCCAGATGTCCCAGAATCTGCTGCAGTTGCTCTTGGGAGTGGAGACGATCTCTATTATGACGATGGCATGATTGGATTAGAGGAAGACCTTGCTGACAACCTTTACATCTCATCCGATATGAGTCAACAGCCTTTCGATGAATCTATATTTGACGACAATGATACAGACCAATTTGGACGCCCTCTTCCGGGAGCATTCCAACGGGCGCAATCATTGCGCCAGGCAGCGCAGCATCCTGCACTGAAACACGAGTCCGATCTCACTTCACGCTTGTCAGCCCCTTCTGCGATGTCACATTCGACAGCGCACACCTCCATCAGCCCAGATGATACGGTGGATGAGATTTATCAATCTGGGTCCAAAGACTTGGGCGATGAAGGTCAATTGGAGGATGCTCAAGCCATCGGCAATGGAGCAAAGTCGGTTGCTGCTTACCAAGCAGCCTTGGCTGCTGCTACTCACAGAGCAGCTGCCACTGGGAAATTTCAGCGGCGGTACTCATCCTCCTCAGCATCTTGTTACATGGAAGATGACCGCATTCCCCCTTTTGACGAAGATGACGGCTTTTGTGGTTATGATGATTTAGACGATGATTTAGATTTTGGTAATGATGCTATTATTGCTGAGGCGAATGCGAGTGCGCTGGCCAACGACTCGGACGGATGGTACGGTCAGGAGTTTGGATTTTACTCGGCACCGCCTAACTCACATGCAATGTCTCATGGTGCTGGTTCATCAGCTCCTAAAGGTTACGAATACGCTAATGGGGGTTTTTTTGGGCCCGGAGGCATGGTTGGACTGAATCGAAGTATGAGCGGCAGAATGATATCCCGCGAACCAAACTTGACTCCCATCACCGAGAGATCGGAATACTCCAACCGCAATTCTCTCATGAGTTTGGGATATCCCCCTCTCAGCACATCGACCCCTATCGTTCAAAGTCCAGGCCTCGCCCAACTCGCAATGATGACTGACTCTCGAGATGATCAGATGACATTATCAGCACTTCTTCGCTTACGTTCTCGAGCCTGGGGTGGCTCGCGGGCAAGTCTCGCTTCCAGCCGAGAAGGATCCCCGCGGTCCGAGCGAGGTGATGTCGGCGGCTCGTTTTGGCCAAATAATTCGCTTGGCAGCGTCGGCCAGACTAGTCACGGTCACATCAAGAAGCCCCCCACTAGCTTGGCGATAAGCCATGACGACGAATTTGGAGACATCAGTGCTTCGGGGAGCCCCACGGTGACCTTGCCCTACTCAGGAATCGATTACTGGCAAAACAGACCAATACCCGAAGAAGTCGCTGTACCGGCAGTATTAGGCAACGGTGGCGATGAGTCATCTACACAAGGCCAGAAACTGTGCGTGATAGCCGACGAGGTCCCTTGCAGACTCGCCAACGAGACTACCTTGAAGGCACGCCCAAGAAGAGCCTCTTCTAATGGCATAGGCCAGGCTGATAAGGAGTTATCAAGCTTCCGTGATGACCTGTTGAGATGCCACGGTCATAAGAGCTCGGCAGACAGCGTGTCCTACTCTAAAGAAGAAGACAGCGGCGAGACGCGCTGGGTGCTTGAACGTCGCCGCACGGCTGATTCCGGGGAAGTAGAGGTGCTCGATCGAGAAGTCATCGAAGGGAAAAGAATATAAGCTACACCGGAATCAGGCAATTTCGTTGATCGAGGTTGCCAATCATACCAGGAGGAGTGATGTGAACAGGATGACAGCTTCCACTGCCGACTCTATGGCCTTCGTGTGGGTTTGAATATAATGAACAAGGAGTGACTTGGGGCAGTGTACTTAATCACATCTATATGGGTTTTGTCTTTTTGGGTAACAATATACACAATCATTTGTCTTCATCGTCTGAAGCGCACGAGAGGTTCTTCCAATCATCAAGAGGCGCGTCAACACATGAGGCCTTCAAGGGTATGACCCCTACTACCTAGTGTATCTTTGAAAGGACAAGCGTAAAGACCTAGTCGTCCACAAGTCGGACTTGCCGCTGTTGCAAATGATGTTGTTGGTCCGGCTGTCTGTGGTCGCCGCATGGTTCTGGCAGTCTAGCCGATCAGACTGCTCGTCTGCCTGATAGCAGCTCTGTTAGGAGCTCATCTCGCTCTTGCATTTCCAGGAAAAAAAAAAAAAAAGAAATCAGTTGAATGGACATTGACGAACCACGCCAAGGCGAACCGGGCACCAGACGCACAGTGCATGTTGGCGATCTTGGAGTCAGGGCTGGCGCTGATGCTGATCGACCCCGAATGATTTTCGCATGTGGGGTGAGTCTGGTGACTACCTAATGTAGCTAGGTACCCACTCGCTGAGTGGAGCACGAAATCCCCCGAGTGAAACGATTCTGGTCTGACTGTTTGTTGGTTGGACCTATCGCCATCGCTATGCAAGCAAGCACATGCACATGGACTGTATCGACCGTTCAAATGACAATGTCCGCAAGTGACTGGTTGTGTCTTATCGCTCCTGGCTTCGTCGACCGTTCCGTAACCGTCAGCTGTGCCACCTCGGTGTGTCTTCCGAGTGCAAGAACAAGATTATCCAGACAATAATGATAAAATAGCGCTGTAGGACATGAGGCCCTGGCAAAATGTGTCGCGCCTCTGCCCGGGAAACTTGTCTTTTTATACGTTTTCCTCTATGGTCTTGAGCAACTGGGAGTTCGTTCCTGACGTCAAGGAATACAATCCTGCTGCATTGACGACTACGGTGACACCAATTGCCCTGCACGGCGAACCCGCTCTCCTGCGGCGCAACCCGTCCTTCGAGCCGCAGAGATCGGCTTGGCTTCTTCCTGCCTGTCATTCTCTGTGTCTAGCATTTGCCCTATCAGTTGCGTGAATGCTCGCGAAACTGCTTTGGATATAGACGCAGTCGCGCCCCTCGGGCAATCTGTCTGACCCCTTGTCCTCACCCTCATCAGTGTTGAAGTGAGGATTTTACGTCTCAGACTCTTGAAGCTCAAGACGTGACTATTTCCTACTTGATCGAAGCGCATGTTGGCGTAGGTCTTTCATAATCTTCGATTCGCGGCTTGCGCGAAACGGTGTCGTTGACAGATACTACGTACGCGCGCACCGTGCCGTCGTCGTTTTCATGATGGCCTCTTTACACAGGGGACGTACTTTGGAGGGTGCTGAAAAGCTAGAGCAAAAGTTTGACGGGCAACGCAAGGATGGATTGGCCGTTCCGGATGATGTGCAGATCGCTGATAGGTCGTCGTTGCACGGCGAGGATATCCTTGCTCTGCAAGATCTGGACCCTGCTCTTAACATGAAGATGCATTTGGTCAACAATGTGAGTGGCATTACAGACGGCTTCGATACAAATGGAAAGATTCTTAAAATTGGGTAATCTTCGACGCTCTTGGCAGATCTCGTGGTGCTAACTGGATGAGTAAAGGCCATCGATGAGATTGGATGGACTCCGTACCACCTCAAGCTTTTCTTTCTCAATGGATTCGGGTAAGCAAACGTTCTTGGCGATTTCTATCTATGAAATTCATCAGCGTGAAAAAAACTAGCTCATGACTAATACTGTCACTCAAAGATATGCAGTAGATTCCATGATTCTTCTCTTTCAGTCCATCATCGCAGGCCCAGCCTACAAAGAATGCCAGCACAAAGGTTACGTGAACGCATTGACAATCGCTGTCTTTTGCGGAATGCTTACGGGAGCCATATTTTGGGGTTTCAGCGCCGACGTTATTGGCCGGAAATACGCTTTCAATATCTCCCTCTTCATGTGTTCTGTATGCTGCATCGTGGCCGGCGCCATGCCAAGTTGGCCAACTCTTGGGCTCTTCATTGCCCTTCTTGGCTTCGGCGGAGGAGGCAATCTGATCATGGACACGACCGTCTTCCTTGAGTTCCTTCCGGGCAACAAGCAATGGTTGTTGACTTTTCTGGCCTGTTGGTGGGGTGTCGGCCAGGCGATTACGGGATTCATCGGCTGGGGTTTCCTGGTTCCTGGTAAATGGAACTGTGCAGATGCGGCGACGTGTACCAAGGACGACAATTGGGGCTGGCGATACTGCCTCTTCACTGGTGGTGCTCTAGTTTTGTTAATGTCTATTCTGCGAATCACCGTGGTTCGACTTCGCGAAACACCCAAGTACCTTTTGGGGATGGGCGAGGATGAGAAGGTCGTCGAGACTTTTCAGTACTTGGCACAGAGATACAGCCGCCCTTGTTCCTTGACACTGGAGAAGTTGCAGGCTTGTGGCACGATTTCTGCTGTCCAAGACTCCAAGGGCTTCTCTATGAAAAGAACGGCAGTTCACTTTAGCAGACTCTTCTCGACCAAGAAAATCGCCATCTCCACCGTCATGCTATGGCTGTCTTGGACTCTCATCGGACTGGCTTATCCTCTTTTCTACGGCTTCTTACCGTAAGTCTCCCTGTTGTCCTTGTGGAGGTTGTTCCTTCCAGCAACTCCGTATAAGCATGCTACGACAAGAATGCTGAACATCTATAGAACGTACCTGGAAAGCCGTGGCCTTAGCTATAAGCAGACACCCTTCGAGAAGTGGCGGAATTACGCCATCACCAATGTTTGCGGCATCCCTGGACCAATCATCGCTGGCTTCATGTGCAACACCAAGCTCTTGGGGAGAAAATACACCATGGTCATTGGTGCTTTGATCACCATGGCGTGCTTCTTCGCGTATACTGCCGTGAAAAAAAAGGAGCAGGACGTAGCGTTCACGTGTCTCATCGCATGCTTCCTCAATGTTTACTACGGGACTCTCTATGCGTACACCCCGGAAGTGCTCCCCAGCGCCCATCGAGGTACGGGAAATGGGATTGCCGTGGCATGCAACCGGGTTATGGGCATCGTTTCTGCTGTTGTGGCCTCTGAGGCCAATACGGCAACTCCAGCACCGCTCTACGTCTGCGCGGCGATTTTTCTTGTCGCCGCCCTCGTTTCAGCTCTGTTCCCTTTCGAGCCATATGGCAGGCGAAGCTCGTGAAGCTTCTGCATTCAGCATGTTGCAAGTGGCTAGATCTGAAGAGGGGAGTTCAACGGATTGCGTTTGATTAGCACTATTGATGGTTCAACATTAGTTTGCGGTTATCCATCTTCATGACTGGCAGTGTTCAAGTAGTAGGAAAAACGAGGGTGAAATACTTAAAAACATACCGAGCCACTATCACAAGTTTCTTTTTGCTTAATACTCATGGCATTTGACGATGTCACTATTGCAGACGTATTTCCCTTGTGCTGGAAAACAAATTTTATTCAGGGGCGTCCAATTTGAGTGTCAACTCAGGAAGGAGTAACGGGAGGGCCAGTGGATGGTTACAGTGGCACTGCATGGACAATTTAATCCGACAGTCACTCTGACATCCTAGTGCCTCTAGCTACCGGATCAAACTGTCCCCATTGTGAGTGGCTGCAGAGGCGTGTGTGGGTGACAGAATTCACGACGGTTCCTGCCATATGTGGCAGTAGGGAGGACCCTCATGTAATCTGTCATTGCTTGAGAAGCCGCCAGATAACAAGTTGGTGCACCGGGAGTCTTGGTGGCGAAAAGCATAATCTCAACGTCCTATGCTTGGGTGCTTTTAGCAACGTCATACAAAGCTTGTCTGCTCAAATGCCAGTATCTGGCAGATTTCTTGAACATTCTTCATAATGCCATCAGTAGCGATGCAATCTCTCTACCTGAAACGGTTCAGATTATGCCGTTGTTGTACTCGAAGCCTCACTGAGGGTTTACAAAAACAATGCTTGCACCACGCAGTTGTCCTTCAGAAGGAGCAGAACATCTCACGCGATGGCGATAACGACGATACTAAAAGTATTCCTACAGTCGCCGGTTCTTCTGAGAAGGTTGAGCCCGGCCCTATGGCCCGGAGGCTTGAGGAAGCTACAGAGGAGGTTCTTTTGTCGGGTGGCGCAAGTGGAAGACGCGCAGTGGAAGACGCCGGTTTCTCGGAAGAACTTAAAGAAAAACTACTTGACAAGGTCGCGGGTGCCAAATTTCGGCAACAGTACCAGGGAGCCTTTGCACAGGCTGAGATGTCGTCACCGTCCTCTGCTAGGTTGGAAGCCGGAAGTCCCTGGACAGGCACTGAAACCACAGCCGATGCTGTGCTCAGAATGCTTCACGACGCACACAAGCCTTTGAAACATGGGGATCGTGGCAAATTTCAACCGCCTGCTGTTGACACGCGAATCCGACGTCACACACCACAAAGCCCAGGACAAAGGGTTGTTGATGCTCGTGACAAAGCGAACATGTATGCCAGCATGGGCGTGAACACGACGAAAGGACTGAGTGAAGGAGAGAGGGAGGAAATGAAGGCAGAACTGCGAGAGCGATTTCAGCCCGCAGCTAGAGCTGTGCCTGCCTCGATATCCGGGTTGACGGCACTGGCTAATCAGAGGATTGAAGATGCGATTGCCAGGGGCCAATTTAAAGATCTCCCTCGCGGCAAAAATATGGAGAGAGACCCAAGAGCGGACAATCCTTTTATTGATACAACAGAGTACATCATGAACAAGATGATTCAACGACAGGATATCGTACCTCCATGGATTGAGAAACAGCAGGAACTGACGAAAGCTGTGAGGGTATTTAGAGAAAGGCTGAGGAATGATTGGAAGAGGCATGTTGCACGCATGATTGCATCTCGAGGAGGCTCGCTTGAAGAGCAAATGAAGCGAGCTGTAATTTTTGCAGCGGCAGAATTGGCACATAACCCGCGCCACTTACATGGCCAGAAAAAGCCATCTGACCCGGGAGGCAACCCCTCCGAACAGACTACCAATACAACTCCTGCCAGAGATACACGTCATACAGAATTTGGCGATTTGGAGACGGAAACTCCATTGACCCAGAGACCCTTCCGCGACCCGGATTGGGTAAAGGCCGAACAAGCTTACATGAGCCTATCCGTCGAGAACCTGAACAGCATAACTCGAAGCTACAACTTAATGGCCCCCGAGCTAGCTAGGAAGCCGTACTTTTCGCTGGAGGGAGAGTTGGATGCTTGTTATGCAGATGTTGCTCCCTTAGTTGCAGATGAGATCAAAGTCCGAGCAATTGGACGGACTTCAGCAGCGGGAACAGCAGATCGAGGGGCTACAGGAGGGTCAAATCTAGTGGGAGCTATTTTTGGTAAAGACAAGGTCAAGATTCATCTGGAAGTTGAAGAGAAGGCGTACGGGCTGAAGGAGTGGTGGCGGGATTTTTGGACACGGAGGTAGATCCCATATTTGGTGAAGAGACTGGACACAGACTCTAGAATGCTGACACTGATCGAATTTGAACGGGAATTGAGTCTCTCTGGGCTAGCTTGGCCGTTGGCAGACAACGCCAAGCAAAAATTCAGATGTGGAACAGAGAGGCCTAGAATCTTCGAAGCCAGAACGCCGTAACTTGATAGCCGAGTCGGCCAATCGGCTATGAAGGCCAGAGTAGGCCTGGAGTTCAGGCGCGGAATGTGCACGAGATCATATCCTACCGGTCGTCACTCTAAGTGAGACGCCTCCGCCTCACGCAGAGCACTTGCAAATAGTTGATGATTCTTGAGGCGGGGGTCTGTGTGTTGCTGAGAAGGCGTCTCGTGGCAATGACAGGGCTAGCCACTACTCGCCTGGATTCATAAGTAACAGACGTAATATTGGGACTAAGCGAACGTACTGCGGAGATATTCCCTGAAATCCAATACCAGATATAATTAATGGATGGTAACATCTGGTGATGGAATTAGCGCATTAATGTTGTACAATACAGTATAATTCCCTGCATGCTGCAGGAAATCGATGGCGATCCATCCAGCGATTATTGTTCCTCTCACCTTCCGTTTTCCATGGCATATTTAACCGTTAACTATTGTGCGTATAGTGGAGCAGAGCAGGCGTAGTAAGTTAAGGCACGCGAGTAAAGGTGACGACAGTAAGTGGCCGGTCGTTAACTCATCTGATGCTGGACGACCGCTTGCTTTTTTTGCCTGTGTGCTAGGGATGGAAAACAAATAAGTTCCTGCATTAATTGCATTAATTGGGCTTCATAAAGTTAGCTGAGTATTTTTTTATTTTATTTGCCGCAACCGCGGGGAAACGAGCCGAGTTTGAAATCGCGGGGTTTTTGACTAGGAAGGGCAGAAAATGCGTGCAGCCACCAATCACAAAATTGCGTACCGCATGTACATAGTCTAGTATGCGTGACACTTTATCCGACTCAGCACGGACTATGGAGTGGGTATCGGGCGTCGGACTAATATGTCACCCATTACGTACGTAGGTCCTCGGGTTCTCCTCTACTGTTATCCACTGAAGCTTGTCCACTTGTGGCGGCCGGGGTTTGCATGAACTCATTCATGTTATGACTGGCGGACGCTTTAAAAACCTGGTTTTCCAAAATTTGGACTTCCATATTTCACGACTTCCGTTGACTTTCGTATCTCTTCACAGCCGCATCGTCTACAAAGACTGGGCAGAGTCCCGTCATTGCATTCGGCCGTCACTGCGAGCACCGACGACCTGATGAGATAAAAATCTGCCCTTCAGCACTTATACATGGTTTGCCATTTCTTGCCTGTGGCGCTTAGGTCAATGTTTGGGTAATGCGAGATTGGATTGTTGGGTTGTATCCTTTTCAACGGTTTTAGAAGATGACTCACGGCGAGAACACGAAGAGCCAAGAGAGCTCTGGAAAGGGCCGTGGTCAATCGCCCGAGGTGACTCGGCTCCATGGCCGTGACCATCGCCATCATGGCCACTCAGACTCGTCCAATGTGCACCACAACATTATCGAAAATGCAAGAGCCGCCGCTGCCAAGGAGCAGGGCATGAGTCTCTGGCAGGGTATCAAGCTGTATCCCAAGGCCATTGGCTGGAGTCTGCTGATTTCCACTTGTATCGTCATGGAAGGTTATGACATCAGTCTCGTCAACAACTTCTGTAAGTAAATTGATCTTCCTTTGACGCCTACGTCCTGTATAAGCGTGCTTCACTATCTTTGCGACTGCTAATAAGGCATCTGTCTGGCCCACTCCAGACGCATTTCCGCAATTTACGCGCAAGTATGGTGAATACCAGCCTAAATCGGGCACATATGAGGTCACTGCCCCTTGGCAAGCAGGCTTGAGCAATGTGAGTCGCTGCGACCAGGCGGAACTTCCACACTTATACTCTCTCTGGAAGACTACGGGGTGTCATTCATTCGTCCAAAACTAAAGCGTGACTAACATGCGGGCAAAGGGTGCAATTTGTGGTGAAATCATTGGTCTTTTTCTCAATGGTTTCGTCTCAGAGCGGTTCGGTTACCGATATACCGTCATGATTTGTCTAGTGCTCATTGCTGCATTTACCGCAATTTTCTTCACTGCACCCAATGTCCAGACATTGCTGGTAGCTGAGATCCTTTGCGGTATCCCGTGGGGGGTCTTCCAAACACTTGCCATCACCTATGCCTCGGAAGTATGTCCCGTCGCTTTGCGTGGGTATCTGACGACGTACGTCAACTTCTGCTGGGGCCTGGGTCAAGAAATCGGTATCAGCGTTATTCGAGCTATGCTGCATCGTGATGATGAATGGGCATATCGTATACCATATGCGCTGCAGTGGATGTGGCCGTTGCCTCTGTTTGTTGGTATTTACTTCGCCCCAGAGTCTCCGTGGTGGTTGGTGAGAAAGGGAAAGCCACAAGAGGCTAAGAAGGCACTTCTACGTCTGACAAGTCTCGACCGAGAAACGAATTTCGACGCAGATGAAACGATTGCCATGATGGTGCATACCACTGCCTTGGAAGAGAGGATGACCTCTGGATCCACGTATTGGGACTGTTTCAAGGGAGTCGATCTCCGCAGAACCGAGATTGTTTGCATGACTTGGGCCATTCAGGTGTTCAGTGGCAACGCCTTCAGCAATTACTCTACTTATTTTTTGAAACAGGCTGGTCTGTCAGACGACGACGCGTATTCCTTTGCGCTGGGTCAGTACGCCATCAATATGGTGGGTGTATTTGGAGCGTGGGGGCTGATGACGCTCGGTATTGGACGGAGATCTCTATACCTCTACGGGCTCTGTGGCCTCTGTGCTATGCTCTTCATTCTCGGCTTCTTGGGACTTGTACCCCAGGAGCACCGACGAGAAGGTTCCCTCGCGACAGGCAGCATAATGATTATGTGGGCTTTGTTCTACCAATTGACAGTGGGAACAGTGTGCTACTCCCTCGTGAGCGAGTTGTCCTCGCGTCGACTTCAGATCAAGACAGTTGTGCTGGGAAGAAATCTTTAGTAAGTGTAGTTCCTCATTGTATTCTCCTTTCCTTTCCGTGCCTGACTCGTTTAACTCGCCTCCTGAGCTGTCCGGTGACTTGAGCATTGCGCTAAATTTCTGCAGTAATATTGCCGGTATTATCACCAGTGTGTTGACACCATACATGCTGAACCCGGGCGAATGGAACTGGAGTAATTATACCGGGTTCTTCTGGGTAAGTGTAAATCGTATCCCGAACTGAAGCTTAGTCATATTCTCCTTATCACCCGGGATGCGATGACGACTTCATTCTTTTTCATAAAGTCTGACTGGTTCCCAAAAAAAGGGTGGCATCTGCTTGTGCTGCATTGGATACACATACTTCCGGATTCCAGAACCTGGAGGCCGGACGTTTGCCGAGTTGGACGTTTTGTTCGAGCGTGGAACCCCGGCAAGAAAATTCTCCAGCACGCAGGTGGACGTTTTTCATGAAACTGTGGAGGGTGAGGTCATAAGCCAGTACGAGGTGACTGTCAAGCCAAAATCCGAGAAAGACGCCGATTACGCGTGAAGATGACGGTCGGTTTTGTCTGGACTTGATGTCTATTTATTTATTGAACCGGGGGAACTAGCCTGTCTTCGAAGCAATGATGTTTAGTGATGATTTGGATCAACGCTATGTGAATGAGATTCTGCTGATGATTTACCATGGCACTCTGCAAACCCGACTGACCGGCAAAATTGGCTGCTTGCGCGCAAAAGTCTGCGGTGACGTGATGGTATGTCCATGTAAAATGATTCACCATCCGCAACGAGGCTTTTCCGTGTTCAGAAGGCACCCAGATAGGATTCTATTCAGGTACATGTATACTGCTCTTCGGGAACAGAAGGCAGCTAGACGGCTTTCATCATCAGGTTGCTCAGTCACGGCGATGGAAGAAGGGGGTGTAAACGAAGCAATTCCTGAACTGGGCTCTGTCTGGCTGGTGTCTCCGGAGCTACCTGGGATGGGTAAGGTACAGATATGACCCGCATTCAAATCTATACCCTACATACCAGGAGCCGGCCACTTGAAGACTGCCTATGGTCGAAGATTTTCTCGTGAAAGAATTCTGCCGTTGAAAGACGGTGTTTACGGAGATTTTATCTTGAGTCGCGGAAGTCTTGACGCAGCCAAGCCTTCCTTATTGGTCAAGCTAGCTAGGCGTCTATTGGCCCACTTTGCGGCCGGCCGGCAGTGCTGTTGCTGGCCCTTTATACTCGCCAGCTGACAATATAGCGCCGCTACACCCACTGTGGAGGTCAGCTTCTGCGACTGTGCAGAGCTCCCCGAACGTGACTGGTCTGCTTGTTCTGACGAATCCCCCCCTTCGAAGCGCAGCGAGTCCACCTAGCTCACTCCAAGACCAAACTCGCACATCCCTTGGAGCAACATCTGGTTATCGCACTCCATCCTGACGCACGCTTCTCTCCGTCGTACCTCAAAAGGGAAAGGGGGAATAAAGAAGAAAACAAATTGCCAGCTTACCTTCTATCTCCTCTGGCTTCCCCCCCTCAAACCACCGCCAGGATGATGCTGTCTACATTCCGAATTGCTTCCCGACAAGTCGCACGTCAACCAGCCTCGGTTAACGTTGCCGCTGTTCGCGCCTCGTCCACGTGGTCGACGGTTCCTCAAGGTCCTCCTGTAAGTCTTTGGATAGCAAATGCGCCACATCATACTGCGCTTCTCTCCATGAACCAATTAGGGCCTGTTCGCTCTGGATCTTGCTAACTCGACTGCTTCAGGATGTAAGTTGCAACTTGACGGCCATTGCGGTCTGGGTGATACCATTGCTGATAGCCGGACTTGCGGGTGCTTACATATAGGCCATCCTTGGTAGGTCCTCCGCTACATGACATTACGCTCAATGCAATTGTTGTATTGCAGCTCGCTGACATCTGCCGAACTCTAGGAATCACTGAAGCTTTCAAAGCCGACAAGTCGAACAACAGGATCAACCTGGGTATGTCATACTATATATAGCACACTGTCGAGCGCCAAAAAAGATGTAACGGCGGTGCTTCCATGGCTTTTGTTGTTGTCATAACATACCCCAACTCCTCGAAATCCTTCCCATCCGTCAGTGTAACCCGTTCTGTGAACGAATTCTTATATCTATACAGGTGTCGGAGCGTACCGTGATGATGATGGCAAGCCTTATGTTCTGCCATCGGTTCGTCAGGCTGAGCACAGGTTGTTCAGCTACAAGATGAACAAGGAATACGCTGGCATCACTGGAGTCGAAAGATTTCCTCCTTTGGCTGCCAAACTTGCTTACGGAGCCAAATCTCCCGTCCTTGACCGCGTGGCCGTCACTCAGTCCATCTCTGGTACTGGCGCTTTGCGTCTCGGCGCCGCCTTCCTACAGCGATTCTTCCCCGGAGAGAAGAAGATCTATATCCCTACGCCATCATGGGCCAACCACAAGGCTGTATTTCGCGATGCTGGCCTCGAGGTTCAGCAGTACCGCTACTATAACAAGGACACAATTGGCCTTGACTTAGAGGGCATGGTCGATGACATCAAAGCTGCCCCCAAGGGCAGCATTTTCCTCTTGCATGCTTGCGCCCATAACCCCACTGGTGTTGACCCCACCCCTGAGCAATGGAAGCAAATCTCCGATGTTGTCAAGGAGAATGGCCACTTTGCTTTCTTCGATATGGCTTACCAAGGCTTTGCCAGTGGTGACACTGATAAGGATGCTTTCGCAGTTCGCCATTTCGTCAGCGAGGGCCATCAAATTGCACTATGCCAGTCATTCGCCAAGAACATGGTAAGTGAGACCCTGGTTTTGGTTGTCCTTTTGTTCATTCGATAGTCCAATCTCTTTTGCTTGTGCATGGTGGCAGGTGACGTGAACAAACTAACACGCTTTTTCAAATCGCAGGGTCTCTATGGTGAGCGTGTTGGTGCTTTCTCCCTTGTCTGTGCTGATGTCGCCGAAATGAAGCGAGTCCAATCTCAGCTCAAAATTCTCATCCGTCCTTTGTACTCTAACCCTCCCATCCATGGTGCTCGTATCGCCACCGAGATTTTGAGCAAATCGAAGCTGTACCAGCAGTGGCTCGCGGAGGTCAAGGAAATGGCTGACCGCATTATCAATATGCGTGCTCTGTTGAAGGAGAACCTGGAGAAGTTGGGCTCCCAGCACGACTGGTCACACATCACTAGCCAGATCGGTATGTTCGCTTACACCGGCTTGACCGCTGAGGAGATGGAGAAGCTCGCCAACGAATACTCCGTCTATGCTACCAAGGATGGTCGTATCTCCGTTGCCGGCATTACAAGCAAAAATGTCGAAAGACTGGCCGAGGCCATCTACAAAGTCAAGGGTTAGATGAAAGCGCAACTTAAAGGGCGCTTTCGACTCTGACTTGAGTTGATGACGACAAGCCATTGTACGAGTGTATGCCAAGTCACGGGCAAATAGATGGTATAACTAACATCAACGTCGCCATCCACATCGCCATGAAGCGCATTCATTAAATAACATTGTATTTTGTAACAAGAATAGATGAGACAGGAAAAATTTAATCGCTTCGCCGAAGCCTCTTTGTCCCCGTTGTGCCATGTTACCAATTCACTTATACGTTGCAGTCAATCCTTATACTAGGTTCTCTTGTCAAGCCGATCGAGGTCCTTCTTTATGTCTTCCATCTGCTTTTCCATTTCATGGTATACCCTTGCCATCTCTCTCATTGTCTTCTCCTTACCACCGTCAGAATGAACGCCGACACCGTATTCAGCAAGCTCTGCCTGCAGGCCTCGCAAACGCTCTCTGGCACGAACTTGAGCGTCTTTCAGATGAGATGAGTAATTAGTCAACGCATTGACTGTCTCGGGGGAGTACATGTCCTTGCGGATGTCATCCAGAGTCATCTTGGCATCAATCTCCGTCTGTTGCGACTCTTGAGAAACATCCAGAGCTTGCAGTTCAAGCGTTCTCGAGGCAACGCCGTGCTTTGACTCGAGAGACCGGACAAGTAACGTGAGAGTCTGCACGTATGCCTTCAAGAGTTCCGTCAGTGAATTCAGAGCCTCGAGGCGGCTGTCCATCAGCGTTGATCGCGCCTCGGCGAGCTTGTCCTTGAGAGCAGCGTGATCGGAGGGCAGAGACGGAATATGGCGGTGGAGGAAGGACGGGTTTGTCGACGGGTGCGTTATGCGGGTGAGGCTGAGCGCTGAATCATGCAGATTCGATGACACCAGTTCGCTTAGCCCGGGGAGAAGACTCTCGAGGTCTGATAGGGGCGGACATGATAGGGCTGCGGCTGCGGCGTCTGAGTCGATTGGTTGGCCTTGGGCTAGGAGAGATGGCAAGATGACGAGAAGGTCCGCGAGACCTGCTTGTTCCTCTTGTCCCGTCCTGCCTGGCTGTGTTTGTCGAGGCTCGGGAAGGGAGACTGAGGCTATGGCTGTCTGTATGAGCTGCTCTTTTGCCCGTTTGATGCGCACCTGACGCAAGTCCTGAGGGGGAAAGCAACGCAACAGGTCAGATCCAGGGCAAAACTAGCCTCCTCTACGTGGCCCGTAGCCCGCGCAATGAATGCAACTCTGGCTCGTCTGTCCTGCTTACCTGCTGTCTGGCATTTCGTTCCTGGGTCGAAGCGTCGTTTTTGGTGGTCCCGTCTGGATTTAGCACTTCGGTTGTCAGGAATCGATATAGCTTGGCGAATTTCGGATTGTCTCGAAGGACTTCCTCGTCTACTGGCGGCAGCATCACTTCGGTTTCCGGCGTGTTGTGTTGGGATAAGTGGAGTGGACCGCCGCGGGACTTGGCCCATGCTCGGCACGAAACAGCCGCGCAGTCACCTGATGCGAAGAAGCTTTACGGGATGGAAGATTGCTCATCCCGAGACCACAGGCCAAGAGCTCCGTGCTGGTTGTTGGATTTGGTCCTTGAGACAAGTCGCTCCAGCCCTAATGAATTGATTCACGGGTCGCGCCGCGTAATTTTTTGCACTCTCATCGTCGACCAGCCGGGCTGAGTGGCAACTTGGCCAACAGCATCTTCAACATGTGGCCAGGCGCTCCTTTCAGTTGTGTGAGGGCAGTTCTCTCCCCGCAGAGAGCATCAGCCATCTCGAAGCAAAGTTCCTCGACGATATCAGCGACCGTGAGAGCGCGGCACTTGGACTGTCCTCGGACCGCCAACTCCTCTCGCTCGCTCTCAACTACAGCGTCTCGACACACCAAGACGATCAAACCCCATCGCTTACCATCCGATTTGATCCCCCCTTACCCATACGGCGAGCGCCGGGTATACAAGCAATCCAACCGCGGGCTCTACGGCAGCGCTCGCATTCGCTTCGGCAACAATGTGGCCGAGAAACACAACAATAAAAACCGTCGGGTCTGGCGACCGAACGTCCATATCAAGGCATTCTTCTCGCCTGCCCTTGGCGCTCGAGTTAAGACGAGGCTCACGCTCCGTGTGTTGAAAACCATACGGCGTGAGGGGGGCATTGAAAATTACCTTCTCAAGAGCAAGCCTGCTCGTATCAAGGAACTGGGACCTGGGGGGTGGAATCTGCGCTGGATACTGATGCAGACACAAGCCGTTCAACAACGGATGAACGATGAGAGAATTTCTTTGGGATTGGAACCCAAGGAGATTGAGAACAGAGACGACATCATTCATTTCGCACTCGATTACGCTACTCCTGGGTCTTTAAGTATGCGCAGCAGGCAAACGCTGGTGGACATGCAAGCTGCCGTTGGCGATAGCTTCGTCCTGGGAGACGATAGCTTAGCTGATCTTGATGGTGTGGAAGAGCTATCGGACGAGGCAGAGGTCGAGATGCTGAAGGAGCTCGAAGCACATGATGCGGCTCAGACTTCCGATGTGGCACCGAGAATCACTGCATAAGGGAGAGGATTCCTCTTTTGATATACATACTATGTAATCTACATCATGTACAAATAAGAGCCTTTGCTTTTCCCATACCCTCTAATAAACTGCGGAAGTATTCTAATACGCAATGATGAGTAATTGAGTATGATCCAACTCGCCAGATATTCGCGTCGTCTGCTTTCACACTTTGAACCATTCTCAAAATCGCAGATCCCAACCGATTTGCGGTCCAAGTCTAGGAAGCTCTTGGGCAACGCTTTGCACATCCTTATCACCACGGCCGCTTAGGCAAATGACAATGTCCTCATCCTTCTTCATTGTCTTGGCCAATTCAAGAGCACCGTATATGCCATGAGCGGTCTCGAGCGCTGGGATGATTCCTTCCAGTTGACTGATCAGACGGAATGCTTGGAACGCTTGAGCATCAGTGGCTGCGACGAATTTGGCTGTCTCGCTATCTTTCCAGGAGCTTAGCTCGGGGCCAACGCCTGGGTAATCGAGACCCGCTGATACAGAGTGTGTCTCCGAAATCTGGCCATTCTTATCTTGTAGGACGTAGGTCCTTACTCCGTGCAGAACGCCCTTGGAGCCCCCCGTCAAAGTTGCACTGTGTCGTCCTGTCTCGACACCGTCTCCTCCGGCCTCAACTCCGAGGAGTTTGACGGTAGGATCCTTTGAGAACGGGTAAAACATGCCCACAGCATTACTACCGCCTCCCACGCACGCAACGACTGCATCAGGCAGCTTCGCTCGCTTTTCCATCATCTGCTTCTTGGTTTCGTCACCAATCACGGATTGAAACGTCCTGACAATGGTCGGGAACGGATGCGGCCCAATCGCTGAACCGATGATGTAGTGAGTGGTGTCAAGTTCGATGACCCAAGCCCTGAGGGCTTCATTCACGGCGTCGCGAAGGGTTTTGCTTCCAGCTTCGACAGCCACCACCTTGGCACCTAGGAGCTTCATTCGAAACACGTTGAGAGCTTGACGGCGCACGTCCTCCTGTAATAAGTGTCAGTCGAACACATAGCATATGCTTTTTTTATTTCATGGTCCACAACTCACGGCTCCCATATAAACGGTACACTCCATACCAAACTTGGCACAGATGGTTGCTGTTGCGACGCCATGTTGGCCAGCACCAGTTTCCGCAATGATTTTCGTCTTTCCCAACCGCTTCGCTAGGAGAAGTTGACCAAGAGCATTGTTAATCTTGTGACTGCCTGTGTGGTTCAGATCTTCTCTCTTTAGCCAGATATTGGCGCCACCTGCATATTGGGTTAATCTCTCGGCCAAGTGCAGGCGAGATGGGCGGCCCATGTAATCATAGTAGGACCTGTACTCTTCCCAGAATTCTGGATCATTCTTGATCTTGTTGAAACCTTCTTCAAGCTGGGACAAGCAATCCATCAAACTTTCGGGCACATATTGTCCGCCGAATTCACCAAATCTTTCAGGTATCTTGCCGTGCAAAGCAGCGAGTTGTGCCACCAAGGCACTATCTTGTTCAGCTGTGATGCGATCATCATCGGAAATAACAGCATCCACGGTAACGTCACCAGTAGGTCCCTTTGCGCCACTAATGGCCTCCAGAACCCCGACTTCTCGGGTGGCTTCGTCCTGGGATAGAGCATCTCGACCGCAAAGATAGGCGCAATATTTCTCAACTTCTTCAGGTCCCTTACCAGAAGCAGCAGTTTGCAAGGTCGTGATGATCTGGCTGCCAACAACAACGCCATCAGCGATATTAGCAATGCTGAGGAAATGATCGCGAGTGCTAACTCCAAAACCAACAGCGGCGGGTTTGTTACTGCTATACTTCTTGACGCGATCAAGAAGAGCCGGCAAATTCGCGTTCAAAGATCCTGAGGCGCCTGTGACACCTTGTCGAGATACAACATATATGAAGGAGTCCGCCAATTGACACAGGATCTTCATGCGAGCATCTGAAGTCGCAGGTGCAATGAGAGGAACGTATGAAAGGCTTTTTAAGTCAAATCAGTTAGCGCGTGAATGTAAGGTAT
This sequence comes from Atkinsonella texensis, assembly GCA_001008035.1. NCBI lineage: Eukaryota > Fungi > Ascomycota > Sordariomycetes > Hypocreales > Clavicipitaceae > Atkinsonella > Atkinsonella texensis. Next base: position 336,697 of record KQ061691.1, read on the forward strand.
GCCAGAAATGGCAACGAGCAGCAAGCTGGGACAAGAGACTCACTTTCCTTTGGTGCAGAGCTTGCGAAAGGAGATTGCTTCTTCCGGAGGCAAATCCACGACGATGAATCCATTAACGCCGGCAGCATGACAATTTTGGATAAGGTTCTGCTCTCCATATCGTAGTAAAGGATTATAGTAGCCCATGATAAGCACTGGGGCCTTCAGACCGCGCTGTCGGGCTGTTTTGACCATTCCCAAGGAGGATTCGATTGAAACCCCATGTTCGAGAGCCACCTGAACAGTTAGTCAATATTCATGCTGCATCGTTCTCAGGACGGTCGTACAGTGTTGGCGGTTTGGATGGTCGGTCCATCGGCGATTGGATCGGTGAAGGGCACTCCTAGTTCAATGACGTCTAGTACGAAAAGAATCTGTCAGCTGGTCACTGTTCTGCAACGGGGGGCAATTCGCTCTAAATACCTGAGCCACCTCTCTCCATGGACAGAAGAATTTCGGGTGTGTCTTCAGGTCTTGGGAAGCCAGCAGTTACATACGTAACTAATGCCGCCTATGTTGTCCAATTGCGAAATGTCAGCCTCAACTCGTTTTCAGACAAATGCACCTTGATGCAATCAACGTCTCTGAGCGTTACCCCGCGATCGAGAGTCGAGAGGAATACTCGGAGGGGTAGACGCAGAACTGACTGACCCTGCTCTGCGCTTGACATGTTTGAAAGGTTTTTCGCAGTACATCCATGATTGAACGAGCGGTGGATCAACAAAGCGCTGAATGAACGTGTTTGCTCTAAAATGGTAGGCAAGAATTGAGGATTGGAGCAACAAGCGGCGGCGCGGATCGCTTTATTATAAGTCTGGAGCGAGGAATTTCAAATCTATTGATTGACTCAGACCACTTTAACCTGAGGTACAGTACCTGACCTGGCAGGTGCACCTGGCTTGCACAACTCCGTTCTCCTCATGCACGGATCCACTACCCGCATATGCGGCCCTACAGTTTGCTTTTCCGGACTTTCCTAAACCAGCACCAGCACCAGCACGATATGCCTCAGTACCTACGGAGTAGTTTTTCCTGCTTTGGAACACGACACAAGATATTGTGAACCTTTGATGACGGATCCGCATTCGGAGCATGTTGCCGGTTGTTCGCCACAAATCTGCATATCGCTCGAACAGTACTCCGTACAGTCACCACGCCTCGGAAATGTCTTGTATCTGCAACATTGTGAGTACAGTAGAACTCGGTGACTTTTTTCACATGGTGGAGTTACTGTTGACTATCAACTCCCATGTAATTGGCTGGCATACTCTCCGCAGCGTCATGACTTGTAACGGGGATGCAAATACCCCTGCGTCCGCTGGCTGCCCGCTGGCTGCATGCTGGCTGCATGCTGGTCGGCCGGTATCATACCGTAAAAGTGACGTACATTTCGGCTTCGATTGACCGTCGCTCCAGATACGTGTGCATACATGCATTCGCATCTATGATGTGGCCGCTGTTTCCTTCACAAGAAAGAAAAATATCCTGCCACTTCTTAGCCTGCCCAAACTGACGGAATTGAGCGGGGAGGATCCTTTGGAGACGGGGCATTTTAATCACAATCACACTTCGTATCCGCTACGGTCATCGCTCTGTCGCTCAGGAGTTTGTCACCCGGCCGGAGCAGGACTTCCTTGCAGCCGGCGAGATGGTCTACCTCTCCAAGCTATGTTCTCTTGTCCTACCAGCCCGAATATAAAGCAAACCTCGCTTGCTACAGTGGCGAAAGATGAAATAGATATGTAAAGTTTAGAGTTATATCACGCCTGTAGATGTCATCCTCTATCCGCCTCCAGAGCCACCACAGCTTGATGGACGTCATCCAGGTTTCGGTTTGACTCGACATTCTCCGAACGCCAAAATATGCTTCTTCATCCAAACTTGAAAGCCCGTTAATTAGTGTGCATGAGGCGACAGCACGGCTCGTGAAATTTAATGCTCGCACGCAGGTTCAGCGTCTGTCGCCATATGAATTCGGCTTCTCGTTGTAGGCGATGGAGCGGTCTTCTTCTTGCGATTGTCCCTGTCCAGGATTTTCTGCGTATCTGACTGCTCCTTGATCGCGTTCAGGCATAGCCATCCCGATCAGAGTGCGACTCAGTCCAATGAGGACCACGATCACATATACAAGCAATATGCCCGTAGAAATGAGTGCCTCTTGGATGATGTTATTCGTAAGCCAGTTGGTGACTTTATTCACAGCTCCAGTAACCTCATCAGTAGTAACTGAAGACGGAGACGCCAGGAAAGTCTTAAGTCCCGAGTCCCCAGATATGCTCGCTTGAGCTCCAGAACTGAAGATATCGGCTTGGAATAAAGGGAGCTCCACGTGTGCATGATCGTGAACCCAAGTAAGCCCCTTTTGGACACTCTCAATTTTTATTCCAACTACGCAGTATAGAACTGCTTTGATTGGCTTGATCAAGATAGTGCCGTTAAAGACCGTCTCCAGGCCTTGCTGCATAGTGTTGACAAAAGTGTTTATAGTATTATTCACAGCACCAGTGGCATTGGCAACGTAATCGAGTACATCTTTATTGATGTCGTCATTCAAGCCCTTAATCACCCCGTTGGCGTCGTTCGCCCATTGGGTGGATGCTTGTTCCAGTTTGGAGACGACACCGTCCGCGAAGTCTCCAACTTCGTTTGCCAGAGCAGGCACTTCTTTCTGAACGGCCTTGAGGATGATATATTGGCAGAGACATGAGAAGAGCCCTGCCATGGCGAGGGACAGGACGAAGATGGCAGGCGCTGAAGTAGCATAGGCAACGCACCATCGAACAAGAAGCTGCCGTTTCCCGTTGAATCTGGAGGCTAGTTTAATACCACATGTCGACGTAATCGGTCTAGATGTGATATAAACCACATCAAATGAATCGTATTGGTGTGTTTCGGCGAGTTTGACATGTCTCTCCTGTCGTCGCCACCTCCGGATCTCCATCCAGGCCATAGGAGCAATGGCTGCAACAGCAAGCAGTAACAAAATGACAATAAAGGCAACTCTAGCTTTGTGAATCAGCTCGAAGAGCTTGTCAAAGAAGCTAGTTAGCTTGTCATTGTCGGAGCAAAACGTCAACTGTTGTTTTTGCGCGAGAGGGAAAACTTTCTTATCAAACTTGTATGCGCCATAGCTTCCGTTCAAAGCTTCCCTTACAATGTTGAAAGGCAATGATATAGCTTGTTTCGTAAGATTCTGCACTTGGGCGAAATCCGGAAGATCCTTGTTCAGTTTCTCCAAATCTGTGACGAAGTTACTGGAGTTGAGATTGATGCCTTTTAGCTCATTGACCGGTCCCGAAAAGTCCACCTTGGGGATTTTAGGAACAAAGTTGCCAAAGATAGAATCTTGGACTCCTTTTGTGATATCATTGATGCCTTTTTCGAGTCCTCCTGCGATGTCCTTGATCTCCCCAGTGGTTTTATCAACCACTTTGTTAATAACATCTGTTGCATCTTTCGTGATGGACGCGGCGACATCTAGACTACCATGCACTAAAGCCGTAATCAGGCACACGTACGTGGCAGTCAGGAAATTGATGTAGAATATGATGATGCCTTCGACACCCTGCATTATCAAGTCGAGAATCTTGACCATGGCGTGCACAGCCTTTTCTATGCCAGACGCAGCAAGATCATTCACACCTGCTGAAAGGTAATGGGGCATAGATGCGACGGCGCTTCCTACGTCTTGAACTTTCGTGCAGGCAGAGAGAGCACGAGTCTTGGCATCTCCAACATTGTCATCCAACTGGGCTAACAGCAGGACGATGCGGACGAGTACTAGGATGAGAAGGATGGTCCACCTGTTGAGCCATATTTGCGAAAGACGAGATCTTAGTCCTAGGTACGGCGTTATTGAAGAATACTGTTTTCGCCCGTCCTGCATTCTCATGGTTTCCAGAGGATTTGGATTTGGTTGAAGTGAGCGAGGTAGGTCAGGGCATGGCGATGCCGCGTTACGCTGTCGCGGAAACATTCCGATCGTGCTGATGATGATGCACGACTTCCGTTGCCAAATTCACAAAGAAGTAGTGATAGTGATATAAGTAGCAGAGCAAGAAGAACGTTGAGAGGCTCGGACGTTGATATAATCAAGGCAGATGCCACTGCGCGAGCATAAGTCAATTTGACGAAACAGTAGAGAGCGCGCCAGGCTGTCTGAATGTCGTTAGGAAGTTCAAGGTTCGTCGCAACGCAGAATTCCGAAGGGAGAAAATAAGATAAGGCCTGCTTAATTTTTTACAGTAAAAAGAATTATGGGAATGATTTTGATTTTTCTTTGCATTGTTTTTCTTTGCAAGAAAGCTCAAGGGAGAAAAAAAGAAACCTACCTGGGTAGGTAAGTATGAGGTAGGCAGAGAGGCAAGTAGGCATGTAGTTCTGGAGTGCCGTGCAGGGAACGGCACACAATCATGTACCGGCTTGCACATGCACATGGCGGAATCACAAGATGTGGATCAGAAACAAAAATAAACAGACTAAATTCACCGCTGTATAACAAAGAAACATTCTGAGCCAGTGGATGAATCTAGCCTGCAATCGGTCGGACACCAGCGCTTGCTCTTGTCTTATTGTCTTCCAGGAAACCCCTGAAGTGGGGGCAGCTTTTTTAGAGCCTAAAACCGTTGGAAAAAAAAGTGGTCCAGTCAAAGCGCCGCACCTACACCCACCTCTTACACAGCGCTTAAATCAGGGTGTACATACGTATGTACGGAGTACCGAAAGCTTGTTCCTTGCCGCAGAGAATACTGTACAGCGGGTGTATAGTATGTATGTATGTATGTACATACTTACTTGCTCGTGCGCCAAGAACAAGTCGGGTGCTTGGGTGTCCAACATCGTGGACGAGGCTCGAACAAGGTACAAGTTTGGCATGGTTGCTGTGCCTGTTAGAAATCTCCATCAGGTTCTTTAACACTCACAACAGGGTTCTGCCTTCTGCTGCCAGCTGCGCTTGATGCCCATTGTCTCCATTGTCCGGGGGGCTGCAGGAACAGCGCTTGCAGGCCATGGATAGGTGAGTCACGAGGGACAATTCATCCAGTTCCTATAACCTCAGATCGCACACAGCCAAAGGCACTGCCTTGGGTGTGCATACCCATGCAGGCCTCATTTGGCGCTGTTCATATGCTGCTATGGCAAGAATCTCGTCCGGCAAGATCCTGTGAGGGATGTCAGCAGTCAAGTCCCGATGAAGAATTTCCGTCATGTCTCTCGCTCGGCAGAATGCTATCCAATGAGATCTGGGTCAATTCAAGGTCAAAAGAAAGACCTTGCAGGTCCACCGCAAGGTACCTCGTATCGTTTATCGCCGTCGCCAAACACCCCATCCTGCGAGGAGATCAACACCTACCTGGCTTCTTCCCAAACGGATCGGATCTTCTCAAATATCCGTCGTCAATATAGCTACACTTGGAATTCACGGCAAGCCAGTAATCACAGCGACGCACAGCTGTCACCCTGATGTCCATTTATGGCGCATAGTGGCGACACGTGGTTGAACACATGTCTATACATTGATTGACCCTTTGACAACACGGCAGCTCTGCATAATATTGAAGAAAAATCACGCTTTTTGCTTCAACGATGACCGCTAATTACATACGAAAGCTCGTAGCGAAATCTCTTAGCTGTGTCGCAGTGCGCTTACTGTCATGCGAGGGTTGCTCAGACTTCTGTCCGAAAGCGATATATCTCATTCTTGACGATACGCAAACTACTAGTCTAGTACTTGTTTAACAAGTCGCTCTTAGTTGAAAAGAATTGTGATGCGGTGGCTACGCCTTCAGCAGAATAGCCGATTCAAGATCATCGCCAAATCAAAACAAAAAAGTTTGTGCTTGCACAACCGGAACGCCTCATTGTCAATCTAACATCTGTGACTGCCAAAACATCAATCCGAGACAGTCCCAAAAGTGTTCTCACCGGAGTAGGTGATGTAAAGGAATCTATGAGGAAATAGTGGTCAGTGCATGGTGATGAAAGTTTCGGACAGCATCCTTGAGCACCTACCCATCCTCATCCTTGTGTTCTTCATAGATACTGCTCATGAGAGCTGCGGTCGGTGGCAGCACCTCGTCGACAAAGATAAAGATGGCCTTCTCGGGAGACAACTTAATCCTCTTACGGATAACATAAACAAACTGTCCGACCGTCAAGTCCGACGGAACAAGGTACTTCTTCTTGTCAATGGTGGCAATGTCGCTTTTTTCGACTTTTTCGCAGATAACCTACAGAACGAGGCAACGAGTAAGCTGGTGTTGTGTTTTGATGGGACGGAATAGAGTAAAATGAAAATGAAAATGCACAAGCGACTATTATAGTCGTGGGTACTTGGTTGGCAAGATAATGCCAGTAAACACTGGGAAATAGCTTACGGGTATGCGATCCGCATATTTTTGTCGAATGCGCTCAGCCTCTGCTTTGCGCTTCTCGAAAGGGTGCTCGTCCTTGAATTTGCTTCGCATGGTCAAGGCTGATGGAAGTGGTCCGCGATATACTGCAACTGGTGTAAGCTTGGGACGTGTCCTTGACAGCAACCCTGGATCGGAGTAACTTCACAGGTGTACGAACTGAGGTTATCCGCTCGGTGACGGTAGGTGCTACGCTGATGCAGGACGAAGTTTGAGGATGGGAAAATGTGTTAACAGGCAGCTGATGACGAGGCAGTAGACTGGCAGGAGGGAAGCTGGACGTGACCAAGCGAGGAGGCGGTGGTGGTAGGCAGTGACAGGCACGAGGACCGAAAGCGCGGGGCACGAGGACGCTAGTCCAAATGCAGTATAAGCAAGGTTATTAGACGCTGGCGCATTCATTGATAATCCACCCACATGGGGGTCAAATTAATTCGACCCTCAGCACAAACAACGCAGTAGGCAGTGGGGGTCGGATTAATTTGACTACCTCTTGCCACCTTAGATTTATGGTGGACTGTCTATCATTTATTTAGCTGCTACAGCTAGAGCAATCATCGAAACTTGCCACTTCGGACTCACTATCTGAACAAGAGGCTCTCAAGGGTAACGCAAGTGTAAGTATTAGACGTGATTTCATCGTAGGGTGGTCTGGTGGCTCCTTGTCGCGCAACGCTTACTCTGCTGTGCCCGGGGCATCGATGAGTCACCTGAAAACGAGCATCATCGATATTTGCATGAACCATCCTTGCCGTATCTCAAGTATAGGCCTCCTAGGTAAATAGGTACTGTACGCACCGGCCAGCTACAATATATGAGCTGTTTCAAGGCAAATTCACACGAGTCACAGACGGCCATCAGCTTCGCTTTTGGCAATTTACCCTAGGTACCTACCTACCAAGCCTATCTGGATCTCGGAGACACTTTTCAGTTCATCGTCCATCACATGACGACCTAAACCTACTACGGCGTTCTTACCAAAGCTTGGTGGCAATTTTTCAACGTGTCTTGTGAGAGGCAAAGCCCATTTTACAACAAAACTCACACCTTTTGAGCTACAAGAAATTATATATTTTTGTAGGTAAGCGAAGGCCTGGACATGGTCGATGGACTTCTGGTACCAGTTGACCCACTGTAGCCCGCAACTAAGTACCTACCGCCCGGGAGGATCTGCTTAGAATCAAATAACATTCGATCAATTTTTCTCTTTACCGATCCCCCCGACTTTACCTGTCTCCATGTTTAACATACTTGTGGCATTTTCGTTTCAATTACGATTTACTTGGCGATAAGGCTCTCATAATCTCAGGTCAACCGCACGATTTCCCACTCGCCCCTTTTCGAACTTCCCATTGAGTCAGTTGACGATGTCTCCCCCAAGCCGCTACGGGTTGCGACTAGGTTCTACTGCCCTCCAGCGTCCTTTGAGCCTGTCGTGGCAAGTCCAACGTAATGTTCCAACTTTATGGAGACGAACGATGTCCAATTCCACCAAGTGTACATCTCGGTCTCGATTAAGATCAACATGGGCCGCTATGCTCGCCATCGCCATCAGCGTTCCACTAGCCTTCCACTTGGTGAGTGCCTATTCAATAATGCTGCATGAAGCAAGTCTGGACGAGCCTCTAACTGCATTCTTACAAGTAGAACTCCTCTACCGGTGCAAATCTTGACGTAGCCACGCTCGCAGAGAAAGACGCGCAAAGGAAACGAGAATCGGCTATCAGTGACGACTCGCCAATGCGACTCAGGATGGAGAAATTCATTAAAGAGCAACAACAGATCATAATCAACGAGCTCGAAAAACTCGACGGTCACAAATTCCGCAAAGATGAATGGGAGCGCAAAAATGGAGGCGGAGGTATAACATGCGTTCTTCAGGACGGCAACGTGTTCGAGAAGGCAGGTGTTAATATTAGCGTGGTATACGGAACGCTTCCCAAACCTGCCATCCAGAAAATGCGCGCGGACCATAAGATGCTAGGTTCAAACATCGATTCGCTTGATTTCTTCGCCGCTGGGTTAAGCATGGTTCTTCACCCTAAGAATCCAATGGCACCTACTGTGCACCTCAACTACAGATATTTTGAGACTGCAAACCCAGATGGATCTTCACATGCTTGGTGGTTCGGAGGTGGCAGCGATTTGACGCCGTCATATCTGTTTGATGAGGACGCCATCCATTTTCATAAAACACTTAAAGACGCTTGTGACTCCCACGACAAGACTTACTACCCCCGGTTCAAGAAGTGGTGTGACAATTACTTCTACAACAAGCACAGGGGCGAATGCCGCGGCGTCGGAGGCATATTTTTCGACGACCTTGATGAATCCGAGCGAGATCAAGAGAACGCATTTGCATTTATCCAAGACTGTTTGAAATCGTTCATTCCGTCGTACTTGCCTATATTAGAAAAGCGCAAGGACATGCCATTCAACGAGCATGAAAAAGACTGGCAGCAACTGCGACGAGGCAAGTATGTAGAGTTCAACCTTGTCCATGATCGTGGCACTGCGTTTGGGCTCAATACTCCGGGCTCGCGTGTGGAGAGTATCCTCGTCAGCCTACCTCTGACTGCAAGTTGGAAATATATGCATGAACCGGAGCCCAAGAGCAGAGAACAGCGTCTGGTGGATATCCTCAAAGATCCCAAAGAATGGGTTTAAGCGTACTCAGGTGGCCTTATGAGCCGAGCATGCAGCCATTGCCAAGCCCGTGTCTCCAACTCGGATTCCTCATAACGTATAGATATAACGTATAGAGATTGTGGGACAAACATCAATTTCCCGCCTACGTAAATTATATATATATGGATATATATATATTTGGCTGCCTTATGGCTTGTATCAAATACAAAGAATGGCATATAGCGCAATATCTATAAGAGTCGTTAACCGGAAAATTTATACCCAGAGCAAAAGAAGACGGTTGGACTTCCCACAGTGATAAAGATATAATGACATCCTGCCTTTAACCTGATGATTGCGTAGGCTGTGAGTCCTTGCATCCCCGTCTTTCCACATATTGTGTCCACGGGCCACGGGGGTAATGTGTTTGGCAATACGGGGTAGATGACTCGAATTTGCGCAGATGGTTTCACTCAGCCTACGGAGTTAATACCTCCATGTACTTATACATCATGCTCGCAAAATCCAGTGGGTGGGGTAGATGCCTGGGCTGTACCGAATAACCTGCCTCACCATAACGAAGGTAAGGGAGTTTCAAAGCTTCAACTGCCCTTTCCCTCCAGATGCAACCATGCCAGCAGACTCACTTCCGTCCCCCCAGCAATTTCTTTCAACCCTAATTGCTTCATTGTCTGAATCTAGCATATGTTCAACCCAGACGGTCCAGTCTGACAGCCTGCAACATTGTCGTTATGAAGAAACATCACAGTTTCGAACTCTGTTGCTTACGCTCCATGTACTTTTTCCCAATGTCGTCTTGCCGGCGCTGGACCTGATCGACAGACAGCTTGTTGCAAGGTTGCGGGTCAGCACGGAAACACATGACGATCATACTCCTCTCTTAGGCCAGGAACCAAGGCTGAGCCAGGGCTTCCTCCCAATTTATACCGTCCAGTCAGCGACCTCCGCTCGAGTGATGCCCAAAGATGGCATCTCCAACGTTCATGTTGTGCATCTTGCAGCTTGGAATTGTTCATGCAACAACTTCTCCCAGGACAAGTTTAGCAGGCTGAAGCTTGACGACAGTCGAAGCCCTTATATGTCAAGTACATCTATTTTCGATCCAGATCTCCCTTCACAAAGACCTCAACAGTGTCGTACTCCCGACAATAGCGGCCGCGTACCTTGTTGTAAACACCTCTTAGCTTGCTTAATAGCAGAAAAATGCTCTGGTTTATGCATTCAAGCCATAGAAAGGAGTGTCTCGAAGTACGACTTGGCGGCATTGATATCTGGTGCTTGATGGTATCTGTGCAGGTCATGGAAGATGCGTGGAAAAATTTCTCCTCGACACAGCTTATGTTAAACCACAGCTATCAGGACGAGAAATTGCAAAAATCAGTTCATCGTCTCCAATGTCTATTAATGCAAGATTTGCAGTGTGTACACAGGAGTCATGCTTAGCGTCATGACATGTCTTTAGGCAGCCAGGGATAACTACTTGCCCTGCCTCTTAGTAACTCTGTTCAAGCTATTTTTTCTTATCTTTGGCTTCCTTTTGCTTGTCTCCGGTGTCTTTCGCGTCACCATTGACACTAATATTACCATCTTTGTGCTCATCTTTACCACCAGTCTCGTCCTTCTTCGCTTCTTTGTCCTCTTGTTGCTGTCTGTTCTGTATCTTGTTTTCAATCAGGTCGTGGAAAGCTGTGATTGCCCGTATCAAACTGCTGAGGTAGATTGCCATAAGTTGATCGTTGGTCTTGATGCCCATGGCATACGCCAATTCACCACTGCCTCCCTTAGCGTGCCCTCCAGGACTAGACAAATTCGGTAACAAATTGAAAACGTCTTGCAGATTACCGAGAATGGCGTGATTGACAGGCAATTGGCCGTCCAGAACTTTCTGCAGATATGCACCAATATCACGCAGTCGCAAGTGAAGGCCTTGAAGCGACTGAAGCTGATTTGTGATTCGTGTTGACAGAGTGCCAACAGCAACATCTCGGATATCTCGCAACAAATGCTCCACGCCAATCTCCTCTGCCTCCTCAGCTTCAATAATCGACGGCGTATGCACAAAGGTTCTCGAAGTCGTGGTGCCATCCTGAGCATAGTCAGCGCATATTCAAGCCTAGGTGACTGATGGGACCTCTTCTGGCATAGTCACGCAAGCTGAGGGAGGGGTTCTGTCACTCACGTCTTTGATCTCCTCAACAGCAAAGTATGCGTCGGTCGGCACACCGGATTCTTTTGGATGAACGTCAATGATGACCAGCAATGGGTTCGGCGTGTAGCGCTTGAAAAGCTCGTTTATTTCCAGATCTGATGCTCGAAGCTTGGGCCCCGAATGATACCAGCCAATTAGCTTTTCTCGTGCATTGATTTTCTTGAACATATCATTCATAGACTCCACATAATTGTGATCTAGGAACCAGACTGAAGGATCCTTGTCGTCCTCCTCGAATGGCACTAATGGAAACACACAAGGTTAAATGCACAGCTAGCATTATGGGTGGTGTCAGGGCTCGGCGTCCTCTTACCTGCAAAGCTATTCGATACTCTCACATTCTTCCCATCATTCATTCCTAGCAGAACGCCAACTACACGTCTCTTTGCTTTGTTCTGGACTGTCCGGTTATAGTGGTCGACGGCAGAGAGGAGGACCAAAGGGGCAACAGACACATTCCTGGTGACGAGCGACAACGTTTCTGCAGTGGTGGTAGGCATCGTCGGCAAGAAGAGCACTGTGGCGTATACGCAGAACGGAGTACCGAATTGTGTAGTTGAAGTTGTCAGACAAGCGTCGCAGGTTGTTGGTCGCACTTCAGTATTACCTGGGCGTCGTCGCAGTACGTATACGTTCGGCTGCCTTGGAACTGAGCAGTCTAAGGAATTGGTCCGGCAGCCGACAGGGAAATTGCCAATTTTCCGGGTAGAATCTTGAAGTGACGTCACAGTGTAAGGCGGACCGGAGTTTGAAGGGTAGGAAGAGAGAATTTAAGGGATGCGTTGAACGCCTTGTAGTAGAAACAAAGATATTAGCTTTTCATGCTCGATGAACGAGCTCAGCTTGCGTGCATAGATACCTGGAGGTAGGTTGGTGATTCTAATTGGCAGGCGGTGGGACCAGTTAGGTACCTGCCATGATGTTGTCACGTGATTTCTCTCTACTGCAGTCCTTTGGTCGGCTTCACAGCATTCGGATTAGAAGAAGCTGTATCGAACAGATGCCATGATAATCAGCATTCAATGTTCCGTTCAGCTTAAAGAAAGACGACAAGGTTGTTGAGCCGTTTGCTCAAATGAACATGCAAAAATTTTCGGAACCAGCCTCTTGTTGGTGAAATTCACCCTTGTATTGGCTTTCCTCCAGAGATATATTTATTTTTGGCATAACGAGCCTATCACCAGTTGTTGATTAGAAGCAATGACAAGTCTCAATTTCAAGGTTAGCAGACGAGTTGATATCCGAACGCGAAGAAGTCGAAGTTACTGAACCTGTACAATGATAATCTCTTTGACGCCGACATGGCAAGGATTATCCACCAATGAAAACATTCTCTTTAAGATGCATTCTCTCTTACTGTAGTATACTTATAGTAGAAGTAGGTGCAAGCATTCAAGCTATAAAGAAATACCTCGCGAGACCCGTAACTTGTTGAGCAAACTGAGGTCACTCAAGGCCTAAGATATCGGGTTGGAGACGCCTTGGCGTCAAAAAGATAGGTAATACCGGAATGTTCACCAAAAAGAAAAAAATGTCAGTAATTCCAGCGCGGGCGAAGGAACCAGCCCGCCATTAAAAAAAAAAAAAAACTCGCAGCTTTGCTTGGTTGAGCCACCGGTAACGTCACGCGGGTTGCCGGGACGGGCAGACGGAACAGTCGGATTTGTTAATGCTCAAGCACAGGGCAACGACGAGGATGCACGTGCGCGCACGTTATAGGCAAGTCACTTAGTCCACCAATTAGGCGTAGCGAATGCTCATTCCCGGTCGGCTTACGGAGTGAATGCGAATGGTGTTCATACGGATACCGCTAGGTGAAGGTGAAGTAAATGCATGCTGCCAAAACTGAATTCGAACAGTTCCAGCAAACCGAGGACCAGAGGAGCAAGCCACCCGCGAGCCAATCATAGCACTAGGATCCAACGCAGCTTTAAAGTCCTCTGTGTGGCCGGCCAAGCGGCAGTCGGCAGAATACAAGACCAACCCTGGCTCCCCGTCGCCGCATGCTGCCGGAATTCTAAACCACCAGGACCAAATTGTTCTTTCTTAGACCTGGGTCCTCCGATTACCCACCGGCACCCTAATCCGCACCTGAGCGCTCCCCTTGCCCAGTACATATTCCTCAGCCTCTCATTCTGCCAATTGGCTAGGTTTACGTTGCGCTTCACGTCCGGTGCCATTGTCAACAAACCACGATCATGGGCTTCGTTGAGGATGAGCTGAAGCAGCTCAAAGAGGTCATTGGCAGCCTCGACTCCCGCATCAAGCAACTTGAAAAACGTGCGACAGGCTCTTCGCCGTCTACCGAGGAGATTCGAATGATAATAATGGGACCTCCTGGAGCAGGTATGGAAATCTGGCTTAAGGATCGTCAGTCGCCATTGGACAAGGAATAACCCCTGTTACAGGAAAGGGCACCCAGGCACCGAAGATCAAGGAGCGATTTTCCTGCTGTCACTTGGTATGCTTTTGCTCAGATTGGAAATTATCTCTTGTTGCCTCTATGCCCTGTGATAGCTGACTGTTCAGGCTACCGGCGATATGTTACGTTCACAAGTCGCCAAGAAGACGCCACTTGGTCGAGAAGCAAAAAAGATCATGGACCAAGGCGGTCTTGTTAGCGATGACATAGTCATCGGAATGATCAAGGAGGAATTGGAAAATAACAAGGAGTGTCAGGGAGGGTACGTCTAGGTTTCATGGTATATCTGTCTCGTAAATAGCTGACCATTTGTCTGTTCATCCTAGATTTATCCTCGATGGGTTTCCCCGAACAGTTCCCCAGGCTGAGGGTCTTGACGCAATGCTTCGAGGAAGAAACCAGAAACTCCAGCATGCAGTGGAACTGCAGATCGACGATTCACTTCTTGTAGCTCGTATCACCGGCCGCCTGGTTCACCCTGCATCGGGTCGATCTTATCACAGCACCTTCAACCCTCCGAAAGAACACATGAAAGACGACGTGACGGGAGAGCCTCTTGCTCAGCGAAGTGATGACAACGCTGATGCTCTCAAGAGGCGTCTGGTGACGTACCATAAGCAGACCGCTCCAGTCGTTGACTATTATCAAAAGACTGGCATCTGGAAGGGCATCGACGCAAGTCAAGCGCCTGGCCAGGTTTGGAAGAACATGTTGGACATACTTGAAGGGAACAAGAGCCATGGCACAGGTATACTGAGCCGCATCACCGCCAAGAATTAGATGTGTTCCACAATCGCGTAAACTAATCTAGGATCAAGTGGTCTTCTGGCGACCCACATGCACCTTCGCAGCGCAAGCGTGAACACCATATAGTATTGTGGGATATATATGCCTGCCTGTATCAACGTACTATAATATATTGTTTGTCTTGACGTTCGCTTGCATTGTGCAAAATCTGCTTCCATCAATTTGCCATAAAATCTAGATGAGCTAGCAAAGCTGCAGAAAGCTCAACTAAATTCAAGTGTTGGAATCTAAACGCCTCAAAAACAAGCAATGCCGGGAGATGGGTATTGAAGGCTATGAAACGAGAAGTAGGGTTATAATACTCTAGGCCAATTCAAAAGATGACATAAGACATGGAAACACTAATCAATAAGTGGAGGTTAATGCCGCTATCAAAGAAGCAAGCCATTGGCAAGAGATTGGCCACATGAGCGAGGAGGGAACGGGAAAGTGCAGATGTTTTATATCTGAACAGTCTGTGATGTTGCGCTTCCAGTGCCTGCACCGACCTGATGCGGTCCAAAGAGTTCGTCGACTCCGCGAATCAAATTGGGTGCTCAGCTTACTCAAACTCTGCTACGGCAAGTTCAATCCATGGATTGCTTATCTTCGGGATGTCGCTGGAAGATTCTTGGTCAGTAGAGGTAGAGCAAGTCGCGTTGGCGCAACTGACCATTGACCATCTGCCTCTGCTTGTTCAACCAGCTCCGCGGAGCATCATGTCGCCGTTGAAGCACAACATGGTTGCTTTGAAGTCGACTGGTAAGATCATACCATGCTGTTGCAATGAGATCATTCTCTCGCTGTAGGTTTTTGATAACTTGTTCAACAGCAGCCTAGAAAATATAGACGAAATCAGCTAATGCCAATGCAACAATGTCGGTCATAAATTTCTCGCACAAACGAGTGTAGCACTTCAATGAACTATACGGACCCTCTGCGAAGCAGGTTTTTCACCGCCTTGGGCTACCTTGAGCCGGCTTTCTAGATCAAGTTTTTCTTGTTCGGACTGTTCCAGTTGCTGTAGGTGACCATTGTTAGAATGGAGTTCTTGAACCAGAAGTCTGAATACAGGTACGAATCAAAGGGACACCGTCGATATGGTGGGGCTGATAGCTTAGTCGATGTAAAGCGAAACTTCGCATGACAGACAGTGAAAACTTGCTTCAGACGCAATTTCCATCTGGCATAACGGGTCTCAGATAAAGCTCATGGTGTCTGGGCGAGGTAAGAATCCTCATTCTCGGACCAAAGGCTTGTGCTGGAAGCTCTCTGATTGGGACAACCCAAGAGGCGAGTGCCGAACAGCCAAGTGAAGGACCAATGTTCAGCGCATTAGGGGCAACAGCTAACGGTCTTACCTGTTTACGTTCTTTTAAACGGGAACGAAGTTTTTCGATCTTTTCGGTTGATTTTTTCATCGCTTCGGACACGTCCGCATCCATAGCGCCACTCGTTGAACTTTCTTGCAGCTCCTTGGAATCCTCAATCTCTTTCCTAAGTCTGTCCTTGGCGAGGAGAGCGTCGATCAATTGAGATTTTTGTGCATCTCGCTCAGAAACGACGAAATTATAATCCTGACGCAGTCTATCTAACTCTGCCTTGAGTGACTCGGAAATAAGCTTGTCTGTGCTCTTGAGCTCATCGATAGCTTGGACACCGCCTTTCTCTGTCGCCGAGATTTTTGCTTTTGCCGCTACTAACTCTCGGTCTGTATCCGTGACTTTGGATTGTAGTTGGTCGGCTCGCTTTCTAATCTCACTTAGGTCGTCCTGCGAGCGGATAAGCTGACTTCGTAGTTCAACGAATGCTTTAGATCTTAAAAGGTGAGCGAGAATTAGTACAAATGTCTTTCCGTCGATAAATCAAAGAACAGCCTTTCTTACTCTTCACCAACAGAGTTGGCCATAAGTGCAGCAACGTGCTCCTGAGATATTGTGTGCTTTTCAAAAATATCGTTGAAGTTCTGTTGTAAACGATCACGTTGCCGACGTTGTTCCTCTAGCTCCTTTCTTAGCACTGCAGCATCTCCTGTCGATCCAAGCGTTCGTCTCAGTAGATCATTCTCTGCTTTAAGGCGAGAAAGTTCTAAGGGGAGATTAGTCTGCCTGTCTTCATCGGTCGCGTTATTTAATTCGTCTTCTAAGTTAAATGTGGCGGATGTAGCACCGAGGTTCGCCCCTGGCATGCTCAAATCCTGCGCTTGTTGCACCTGCTCTTGCAGATCTTGAATGAAGCGTTCATCGTGCGTTCTTTGTGCTTTCAGTCTAACAAGCTCCTCCTCTAGAGTGGCAAGGTCCTTGATCAACTGTGTCTTCTGGTTTCGCTCATCCCACAAGTGCTGTTCCGATTGTGTTATCATCTTGGTCAGCTCGTCTTCAGCTTTTCGTGTCCTATCGCTTCTCTCTCTGTCGTTCATCAAAGAACGCAGTTGCTCCTGTAACTCTGCCTTCTCATACTGAAGATTCTGCACTTCCTTGGCTAGGTGCTGCTGAGACTCAAGTTTTTGCTTGTATCTCTCAGCTGTATTAGCTTTTTTTTCGAGCTCCTCGGCCCTATGTTTCCACTCTGCTACCTGATCTCGAAGTTCGTCCGCCTGAATGCTCTTCTGATTCAATCTTTGTACCTCGCTGTCTAGCTGCGCTTTTACTCGATCGTGGCTTCGGATTGTTTCCTCGTTCCTCGCTATAATTTCCATTTGATCATGAACTTGAGCTTCTAGAAGTTTGATTGCTTCTGCGCTATTGGCTCCATCTTGTGTGGCCTTGCGTAGAACCTCGAGCTCACGATCGTTTTTTTCCTTTTCATACTGCAGCTCCTCGTGGCTCTGCTGCAGATACTCTAAGCGAGTGATATAATCCGAAAGAGTCTTCTTCGTACTGTCAAGTTGCTGACGAAGCGCAGCATTCTGCTCTTCGACAAGCAAGTCGATGTCCCTTGCTTCCATGACAGCATCAAGGGCATCGTCTAGATCAGTGTCATCTTTGAAGTTGGTAACGTCTTGTTGCATGGTACGAATGATTTGCATAATTTCGGCCTGGTTCTCGTGGTCAAGGCTATGCTGGATCCTGGGAACATATTTGCTGTTGTCAGGACCCATTGCAGCAGCTGAAACCATGACAGCAAGTAACTACGAAGATCGTTAGTTGGCAATAACGTTAGTCCTCAACAACGCTCTCTTGCACACACCTGGCTGATGCCCTGAGGCTCCGGATTCTCCGCCACAGCATGATAGTCGAACTTCTTGGCCTGACAACCGAGCTCAGGAACTTGTCGGCGTATAAATCTGAAGAGACCTTTGTATACTGTTTGGATGTTTCGTTTGTTCGTTAGATATTTCGAAGTACCTTGATTAGATTCAAGGTGTGACGGTTCAAATTCGGGGTCCAGCTCATGAAGGATCTGTCCTAGCAGGAGTCCGTTGGCAAGTTCCTCTAGGGACTCGACAGCTTGGCCTAGGTCAAATACGCGATTTGCCTACGGCGCCTATTAGCACGATGCAGCATCACGAGAGAGGCTGATAAGCAAGAAAACAAAAGACATGAACTTAGCCGTGTCGATCTTCACGTACGGCTTTAAGTAGGGCGTCCTGCGCCCCCGTACCGTATAGTGGCATAGCCTCGGGTGCAGGTGAAGTCGTCTGGTAATAGTGGTATTACAGAGTGTTGCTGAGAGTGGACAGTATGATTATGGTTCCCTTCCATCTGCTTCAACTGTGTTAAGGTACCATAACGAACGGAGCTTAGGTAGGCCGACGATAAGCCGAGGATTTGAGTTTGCTACTGCCGTCGGACGAACCGAAAATCTGCGACGCGGATCACGGTCTCTGGTGATGTAGGGAAGGTTAGGGAATTGCACAACCGTCTGGTTTAGTTTGCGACTACTGGTAGCATGCCTACGTGGTAGGTAGTGCGGGCCCAGGGGTCTCCGGTATTTGTCAGTGGTTGTTAGAAAATGGGTCAAGGCGTCCACAAGGCAGTGACCCGAGGTATGTATGTACGCAAACTGGCTTGCGTCGTGTTGACGTCACATATTTAATTATTATTAGCAGGACTGATAATTGTTCCACTTAGCAGACCACAAAACCTGGGACAAGTTGCCTTGCCTTGTTGCTCTCCTCACCGTGTTTCTATGCGGTATTTGACATGTATTATTCGGGGGTAGGGGGGGTGGGGGGTTTTTCCTGTCTGTCCGACGATGCCGCTACACTTGGCGCCAACTGTTTGTTGAAAACGCAATGAATAATGTTTTGACCGACTGGCTAGCCAACCAGTGGATCTAATTGTCGATAATGGATTGGTTAAATTTCATTGAATTGACGATTGACATGACTATCCTGTAATGTGGTAATAAGGGCTGCAGCACACCTTACATTTTATTCTGCAACCTGTTGTAAGCCATTTTCTGACAATATTACTGCATGTGCAGCGAGTAAAAATCTTGGTCATTCAAATCTAACGATGTTAACGAATCTAATAGCGCTCTGTACACCGACTAACATATAGATTGACCGATACATCGATGATCGAAGGATTGTATACCTACCTAGGTAAGGCAAGTCGAATGGCGGGTGCGCGCGCCGGGACTGCCCAGCTACGAGTCACCCCCTAATAAAAACTAGCTTAGCTAAGCGATTCTATTAACTGTTCTTTTCCACTTATAATAAATGATCGGCTTATAACTAAGCCTATCAGGGGCGCCACCGCTCGCAGCTGGGCAATCCCAGTCCACACACCCGTTACCGGACTTACAGTCCATTTATCGTCAAATTACTTGGCTGTTGTAGCCCTATTATTGCTCCTATTGCAGCCCCTGTAGGCCTTGAAAAGTTAAGGCACCGACAAAAATTCGGTAAAAAGAGAGACTAGAGGATCTTTGCACAACTGGGATGGGCTTTTGTGGTCTACTAATTGTTCCAATTTGTAGGCCTACGGGTATCTGGACCGGTACGCACCAACATAACATATATATCCGTTATGATGCGAAACAATCGCATATGTTGGAGACAATATAGAATGCTTGGTACGAAAAGGACTCAGCCCTGGTATGACTCATCATGAGTGGCCGTGCTGGAACTATATTTGACGTCTCGGTTGCCAATCAATTAGCGCACTGGTGTTTGCAGATTTATGTGAAAATGTCGTAACTTCGAAGCATAGTTTGTGGCATCCACAAAACGCTCCTAGACATTATACAATGGAAAGTAGTCACAATCTATGCAGTGATAGTCGGATCGAGCCAGTCACATTGTCTATGCAAATACCTTATTTGAGACGAAGGCCGAGCTTGGTTGTAAAGAGCAGTATGAACTGACTTCTCCGCAGGAATGCAAAACGTATTTTGGGCGGAGTTCTTCCATAACAATGTCACTTTCTCAGTTCTGCCACTTCTATCCGTGATGTGCGCCAGTACTTTCTCACAGGAGCAAGCAGGGCTTTTGCTTAAATCGTGGTCTCTCAACTCACGTTCTTATCGATATTAAAAGTAGAGATGTTTACTCGTCATATGATCGCCATAATCCCGCTCCTTGTAAGGAGACACAGTCGTCCTCTATGCGAGATGGTCAAAATGACTGGGGAGTACCACGTAATGTTCTGCGCGAGTGTCATAAACCTAATTCAATGCTCTTCCAGAGAACGTGTCACTTGGACTATAAGAACCAACATTGCTTATCGTGCAACAAAATTCGAGCTGAAGAACCAAAATCATTCATGAGAGAACATCTTATCTTCTTCCACCTTGAAAGAGTATTCAGTGCCCAATGTTTGAATGCCCCATGTCTGAAAAGTTTCCAAGGCCTTTTCAGGCGCAACGACAGCGAAGCCCCTACCAGAGTGTGAGTTCTAGAGACAGCAAAGGCAATTTTGATACATACTTAATGATGGAATAAACGTGGGTGATCTTGCCTCCGGCCGTTAGGATGAATTCCTTGGCTTGTTGTACCACATGATCGGGAGTGTTGGGGTTGTCAAAAAATACGGTAGCCGACATCTTCTGGTCGACAGCAAGTGCAGGAGAAATAGCAGCAAGTGCGATAGCAAGACTCGGAAGGAACCTCATTTTCTCGATTTTTGGATAGAGTTCGTGGTGTAGTAGTTTGAAAGCTGATAGATCTTCGCTCATGGATAAAGATAACAAGAGGCGAGGTGGCGGAACACTACATCACCACACAGACCCCGCGATATCATATTCCGGTGCCACTTGGCTGCTTCAGGGGTCTTCGCCTAGCTGGTCTAGTAAGGCCAGCCCACCTTGGTTTTTCGAGTACAATACAACCCTTGAATTTTACAAATCTAACCTGACAAGGACAGATCACACCAATCAGCCGCTAGCCCGGAAAGTAGGTGAGGCAAAGAGTGGAAACAGAAGATACCTTAATTCATTCGAGTTTTGCATAGAAAAATAAGTCTCGTTAGGTGGCGTTTAATAACCCAAGTATTCTCCATGTAACGCTCCAACAGCCGCTAGCCTACGCAGCAGTAATGCACCAATTTCTTCAAGTGTCTGGTGCAGCTAGCAGAAGCTTGTAACTATTGTAACTATTGCAAGGAGCAGCTATGTTCAGTAATTAGCTTTGAAAAAAATTGCATTGCGAATTTTGTCCCCCTTGTCCCCCAACGCACAGACCACCCAAGCAGCTGATAGCAGCTGTTAGAGAGCGACTTTGTGAAGTAAAACGGGGTGGGGCATTGTATCGCAGCAGAAAATCGCTATCGTCGCAGCAGCCCCATTTTTAAACCCATTTTCTTCCTCAATTTACTGATGCAACCCCTCTATCTATAACTGCACGATGAATTAAAATACAGCCGTATAGGATTTGAGGAGGCCCCCACGAGCTTCGATCAAAGCCCTCCTAAAGACGTATATCATTAGCGGCCAAGGCTTATAGAGGTTATTCCTGCAATGCAACTAGTCTGAAATCGGAAGGTAAGTGGGGATGTTGCATTGACGGTTACACCACTCCTTTACAGTTCCTAGTGAACAGCTTGTAAGAGTAACAGCCCTTGTATGACAGAAAAGACATAAGTGAGTCGACTCACGTGTGCAACACCTTTCTGAAGACTTACGAACTGTCATACAATCGATGACAGGCTGGTCATTTTCTCCAGGGGTAGTGCTGATGATCGATGGTAGTTATATAAGAATCTATCAGACACTAAAGCCCTTCTAAACCACATCGCATTATTCTAGATTTATCGCTAAGTTAAAGCCTATTGCATGCAAAATTATATGCTATTTCGTTTATTGTGACAAGCGTCGATCTTGTTCTGTAATATATTTTTGTTGCATTATTCAGGGGCTATATTGTATGCGTCACTACGCGACATCCACTGTTGGTTAGACGGCGGAAGCAGGCGAAACACCGTTCTTGATCGTTCAACATTCGGCCTTCTCCGCTTGCTTCTGTGCCCATCGCACGGATCGCAGCATAGAAGGTGCCAGATAAACGCCATATGCGTCAAACAATCGGATGTTTCTATCTGGAGTGGGAAGGCGTGTTAATCAGGTTAATGCCAAAATTTGTTGCAAATACTGAGATTGCAGTTGGTTTCCACATATCCTTATATAGTTGATCTTACTACCGATTGTGACATTTATAGCTGTTCACAATAGCCTCTCGTTAAGGATTACATGGTATTTGGCCAGATCGGCTGGATATATATGGGAGGGATCAAGTCTGCAGTGAATATAACTCAAGAGCTGTAAAAGTACGATCGACTTGAAAGTGTCCAAACCGGGAAACGTGGGATGTTGAGTTCCCGTATCATCTCCGTCGCTAGTGCGGGCGCAAGCACCTTGACGATTTGGGGCTCTCCTCGCCAATGGACGGACTGGAGTATTTCGCATAGCATATGGTCTGTTGGCGGGATGTTGTACTTCCATTTGGCCGAAAATCATGAAAGACATTGCCTCCAAAAGTAAATTTCATGGTCAGTGTGTTAATCAAACGTTCATCTTTTGTATGGCTATGCTTAAGTCGCGTAACGGCTCAGTGCGTTGAAGTCGGAGACTATGCCAAGGAAAAGGAAAAAATATTGGACAGAGCAACCTAATGAGATGTATCGCCCTCGGCCCAAACATGTCGGCTCTCTTGTTCCACAGCGTGCATAGCTACCGTAACGTCTTCCAGCTTAGCCACAACATGAATGACACCACTGTTCACTCTCTGAAAATATTTGTCATTTGCCTCTCTTCGTTTCCTGCCGAGAACAATATCCATTTCAGACTCTTCTTTCAGGTCATGTTTCGGCAGATCTAGACGCTCATCCTGACCTTCACGTCCGTCGAGAGGTAGGCGATTCATACCTCGAGCCTGGTCAGGGCCATTTCCAGTAACTGAGTAAGGCGAGTCAATGGAAGCATTGCGTATATTGCGCAAATCGCCAGCACTGGCGGACATCGTCTTGTCTCGCAGTCCGGTTCCCATAGTGTCATCAGCCTCACTCCTTGCCCAAGCTTGTGCAAGGCCGATCTGTGCTCGGCGCAAATCAGAGAGCTTTTCAACGTGTCCGGAACCAAACACATGAGTTCCGCCAGATGCAGACAATTCTACCTCTTCTAGCGTGGCTTGCATTTGTGCCCACAAGCCATCAGCCTTGTCTGTGCTTCGGGAGCTGCCAGTTCGGCCATGACGTTGAAGTTCAGGAGTCAAGACGGACCCAGAGCGGACAGAGATGGTACGTTCTAGCTTGGGCTGTTCGCGCCGCGCGATAGCTGTGTTACCAGCTGTTACAGCTGGTGCATGTGTACTCGAGAGAGAAACATGGGAAGCGCTTGATGAAGGATGTAGGAAGAGGACCGGGGGGGGTTCGCGTGGTCGATTGTTCACCTTTGACATTGAGGTTGACGCATGAGGACGCGCTGCTCCATCAGCGTGAGCAGCCAGTGGAGTACTAGGGTCTGAGAGTATTGAAGTCACGTGATCACACCATTAATGCTTTTGTGACCACACGTGACTCTTACTTTTTCCTTTACTTTCTATGTTGTGGGCCAAGGTGGCACTAGCCCCTAGGGCCAGACAACCCTACAAGCTTGATCAAGAAAAGCTCGTACTCCACGGAAGTCATCACCAACCCATTGCCGAGCGGTAACCACTAAAATCGGTACGTGTGCTCCCCATTGGCGCCCAGCAAGTATAGATTCATAATTTTACCTCGTCCCTTACTTACTTTACATAGCAATCATGGCTGGAGGCAAACCCCGTGGGCTCAACGCCGCGCGAAAGTTGCGAACGAACCGGAAGGATCAAAAATGGGCCGATCTTCACTACAAGAAGCGTGCTCTAGGCACTGCTTTCAAATCATCCCCTTTTGGAGGATCTTCTCACGCTAAGGGAATTGTTCTCGAGAAAGTCGGCGTCGAGGCCAAGCAACCTAACTCCGCCATTCGAAAGTGTGTTCGTGTTCAGTTGATCAAGAACGGCAAGAAGGTCACTGCTTTCGGTACGTTGCCATCCAAAGAGATGATGTAACATTCTCAATATACTTCTTTCTAACCCGAAAAAGTTCCCAACGACGGTTGCTTGAACTTTGTGGACGAGAACGACGAGGTTTTGCTTGCAGGTTTCGGTCGCAAGGGCAAGGCCAAGGGTGATATTCCTGGTGTGCGATTCAAGGTCGTCAAGGTTTCTGGCGTCGGTTTGCTGGCCCTATGGAAGGAGAAGAAGGAGAAGCCCCGATCGTAAAGAAAATTTATGAGGACGAAGTCAGAGAAAGACACCTCAGGGCAAATTTTCGGCATTGGGAGTTTGCTTGCAATGAAATTCTGGGTTGGGATGTGATCATGAACGACTAGATTATATATTGAATCTACATGTTCACTTGGAGCATATGATGAGAAATAACTAAAACAAGAACATTAGGGATCACAACTCCCAGCCAGAATGGCCATTGTACAAGATGATTTATTATACAGATCTTAACATCAATCAAGGTCCTTCTCCAGATTCGACCTGCAAATCCCTGGAATCATCGTTTGAGAGGCGAAAAAGGTAGTCCACCGCCAATCCCAGGCTGACGGTGCTACCAGTAATCCAACACCCGTTCACAAACCACCACCAACAATCCTTCACATCCTTCAAATTAACCTTCCAAATCATGACGCCCAGTGTTGCAGCTGCACCACCACAACTGCCGATGAAGAATGCTGGCCCGGCACCGGAAGCTACTCCTGCAGTAGCAAGCAAAGCAATTTGAGCACCAGCTAGGCCAGTGAGTATCTTTTTCGTTTGAGCGTTATGCTTCAGCGCTATGCTCTTGATGCCCGCTTTGGCGTCGTCTTTTATATCCATGTGTGCGTAGATCATGTCGTAAATTACCGTCCAAGCGACGTTGGAAGAATATAAACAGGCAGCAGCTACCAAGGATGGCCAATTTGATAGCAAATCCACACCTAAGGCCGGGAACCCCATGATCGCTCCCCACGAAAATGTCAAGCCGAGGGCGAGCTGAGGATAGTAAGTCACTCGTTTGGCTAACGGATAGCTTGCAACAAATAAAAGACTCGGGATGCCATAGAATAGGCAGGAAGTTGGAAACTGTAGCAATATGCCTAAACCAGCCAAAAGTTGCACACCTGTAAATACCAAGCCTTTGAACGGGGATATGGCGCGACGCGCAATTGGTCGCAAACGGGTTCGAATGACATGAGGGTCAAGATCTCTGTCCCACAAGTCGTTGATTGTACATCCAGCTCCACGCATGATTAATGCACCGGAAAAAAATAGTAGTGAGGTGCCAATGACTGAACTGACCGAGGTAATGGGCGTCGTCATTGGTGCTGACATCAACGTAGAAAAAAGGCACGGAAAGAACAGATAGTAGGTACCTGTGGGTTTGTCTATGCGGGTGACTTCTGCGTATGGCACCCATGATACTGGGATGATTGACAATAATCCGGACTTCGGAGGCTGATAGTCTAAATGTGATTCATGTTTGGCTGAGCTAGTTGGTGGCTCAACAAAAGAGGTCTTCATTAACGATGTCTGATGGAGCCTGTTATAATGCTGCCCTGCCAGATAATTGGAGAAAATACCCAGCGTCATTCCCGAGCAAGAACTTTTCGTCATATAGTTTCCTGCCGACGAGACGTGCCGACGACAGAAGAGATTGGAAGCCCTAATTGAGACTCCAGGCAAATTTGTTAGTCTCATTCTGCTGGCGATGAACTATGAATGCCGCGATTCGGATGTGTTTCTTGAGCCCGAAAGCGACATTTGTGAGTGGTATTAATGAAGAGAAACGAAATTCGACAGCATTTCGGGCGTATTGGTAACAGGATTCTTTTGTCTTTGTGCCGTTTAGTAATTGCTTTATTTCGACTCAGGAGCTTCTGAACTTGGAGATTAAACGGGATGTCACGTGACTGCGCGTTTTGCGCGGTCCACTTCATCTGGTGCCTGCCTGTACTAGAGATGGGTCCTACATTGTTACTGATAAACTCTTTCCAAAGTGAGAGCTCTTTCTTATCCTGTACTTCCGCCGACGTCTTTGATTTATGCTCAAAGATCCATCTTCGGCCAACGCCTCATATTTGTCTTTAATACCTAGGTAGATGGTCGCCTGCAGTGCTTCCATAGCTAGGAAAGGACCACAATAATGCCCACGCATCATCCTCAAGCCAAATTTGACCCCTTGCCTCCAGACCTGGATCTTCATAGTCTGGTGGACCAAACTCCGAATTTCAAATGGGTTCAGAGGGTCTCAAGGCACCAAATTCGCAGTCTCGGTCAATTAGAGTTCGAAAAACTCATCAAAATTCATGTCGTTGATGGCGGCAAGCCGCTCGTAATCGACGGCTGGGATGCAGTGCTGCCGAAGTGGTTGTTCAATGCCAAATGGTTAGAGCAGACGTATGATAAGAAACGTAAGTATAAGTTAAAACTTCTTGACTTCAACATCCGCTGATTTTTGTAGAGGAGAATGTGCGTGATATATCAGCTGGTAATGATATCCCAATGACAACAGGACATTACCTAAGGTCTATGAAGCAATTAACGAACCAATGGACGCCACAAAACTTCAGAGATGAGCGTCGTCAAAGACTTTATCTCAAAGACATTGATTGCCCGCCTGAGTGGCGGCAAGTTCTGCAGAAGATTTTACACCCCAATTTGTTCTATTTGAATGAGAATGTGACCACGCACGTGCCTTCTGATATGTCACGTCAACAGTCAGCTTCGCATTCTGATACTGAAGATCAATCTGATGAGATTGAATTAGCTCCCGCAGGCGACTTGATGTCAAGTCTTCCGAAAGACATGCGGGCAGAGAATCTCATGTGTTATATTGGGCACGAAGGTACATATACTCCAGCCCACAGAGAGATGTGTGCGACCTTAGGACAC
Source organism: Atkinsonella texensis (assembly GCA_001008035.1). Classification (NCBI taxonomy): domain Eukaryota; kingdom Fungi; phylum Ascomycota; class Sordariomycetes; order Hypocreales; family Clavicipitaceae; genus Atkinsonella; species Atkinsonella texensis. The sequence goes on from KQ061691.1 coordinate 363,561, forward strand.
AACATTATGGTCGAAGCATCAGGTGCTGATCAAGGGGAAAAGCCTGGCAGCGCTATCTGGTTCATGACCGAGAGCAAGGATCGTGAAGTGGTGCGCGAATACTTTCTGTCGATGTTAGGTCATGATATCGAAATCGAAAAGCATTTCGCTCAGGTGAATGCTTGGAAAAAGGCTCCGTTTGATGTCTACTTGGTCAATCAAAAGCCAGGAGATTTTATTGTCATCCCCCCTCTTGCGGCTCACCAGGTTTGGAATTCCGGCACGCGAACAATGAAGGTGGCTTGGAATCGTACCACGGCCGAGACTCTTCGCCTTGCGCTACACGAAGCTCTTCCGAAAGCGCGACTGGTTTGCCGCGATGAGCAATACAAGAACAAAGCCATCATATATTTTACCCTTGAGAAATATTTCGATGCACTAAAAGAATTGGAAAGGCGAGATGAGGCAGCTCAGGGCAGCTTTCTAGGTATTAGCCGGGATATTATGAGAAGTTCACCGCGTGCCAAACAACTACTGCGGGATTTTAAGTCCTTATTTAGTCTTTTCGCGGAAGTCTTGATTGACGAAACCTTTGCTTTCAAGGAGAAGCATGTGGAAATGTTATCCTTTGACTCTTGCGTCACTTGCTCATACTGCAGGTCGAACATATTCAACCGGTTTCTTACTTGCAAACACTGTCTTAGAACGCTTCCTGAAGGTGACGAAGAGGATGCATATGACGTATGCATGGAGTGTTATGCAATGGGAAGATCATGTGCATGTATGTCCGATCTTCAGTGGTGTGAACAGTGGGAGTGGCGGTCACTGATCGAAAAATACGAAATATGGCGTGAAATGGTTATCGTCAACGATGGTTTTATCGATCTGCAAAACTCTCCACCGTCATTTGAAGTACTGAGACAGAATGCTGGGAAAAAATCCGTGGCCCAGATATGTCAGGAAGCCCTCGTCAGGCGGCCATGGAGAGACATATCGCGGCCAGTTTACAGCAAAGAGCCCAGTGAATCGGATCATGAAAGCATAGACGTCAAACCCAAAAAAAAACCGAAACGAAAGCAAAAGAAGGGAGAAGTCAAACGATGTCATGTGTGCTGCCGCAAAGATTACAGTTATCGTGTTCATGAGTGTTCAAATGAGGAGTGTGCTGAAGCATATTGTTACGGAGTCCTTTACAGAGCCTTTGACAGGATGCCACAGGCCGTTTTGGAGGAGGAAAACTGGCAGTGTCCTAGATGTTTAGGAATCTGCAATTGTGGGCATTGTCGTCGCGCGGGCAATACCAATCCTTATACTCCGAAGAACACGTCTCTCGGCCTTGACACTAGACCGATAGCTGACGATCGAAGCATCGAAGCACTCGTTGATTTTCGCGTACACAATCTTTCGTGGCTCAAAGTAGCTGGACAAGAAGGTCGTAGCAAAGATAGCAGAAGAATGCAACGCTTGCAGCAGCAAGCTGCTGATGCTAAAGCGCTGAGCCCGACTGGCAGAATAGACACAGAGACAGACGAGGAAAATCCAGGAGAGGGTCCACAGCAAGGAAATGAATTATCAACAACCAGCGTGTTCCATCCCGATAATGGCGATGGCAGGGTGCTCGAATGCGAAATTGGAGGAGCCAGTGGACTGGCCACTGCTGATTCTAACGCCCGGCACGCTGCAGGCGGATCAGATGAACGGTCTGAAGCTGCTCCAGGTTTGTCGGGACGAACCGCTACTTCACAAGACGAGTCGTCGTATCCTGACCCCCTTGCCTGCTCAAATTATGGCCTGGGCATGGGCTATTACGAACAAGACGACACGCCAGACAAGATTCTATTTGATCCTTATAAAGTGCCTTCTACTAGCACGATGAGACTCGGTGACTTAGAGGTGCCTGATTTCATCAAGAAATCCATTCGTGCGCGTAAACGAAAGGCGAAGCGTGAGAATGAAGATCCGGATTTCACGTTGTCGAGACCAAAAAACAAGAAGATCCGTGCCTCAAATAACGAACATATAATGGACAATGTGGATCCAGCCCTCTTTGAAGCGCATCCATATATAGCATCCTCGTCACCACTGGGAGAGCGAGAGATTACAATGGAGCGGACGGGCGCAAACTCGAACCATGCGACTACTGTAGACGCCTTGGTGAATCCCTCTACCCAACGTGACGACATGCGCCAAGAGCCTTCACTCCGTCACGCGAAGCCTATGGCATCCTACGTTGAGGTTGATGACGTGGACCTAGAAGTTGAAAACGATGACGAGGCAAATGATCAAGATGCCAACCGCACTTCTGTCGAAGGTAACAGTATCAGTTACATCAACGATACCAGCGCAGAGAGGAACTCGGACAAGACCAGCATGGGCCCTGAGCTTGGTAACGTCCAGACTGAGACTCTAACTCGTATCATAAGAAAGCGTGGCCGCCCATCATCACAACAGCAGAGCCAAATCACAAGGCGTGCAAACCTTCAAGTAACTTTAGCAGAGTCAAAAGAGACCAGAAAACGGGACACCTTTCATGTCGACAGACGCCCACGCGGACGACCCAGAAAAGTCACTGCCTCTACTACGCGCCAGGGTAATGGAGAAAGTGGTATCATGAAATCTAACTCATCGAAAGGCAACGGGGACAGTCACTCGCTGTCACAGTCAGCTGCAACGAACAACGCGCCCAGTGCAGAATGCTCAACTCCGTTTGATAAACAGTTCATGTCGATGGCGGAAAAGCTTGCTCTCAAGGGGAAAAGGTTCAAGATCGGGAAGCGACAAGACGATACGAAACTGCATTCCAATGCCAGCCGAAGCGGTCACAATACAACCAGAACTGTTGAACAAAGAGCGAATGATCCGCGTCAGGTTGGGTATGCGTCCAAGGATCAAGAAGTCGCCCGAGATCTTCGTCAGCCTGCTGTCCATTCGGCGCAGGATGCCCTCAACACGGTACCAAATTCACTACGGGATCTCACTTCACCAGCTGCCTCCAGTCGTCCTAGTACGATTGTGAGATTAACAATACCAGCGATTAGTCAAGACGAATATCAAAGTTTTAGTGACATGAGTGATACCGTGCCGTCTAGTGACGACAGTGACGACTGTGATATTCCCGCTAATGGCACAGGTATCATGGAGTCAGTTACGTTCCGGGTCAGTAATATTCGAGATGACGATGCGGACGATGCTGGAGACAAGGGAATGGCAAGGGATAGAGGGAGTAGAAGAGGAAGGCCAGCAGTGAGAGACAGGGGTAACGGCAGAGCTAGAGGACGAGGACGAGGACGAGGACGAGGACGAGGTCGAGGTCGAGGTCGAGGTCGAGGTCGAGGTCGAGGTCGAGGTCGAGGTCGAGGTCGAGGTCGACCGAATTAACAACTGGACAAAACACGAGCATACAATATGCACATGAGGCTGGCTAGTTGAATGTCGTTGCTGCGCAGAAGAATATCGGGAATTCAACAACTGCTCATGCAATGAATGGATTCAAGTATTGTCAAACATACGTTGACAGAAGTTCAGTTCATTGAAAAATCGTAACAGGCATAAGAGTGCCCCATTGCGCAACCTGAATACCTACCTGCCAATTTGAGACAAGACTACAGCCAAATCAACGCCCATTTTGCCATAACTACTTGCTCGATCAAGAGGTATGAGACCTTTTGCACATTAAGATTTCGCATATGACGGCCTCGGCGTAATCGCAATTCAGCAGCAGCCGCAAGCATTCTAAGTCCCTTAGGTCGACCATAAAGCATCCTAATTGAGCCGTTTGATCGACGTTGCCGGTGTGATTTGACTCATGAGAGGTCCCCAGCCCTGGAGGCTGCTCAGACTTACTCTCAGTATAAATCGCCAACTCTTGCTTGCATAATTGTATCCTGCTCCGCAGCTGTTCAATGATGAAGGTCGAATTTGCAAGCCACTTGGCGGTGCATTAGCTGTCATAGGCATTTTGGTACTAACAGCAACCTGTAAGACTTTACATCCTTGAGTTGCAACGCCGACCAGATAGTAGGACCTCTAGTGCCTCTGGAACCAGTGTATTCAGGGGTGTTAGAAGCTAGCTTTCCTGTATGGGTAAGCTGTACGGAGGCTCTGATTCCTATCTCACGCGTTTTTCCCGGATGCAATAATACCCTTGTTTTTTTAACTTCACTTCACTTTCTAGAGGCTAGAGGCTAGAGGCTAGACTGCGTTTGACAGGCTGATGGAGCAACTCATGCCTTGTGGCCATGATATCGCAGCTTTAGTGGTAAACGATGAGAGAATTCTTGCTAGCTGAAAATACAGGGCCGAATAGCTAGCTACCTAGGTAGGTGGAATGTCATTGACAGGCCCGAAGCCCCAAAGCGTATGTGTGTGGTTTAGCCCACGATATGTTTGGATAGTTAGGGCTGGTAAGTGCGGGGGGGATTTTAGTGCTCCTCTAGAGATTATAGAGGCCTTCAGAGATCTCAGTCACGTAATCCTCTCGCATATTCTGTACTAGCCCAGCACTCCCTATGGCCTCACAGTCGTATAAGTTGTCGCTGTTCCACACGGCGGGAAATTAACGTGGCCACCACGTGGTGCAGGCTAGTCTCTAGCTAACGCGTAACGCAAGATTAAAGTTTAGCCGGCGAGACAAGTATTTACCATAAGATGTTTGTTTTGGTAGTGTTCTCTGGATAATACCCCGGGGAAAACATTATTGCAAGAAAGGAAAAAAAAAAAAAAAAAAAAAGACTCTTTAGTTATGGAGATATGGCAAGTGGCGGAGGGGCGAAAGAGAGTGTTGTTATTGGGGCGGCTGAAAATCGACGAGTCTGTACGGAGCACGGAGTAGATGGGCTGTAACCCCACATTCCGGAGGCACTAAAATTACCAACAAAATTAATTACTCCGTAAGCTACGGATACATGACACATGCGGAGTGCATAAGGAAGCCATAGCATAAAAACGTCGTTTTTACTGTTTTCCTTGAAAGTGTATAGCTAACTAGTCCAAGTAGTTACTTTTAGCCACTTTTAGGGGGGGCTTGAATCCAAGCTTTTAGCCATCTCCTTTAGTTCCACGTGTTTGCTCATCTCTAAATTTAGCGTGTGTCGCAATAAAAGGTAGGGCGGTGGCGATATTCCAGTCGGCCGCATAGCAATTCTCCGATAGGAGAAGGAGAGAGTGACCGTCCTGGGTTCTCCAGTCGCCATCTCCTCTCCTTCGACGACTGCAGAAAAGTAAGCCATCGTTCATATTTATGTTTGGAATACTCAGAGCATGCTACCGCCGTGTGTGCTAACATCCGAAGAACGTGCTGGATGTCGTAATCTGACTGGAGGACTACATTAATAATAATAAGTTCTTTGAAGAGCTGGCATGCAAAAGTTAGCCTCATCGGTGCGAAGAATCTTGTTGCAAAAATCGCGACGTGGCCACGCCACACTGAATGGTCGGTTAGACCCCCCTATACATATATCGTGCAACAAATCTTGTTGCCCCGCCTCTAACTATTTTTACGGAGTATTATCAGTTCATATCTCTGAGTACTAAGAGATCACCATGCCAATCAACGGCGCACCAGCCGCGGACGACACTTTCCATCCTCGTTCGAGTGTCGAGACACCGCTTCAAGGTACACGCCGGCCAGACGCCTCACGTTACCGATATGGTTAATACGATTATCTTGATGGCCGCACTAGCCATATTGCTATTGTCCCGCTCGGGTGCGAAGGCAGCCACGGTAGTTGGCCGAAGAGATGTCGACACCAGCTGGTATCCTCCTCCAAAGGGCCAAATTAACAACCTCACGACAGCACTCCATTCGAGTGGCGTTTATGGCTTCATATACAACTCTTCGAATGCGCCTGGCAACGCCTATGGCGTGTACGACTGGTGCAACATGCCACATGTTCGACCACAAGAGTATGTTCGGGCAGATCGAGATTTCGAGCTGCAGTATGTTGAGTTGGTGCGTTTCAGCCAGCCTCAAGCGTGCATTGTGAAGCTGTGGCTTTCAGCATCACGCTCTTTCTTGCATGCGAGCTCTGAATAACGTCGAGGCAATATCAGATTCACCGTCATCACAAACGCACGCCGTATTCATCTAATGGCTTCCCCGTCGAATCCTATCCATGGGACTGCGATGATGTGCAGCTCTATCTTTATGGGCAACCCTTGCATGGCAAAAGCGCTTCTACATTCCGCCAAGGATATACTTCCTCCATTAACTCCTTCACTCCCCCAGGATTGACTGGAAGCTGCAGCTTCCCTCAAATTACAGCCGGTGGCTTGGAAGACTCATGGCAGCACGGCGCAGATCTTTATTCCGTCTATCACGAGCTCCTTGGTTTTCTCCCGGCCAAGCATGAGGATTTCAGATCCGTCGTGCAATATCGCGTTACTAATAACATAATTACTAGTCAGGTTGCGGGCATGGTCATCAACGGTATGTGGTCAACCGGTGATGCATTCCCACTTCTGATCGAAGTAAGTGGGCTCCCAATCTACTTACATCCCCTACGATCATTTGCACCTCATACTATAGTGACTGCCTCAGAAGCAGAGGCGATACATTTTATAGAGCGCTACAATGCTAATCTGTTTTCTCATGTTAGGCAGTAGGAATGGATAGCTTGGAACCACAGTATCTTTGCAGTGCAGCGAAATCTAACTTTAGCTCAATCAAGTCGATTAGCGACTCGGATTGGAGAAAGCATCTAGAATCGTCAACTGATATATTTCGAGCCCTCGACGACATATCCGGAGTTCCTTCGGATGATGAAGAGTTTCACACCTCCTTTGATCACTACTATGACAATCTGTCAGCGCGACAATGTCATGCTAAACCTCTGCCGTGTAAACTTGTAGGCTGTCGAAACAGCACATCATGCGTCTCGCAGGACCTCGCCGATTCTGTTTACCGCATGGGTAATTGGGAGTACAGCCAGATCTATCGGGACCACCCATTATCGCTCCAGGCTAGCGTCGCATCTTTTGGTATCTGGATTGGTGAACTCACAGCTCATCTGCGTAATGTCATGGCAGGTCAGTCTAAGATTCGATATTTCCACAACATCGCTCATGATGGGTCCGTTTCTCGCCTACTCTCAATCTTACAGATAGACAAAATGATTTGGCCAGGAATGGGCTCTGAAGTTATATTTGAGCTTTTTAAGCGGAAGATTCATCCGGCAGAGTCTCATCATCCGGAACTGGGGGAGGGTTGCCATTGGGGTAATTGCGTCCGCCGTATGATGGAAAGTTTCGCATCAATGAGCATACTATGCAGAAATTCAAACCTGCCAACGACTGCATCTCAGCCTACTACAAAGCCGAGGCTTTCAGAATGTGCTGAGTCAAACTGTCTGGCATCTGCCTGCGACTGCCTGCCTAGTCGAACAACGTCGGGATCAACAACGACCCCGACGCCCGAGTCGTCACATGCGACTGCCTCCAGTCCTTCCGAGTTCTACATTCGTATCCTGTTTGGGGGAAAGGTCCTTAAATCCTCCAGTCCTACTCTTGGGAGCATAGATATGCTTCCAGTGGACGTCTTGTTAGACTACCTCGATGGATTAGTCGGAAAGGAGGGCAGCCTCATCAAGTCCAAGTGTCGCAATTGACGCAGGACTGAAAATGCGGCAACTTTAATCAGAATTTTTTTAAATTTTTTTAAATTTTTTTTTTTTTTTTTTTTTTGAAGAACATGAGTGAATTGAACAAATCATCAAGAAACTCTCGTAAAATTGAAAAGCTAGACTCGCTCAATGCGAGAACTAGTTAGCGATCATTCTGCCCCTCGACGATTGTGAGCGGGCCAGTTGTTCTGATGCTGTTCTCTAGCTCGTCCCAACGACCTTTACGTTTCTGATCAAGGTCTCGCAATCTTTGCACCCAATGTGCCATCAACTCTCGGTCCGCCTGCTCTAGTCCACCAGTGCTCAACCGATTAATAGCCAGTGTACATTCTATAAGAGCTTCATATATCCATTTTACATCCAGGTAGTCTTCTAAAAGATCTTGGATGAAATTTACCTCTGATGTCAGATATGTCTGCCTATCTCGCACTGAAAGGTAATTTACGATTGGGCCTTCGCCAGTGGCCCCTACAATGGCATAAACAAGGTATTGATGATAGTACCACAGAGACTGGTCTTCTGGACCAACATTCAGGGCTTCATGCACAGTGGCAATTTCTGTTCGGCAAAGTTGTTTCGGTGAGCCTTGGAAGTGGCAAGACAAATAAATGGGGGATGATGGTGATGAGATCGTACCTTCGTCCAAGAATTTTTTTCGGGAGTCGACATCGGCGTTTCGCCCGTCGAGAAGGCGAGAGATCAACTGACTGCGGTTGTGCCATGCAGAAAAATTGGAGAGATTCCCGTGGATCATTTTGGTTGTGTAAGAAAACTCAGCTTCGACCATGCTTGCGCCGACAAGACTCGTGCTTTCAAGCTGAGCTACGACGTGACGCCGATAACCCCAGGCGTGGAAATTTCTGCGATCTCTATGTAGCATCTTTCCCACTAGTCCCAGTTCGTCTTCCCACACAGCTCTTGCGGTCGTGGCCGACAATTTTTCAACAGCTTGATGAAGAATCCACTGGCGGTACTTCCAAATGCAATAGCTTTTCGGGAACTCCAATAATAGAGGTACTGTGAATCTAAGCTCAGCGCGAATGAGTTCATGATAGTCACGCCCTAGATCGGCACATGCAGCAGCCTCAAGACTCTGAGCATCGTCTTCGGTAATGCTAGTATCCTTCCCACCTGCATCTAAAAGTCGTCAACATGACGGCGTCAGTGATTAAAGAAAGACTTACATACCGTCTCGATGCGATGTCGAAGGCACGGCAAAGCTCAAGCAAAGTCTTCGGATATTCCATATTGTGTAGTATTCTGGGTTCAAACGCAAGAGTTTTGAGCTCAGCTGGAAAGTCGTCTCATCATACTGTGACCTTGCTGACTACATTGCTGACAGATATTAGAGACGAAAAATGAGACTTGGAGCTAACTTGTGGAGATAGGCTGACAAACCCTCAGTCGAATTTCTTGTTCCAGGCCTCTATACTGCTGGATCTTCTGGAGTTCCTGGGCTCGTTGCTCTTTTGTCCGTGGTCGCGTTGAGCGCGGTACGTTGTGCTGTCCCCAATTTGGTCAGCTATCGCAGCCTTAAATCTATGTAATGTCATCTGCTCTGGAAGACACTAAGAGGGTCCCTTACGCTTGACATTGCGCAAAAGACTACGTTGTGACGGATTCATGAGACATCACCGAGTAGCTGTGTAGTGATGATCACCTACCTAAGGTAGATGGGCCATGTTGCGGGCTCGGGGTTCAATATCGGGTCAAGCGTCTAGTGCACTTTGCGTCACGAGTTATGTTTGGCTGAAGTGGGGTCGTTCGCAACTAGCCACTGTGCCAGTCAAGCAAGTTTGGGATACAACAGCTGTCCCACACAGCATTTGCTTTGCTTGTACGTTCCTGCCTATATCGGTGCAGGAACTGCACATCACGTCACAGGTTGCTTTTTAAAGCCCAAGAGGATATATACACAATGAGATAGAGGAAGAACGTATATAAAAGGAACATCATAACCATCAAACGCCATCTGTTATTGTTTGTGTTGAAGGAGGACAAAACGACGGATTATATGCATAACGGCAAATGAGCGTAGTAAAGTATGGACCTGTAGATCTCATAGGTTTCTAGGTTGGTATTTTCTGAATTCAGAATGCGCGATAGCGAGTGTAGGTGTCTCTCGAAATGCATTGTCCCCCGACCAATTTATTTGTGTGACTAGGAGTTTGAGTTGCCACCAGACTCTCAGTCGTCACATCGAAATCGGATCGGCAATCACTTGAATACCGCTCTTGTCAGGCTAACGGGAAAGTCAACAAGATGCACAAACAAGCCTCCAGGTATGTGTCGGGCGACAAGAGTAGGAAGCCGTGGAATGTGGACAGCATTATTCAACAAATCTTGCACCAGTACCCTGACATAACCTCTCCGGAGAACATGACGATCCGGACGGCGGTATTTCATCGTCTTTACTCCGTCCTGACTCTAGATTATTTCTGTGGAGTTAACTCAACATTGGAATGCTGGCAGCCATGTATCGGCACTTGGAGTTGGAATGCAGCCCAATCAGAAGCCGCCTATTGCTCGCTACAGTCTGGCGGCTTCTGATTAGCCAGCCTCGATTGTGTATTCGAGTTTGCGATTGTGTGCGTGCAGTTTTTTCCCCCACGCACAGTAACTGTGAGTTATGTAAATGCTCCTCCAGCCAGCTATCTAGATACAAGCAGCTGATGAAGGAAGAGAACGAGTACTATAGTGATAGGTACCAAGTATTGGCCAAGATATTGTGTATCTGTCGATGTTACTGTGCAAAAGAAATATGACGGGGCGGCGTGGTACATTACTGAAGTATGGCCCAATAATGCCACTAATGACTGTGCTTCGATTCAAGACGATATCTTCTCTTCATTTCGTTCCTCTTCCTCTTCTATCGGCATTGTGAAGGAAGACGAGCAAAGATGTAGAGGAGGAAACTAAACGCCTTGGCCGCCCAATCATCGGGGCACATATCAGAAAAGCACTGTCCACGAAGTCCACGATGATCGCGCATGCTATTGGATATGCCGCAGAATGCTTGCTTCTCCCTGTTCCTGGGTGTAATTCTTGGAAGACAGACCAGGGCGAGCTTATTTAACTTTTTAGCGCCGCCAAGATATCAGGGCGTCCGTTCCATACGCAGTAGTTATAATTAGACTCAGTTATAGTGGTATTTGCTCTCCTCGGCTAGGCTACAAGGTCAAATCCAAACAATTGAAAATGTGGGAAGACCCGCCCTCCAGAGGGTGCGCGTCGGTACCGTCGACTTAAATTTCGAAGTCGCGTGGGATGCAGCAAGGCATTCAAGGTCTGAGCGCTGGAACTGGAGGTCGAGGTCAGCAGGTAGGTGTTAAAAAGGGGGTCTGGCTGAATAAAAATATACCTTGCGCGTGGTTACACGACATGCTAGGACCGTGCCTACCAAGGTAGGTACCTAGGCAGGTACATATCTTATGTACGAAGTGTCTTTCTAATGTACCTAGGTAGCCACCCAGTCGTGACGTCTTGTCCTGGTCGTGGTGGGCCTGTCTACTTTTAGTGCACTTACAGGGAAACATTAGAGGTACTTCTACACTAAAAGTGGGCAGGCAGGGGACCATTCCTGATTCAGTTAGGTCTAGTGGCGCATTTGAAAATTCCAGTGAGAAATTTGCGTGCCGGCCTAGGGGGGGGTAGCTTGTCGCTAAATCGTGTCGGTGGTCCTAGTGGTCACCTTATCTTTGCTTGGCGAACAAGTCGAAAACAGATGTCGTCTCCTTCCTAATCTGTCGTGGCCGCCTGGTCTGGTCATCCCTACCTACCTAACCTAGTCAAAAGGCTTTGGTGTTAAGCGGCAACCATGTACCATGTACAATGTACCATGTAGCATGCAACTCGTCCGCGAGTCGAAAGTCAGGTGTGCCTTGTCTTGTTCGTTTTCCCATCGTCGTCGCATCAGATGAGTGCTTTGTCCATCTATCATGGGTCCCATCCACGTTCGAGCCCCCCTTGTGTCGGCAGGCGACTGGTGAATGCATGCCATTGATTGGCAAAGATGAAGTGGCAAGTATATTAAGTCGAAATGCTAAAGATTGCAAGACGAACGACTCTTATGGAACACCACCTGCCTAAAAAGATATCTACATCTGCTTTTTATATCCATCTGCTGTTCCTGCTGGCTGACCCGGGGCATGACTTCAGATGTGGCCGACACGACAGTGGCATTGGCAACGTTGCAGGCCGTGGTTCAGGCTCCTATCTAGTCCCATTCTAGCCAGCCGTAACATCAGCTTGCAGCTCATCTCTGGGCAAATCCACCCTGCATCTCTATTGTCTTTGTCGAGGCCATCACAAGGTCGTCCGTCTCGTTGACAAGCCAGTGGCAGACCTTGCGTGGCTTAAGTAGCATGATCCCACCTTCACGGCCACGTCGAGTTCCAAGCCACCCAGGAACAGTGCATGATTAATGTAAAATAAATAGAATTTCTTAGGGTGGTTATAATCTTTGTCGTGATATTCCCTCGCAATATAGACAAGCATCGCCCTCCCCTCAACGATCCACTCATTACCACTGCAAGTGCTTCTTCCCATTCGCCAACATTCCCTCTTGTTTACTACATAATATACAGCCCCGACCCCCATTTCTCTCCATCACATTCTACCACTTCTACTTCTTCCTTTTTGGATACGTGGTATAATCACGGCTACATCTCGCACAAGATGGGATCTCTTCTGATCCGATCTGTGGCCGTGCTTGCCTCGCTGCAGGCAACCCTTACTCTTGCCACTCCAATTTCGGTGTCCAATAATAGTGTCAAGGCCTGTGGCAGTGGTTTGGTAAACTCGGTCTATTTCACGAATTGGTAAGTTAACAATTCCGTCTTGTTACGTCGTGTCAAGGAAGTGAATTGACCAAGGCTCAGGGGTATTTATGGCCGAAATTTCCAGCCATCAGATCTACCCGCCTCACAAGTCTCTCACGTATTATATGCTTTCATGAATCTTAGAGCGGATGGTACCATGTAGGCTGAGTCAGACCCGCACTCTTGTCTCAACATTTGCTCGAGCACCGTGACTGAAATATGTAGTTACTCTGGCGACACCTATGCCGATATTGAGAAACACTACCCGAATGATTGTAAGTTTGTTCTCAGAATGGTGGTTTCGAACGCTTTTTCGTGTGTATAGTGCTTGAACAGAACTAACCCTCTATGTAGCATGGAATGACGTTGGACACAATGTATATGGCTGTGTGAAACAGCTGTTCCTGCTGAAAAAGGCAAACCGCGCTTTAAAGGTCATGCTGTGCGTCGGAGGCTGGACGTGGTCCAAAAACTTCCCCGATGCTGCTTCTACCGCCGCCACTCGGGCTACATTTGCCAAGTCGGCTGTGACATTCATAAAGGATTGGGGATTCGATGGACTCGACCTCGATTGGGAGTATGCTATTGATGACACTGATGCCACTAATCTGGTGCTGCTGCTCCAGGCAATTCGTGCAGAGCTTGATAACTACGCGGCTAAGTCGGCACCTGGTTACCACTTCCAACTGTCAATTGCCGCACCAGCTGGACCCGACCATTACAATATATTACACATGGCAGAGCTTGGCCAGATCGTGGATCACATCAACTTGATGGCGTACGACTATGCTGGTTCTTGGAGCAAATACAGCGGCCATAATGCGAATTTATATGCCAACCCTGACAATCCTAATGCCACACCATTCAACACAGACGATGCGGTGAATGCTTACATTCAAGGCGGTGTTCCTCCCTCAAAGTTAGTGCTTGGAATGCCGATCTACGGACGGTCCTTCCAGAGCACGGCCGGCATTGGAAAGCCGTACTCTGGGATCGGAAGCGGCAGTTGGGAAAATGGGGTCTGGGACTACAAGGCGCTGCCCAAGGCTGGTGCAACCATTCAATACGATAGCGTGGCAAGGGGGTACTACAGCTACGATGCTAGCACGAAAGAGTTGATTTCCTTTGACACGCCCGCCATGGTCCGGGAAAAGGTCACTTATCTCAAAAACAACAACATGGGTGGTAGCATGTTCTGGGAAGCATCTTCAGATCGCAAAGGATCGGATTCACTCATCGGCACCAGTCTTTCGTCTCTTGGTGGCCTTGATTGCACTGAAAACTTGCTCAGTTACCCTGACTCGCAGTATGACAACATCAAGAAGCAGATGGCATAGGCCACGAGTCAGCCAGCAATACCAGGGTAGTGATGGTGGACTTTCACTTTTGATTTATTTAAAAAAAAAAAGGAAACCCCCCCCCCCCGCTGATGCAATGTGTCATGTCTTGACCATAAAAATCTATGCAAATCAGACAGTCAGCATCTTTTATAACAAGGAAGCGTCGGATCGTCACGACGTTACACGTTACGTACCTTTGATTTACGCTACGCATCTTCCAACTTTGCGTAATGTCTTCTTACTCGCCTTCTCGACAGAATCTATCTTGTCGATTCGTTTGTATCATGGCCATCTACCTTGTTCTTTCCATGTTACACATTCATACGATAGATGAACAGCCTAGCTAGATAGCGGGAGAATCGGTGATGCGCACATAGAATATTAAATATCTGTAACGCCTGATTCAACTAGCACTTGGGTCAGTTGTGAACCAACTCCTGGCCGTTCTCGTGGCCCAATGTTAGAACGATCAGTTGTGCGCTCGCACAAGAGATCAGTTCGCGCGAACGCGTATGTACTGATGTCTGCCCAGGAAATATTAATTATGCGCAAAACGCTTTCTGCATTTACTCATACAAAGCTCGCAAAGTCGAGGCATGCATCTGCGAAGCCAAGTTGAAAGGCCAGGGAAGTCGCGACAAATGCTGGCTGTGCCTACCTGCTGGAAGCGATCATGTCTACTCCCAAATGCAAGGGAAGTGAAGCTGCCTACCACGTTTAGCCAAGGAAAGCTTTGCGCTCAGTCCTGCCAAAAAAAAAAAAAAAAGCAGCAGACAATGAGCCAGTCGTCAAAGACAGCCTGTTGACTCTTGAAGCTCCACGTCTACATTATATTTGTCTACTCCCTTGTTCATTTTTTTTTAGCAACCACAGATCCTCTGGTAGTTTTTCTCTGGGAGAACAGCAAGTTTATCGGAAGGATTGCGGCCCTGATGGCTTAGATATGGTGCAACTTGGTATTTGACTCTCGCAGCACCATGGAAGGACCGTTGTCGAGGTCTACATATCTGTTCGTCACTCGGCTTTCCGCGTAAATCATCTTCGTAAGTCAGTGTTCTCTTTCACAGTCGCCTCTATCAATAGCATTATCGAATCGAGCGAAGCTAAGCTGAATGGTGTAACTTCAGGCTGTCGTCGGTGACCTGCTTACGGGCACTTCTTCGCTCGCATCCGTCACTAGCTACATTTGTTCATCATAACCATCATTTAGCAACAGGAACTTCGACGTTATGGATAATGAGTCAACCCACACACCAGAGAATGGTTTGCCAGGTAGCCATGAAGTCTCGGGACCACGTACTCCTCCACATCTAAGACGTGGGCGTAACATCCCAACTGATACCCATCGCCACCAATGTGAGACTGAATCCTGGACCTGAGCTGCCAAAGTTTCCATCATTTTCGGCACTGACATGGTACTATAGTGCTATGGACATTGTTCAACAACGACGCCGGTCAATCATCGAATACAACCATCCATTCGCCATCCGTTTGGTCGCATATTTTCCCTCCCTGCAAACAGGCCAATAGCGATGTAGAGATTGACAGTCCTAGAAAAAGAAGAACCTTAAAGAAATCCCTCTCCCGGTTCGACAGATATGTTCCAACCCGAAACTATCTCGAATCATGTGGTTTCCGCTACCACACCAACAGGGAACTTGACAAAGTGTCCCAGACGGGGAAGCTGGCCAAGTTCGGGAGCCGTCATAGCTGGGGAAATCCTAGCTTATATCGAGCGCTGTTCAAATTTCACTCATTCTTCGGCTTCCTAGCCTCAAATCCCGAAAGCAGTGAGAGATACCCTCAGCGAAGCGGTCACGAATGCTCAAAATACTAATCAAGTACTTCAAGTGAGCCTGCAGCTTCTCTCGCATTTTTTGGTATCAACTATAGCACCAGCAGATAATCCAGCGAATCTATCTCTCTTAGAATTTTCTCCCCGGCGGAATATTTGCATAAGCTCAAGAAGTGCATTTTCGTCAAGCCTCGGACTGTCTCTTCGAAATCAGTTCAAGGACAGTAATTGGGATACGGGCCACAACTTTATTTCACTAGCCCTCGGAATTGATGTTTATAGCAGAATTCTGGAATTTCACATACCTGACAGCTGTCGAGAAAGGGCCTCTCTCCTGGCTAAACTTGCTTCTATAGCACTTTCGCCCAGAATCAACAGCTTACGACTTGACTCTGCTCAATTGCCTGACATGAGTGGTACACCTTAGTCTTCAACATTAATCTTTTCCATGCTGACGATATTATAAGCCAGGAAAAATATCGGTATCCTACGCTCATTGCCAGTAGCACCATTCAAGGAAGTTAATCCCCTTGATCCCTTCCATATTCTTGAGCCAGCTAACCTGTAACCCAGAGTGTTGGATGCACCAAACCTACGCGATGATTTTTATTGCTCGATCCTTGCATATTCATTGAACTTGCAAACCCTCGCAGTCGGACTGGGTAACATGATATATACCTGGTCAGATAAAGACGGTGTCCGCGCAATCAATGGCATTCAGCAAGACCGCATCTGGATTACATCTTTGTCGTTCTCTTCGCCGGAAGGGAGCAAATCCATCCTCGCTGCAGGAAGATCCGACGGCAGCTTCGTTCTCATGTCGGTTTCAGAAGCAGCTCCACGATTTGAAATACGGCAGTCTCACGCTGTCGCATGTCTGAGCTGGCGCCCGCGTGCTACACTTCGATTTTCAAGCAGACCTGGCAGTTCAAACATTCTAGTATCTACCGAGGACTTGGTCGTTGGAGATGAGCTCGGCGAGCTCTATTATTATTTGGTTGAGTGGTCCGAGAGCGCAAGAGTGTCGTGGTCGGGGTCTGCGTCCCTGGTTGTCAAAATTTCCTTCCACAGTCAACAGATATGTGGCTTAGCATGGTCAATCAATGGGGACTTGCTCGCCTCTGGGGCAAATGATAACTTGTGTGCTCTTTTCAAAGTGAACGAGATTCTACCGTCGGAGCACCGCGGTATAAGGTCAGACACCCAACGCACCTTTGAAGTATACAAGAAAGACGACACCAAGCAATATCAGAAACAATTGCTCACCCATGGCGGTCGGCTGCCCTTGAGAAGTCTCCACATCGAGGAAACCTATGACTCAATCACGAGGGTTCGGCCTGAGATTATCCGAGACCTTCCGAATAACGTCCGGCGACTAGCTTCAGGTTGTGAGCTTAAAGTATAGGCTCATCAAGCTGCAGTCAAGGCTATCGCGTTCTGCCCGTGGCTGGAAGGGCTGGTGGCTACTGGCGGTGGCTCGAATGACAAGTGTATACACTTTTTCCACACGTCCTCTGGTTCGTCACTTGCCTCAATCTCAGTCGCAGCTCAGGTAACATCTCTGATATGGTCGAATACCAAACGAGAAATAGCTGCAACCTTCGGTTATGCCAATCCGGAACATCCATATCGTATCGCAGTGTTCAGCTGGCCCGAATGCACACAAATTGCAGCCGTTCCGTGGGAGGAAAACCTGCGTGCAGTGCATGCCATTCCGTATTCATGTGTCCTTCGACAGGAGAAGACAACAAGGAAAAAGAGGAAGACAATCAACGAATGCTTAATTGTTGCATCCAGTGATGAAACTGTCAAATTTCATGAAGTGTGGTCTACAGAAGGCGGTCGAGCTGTCACCCTATCTAGGATGTTTGGCGGTAGTGATATTCTGGAGGAACTACAAGGCATTATGAAGGAGGGGGACATAATTCGTTAACATTGCGAACTTATCCGCATTGCTACTGCTCTTGTTTCTGAACGAGCCTTCAACTTGGTATACTCAATTGAAGCATAGTTATATCGATACCCGGTTCGGAAGTTAGGAAGATTAATTGGTTACAGATTTGTTTAAACATACATGGGGGCAACTGCCCCGTCCTGTAGCTGCCAAGTCAGAACGAACGAGGACTGACCAAGTGCAGCAGTAGGATCGGAAACACTTCCATCGCAAGCAATGAGAACTGGTACAGCATCTCCAAGTGGATGGACGCAACAAAAAGACAGCCTTCAAACGCCAGACCATGCTATAGACACAGACCATCAGTTGGCTTGCTGAAAAATACAGATGGGCTTAGGTCATTTCAGAATTGCAATAAGTAAAACGAGTATAATAATGAGTATAACGATTGCCGTCATCTGTTTGTTCTCTCCAGCGCCCTTTGCGACTTTGCCAAGCACATTTTTGGCTCGGTCTAGGCGACTTTGATGCCTGTCAACAACAGCATCCATTTCATCCAACATAGCAACGTGGCTATCTAGTTCGTCTCCGATTTGCATGCTTATCTCCCTTTGACGGCCGATTGATTCGCCCAGTCTATCAAGTTGTTGATCCTGGTCTTCAAGAATTTGACTATGGTATTGATGAAGCTGTTGATTTGTCATGTCGATTGCTTGATCGCGATAGCCAGCGGTGTCCGTTGCGGGATCATCTCGATAGGGCCCAAATAACTGTTGTGAAGTTGATGGAGGACTACCACTAAATCTTACGGTCTTCGATGGCCGGGAAGTTGCACGTGAGAAATCATCAGCGAGTTCATTCGAGTTTGGCGCTATTAAAGTATTTTCTGTCGCAACACTGGAGAAGCCGTGGAACTCTGCGGTCAAGTCGTTGAACTGTCGTTCCAGGTCCGCGAGCGATTCTGCCAAGTTTGCTGCTGGTCTAAGGAGATAAGAGAATCATGTCAATAAGGGTTTCCCGCAGAGACTGCCGTTAGGCATGATATGTAATGAAGTTGCGGACTGCCGTACTCTTCCTCGCCTTGCAGTTCATGGCGACTCTTGTCTTTTCTTAGACTCTCAAGTCCTGTGCGAAACTGTTCCAAGGAGCGCAAAATATGCCCGTCTTGAGTGTCATCATTCAAGTTGAGACTTGTTGCACGCTGACGCTCAAGCAGCGAAAGCTTAATGTGGTCTGCTAACAGAAGTAATTGGCTTGGTTTGGCCATATTCAGGTTGTTTCGAAGGCCAGACCTAGCTGTGACATCGGAATCGACTAAGTCAAGGCTGGTGGTCAGACTCGACTTGATGTAGAATAGCCTACGAAGAATGATCAGTTTGAAGGCAGCGGGATGCGCTGCCAAACGTTGGCTGGTCCAGCTCTTGGTAATTTGCTTGGTGTCGAACTGGGTCCAACCCGAGGCCGACAGGGCTTATGGGCCAATCAAACAAGGTGATTAAGAGGTACTTCTTCTACTGTATTAGTTTACGCCACAAGAGAAGTACTGCTTTTCATCCTAGTTACAAAGGAGTACGTTGCAATTCCCCCTGGCGTCTCCGCCCTCGGGCAAGAGGGCTGTGGGGCTCAATACCAAGAGCCAGATCACTAATTAGCTTTAAGCCAAGCAGATTAGTAGAAGAGGATACGATACTTAAGGATCATTTCCTTAGAGACGATAAGGCTGCAAATACAAGAGGGATGGGTCAGACCCAATCAGAATCATCGTTGTGCGAGGTACATCTCTGGCCATACTAAATTGTACTATAATAGAAGTCCTAACAATTGTCTAAGTTACAAAGATGTACATCGCATGTGTTATAACCGTGTAACGTCTGCGAAGGTTACTTAAGGTCACTCGCGAAGTGGCCCACATTCTAGAGGGGAAAGTGGGTTCCTCTTGTATTTGCAGCCTTATTGTCAGCAGTGCGAAGGCGTCACAAATTAGCTGGTGGGCCAATCAGGACTAGCTGATGTCGAGGTACCTTAATTTACGTGCAAACTTCACTACAATAGAAGCATCTAGCAATTTCCTGGTATACGAAGAGGTACCTCTCCTCCTTTCTAGGCCTTAGCGCGTATATAAGTACCTAGGTAATTAAGCACAACACAACACAATACAACTGTATTTCTACTATAACACTCTCTATATAGCCAATATGTATAACAGTAAGAGGCTACATATACTCTTACAGTAACTTCTAATTGTTAGCGTTTTGCGGGCTTTATTTGCGTTAGAGGTAAGAAAAAAAAGTGTAGAGGTACCTCTTCCGTTTTGGGTTTAGTTGCTGCTGTGCGTTCAAAAATCCGTTGCTGCGCGTTTAATTGCTCTTTGAACCCGACCTGACCTGACCTAAGCTTTTGAACTAACCTAACCTGACTAAGTTGTGGGTTCTAACGGCGTTAAATAGCTCTTTTAATTAGTTGCGTAGCAACAGATTTTTGAACGTATAGTAGCAACTAAACCTAAAACAGAAGAGGTACTGCTGCATATATTGTTAGCCCTAGAGATACCTCCTGCAATTTCTCCTCCCTATATACCTACCTACCTTAGGTAGGTAGGTAGGTAGGTAGAATCATTAAGCAGCCCGCATCCCTAATTAAAGCTTTTAGTTATAACAAGTGGCAAATTGTAAGAAGTACTTCTACAGCAAAAAAACTATATAAAGGTACCTTCTCTGCTTTAGTAGTGCGCTCTTAAAAGTATTGTGTTAGAATCGCGTCTAACTGCGCACACGTTAGGGCCTAGGGAGGAGAAATTGCAGGAGGTATCTCTAGGGCGAAAAATGTATGCGGCGGCACCTCTTCCGTTTTAGGTTTAGTTGCTGCTGTGCGTTCAAAAATCCGTTGCTGTGCGTTTATGCACTCCCTTTGAACAACCACCTATGGGATTATCAGGTACCTGGAGTTGTACGGAGTACTCCGTACTTATACCCTGCGATTCTAGGGTTGTGAGTTATGAGTAATGATCGGCCACTTTCTTCTTCACCCACCCGCGTGATCGAGCCTCTATTGGTAGCAGTGTGGGTTGCCGGGTTGTCCCGGTCAATCTGTCAATATCTTGCACACTAACCCAAGCCCTGCAAACATCCCTTTTTAGACAAGTCTGCAAGCGGACGAATCAGAGGCGCATTCGCCCCAAGGTCCCCATCGGATCGCTACGGCCAACACAAGCCTTAATAAGTCACTAGCGCAGATGGTTGCCAAGCGGACGAGAACGCTCAGACCATAATCCTTCTCCTTCTTAAACACACATTTAACCAGGGCAAACCAAGCTCAAGGCTGGCAATTGAAACGAGGTTCCATCAGTATAGTCTTGTTCTCGCCATCCTCTATCGACTATCTCAATCCTTCCTTTCCCCAGCCTTTGTCTACTGTCTCTTGAAACATACGATACTCCATCAACGCCCCAAATTTTTCATCTAGCTTCAACAAGAAACTGCCGATAACGACAATAGCGTGACCGTGACGATCTCCATCAACTCTGTACCATATAAGCGGTTTGTTGACACATTGACTACTAATTCTGATCCTTGACATTTCAGATTGCGACAGCTCTGCCATCCAGGATGATGCAATTTTCTCGCCAATATTCTTCCGCATCTCCATTAGTGATTATTCCACCACAGCCTTATTACCAAACCCAGCTTTCTGCAGGAACCTTTGGACGCACTTTCTCATCGCACATGCATAATAACGCTAAGCCCGCCACATCAACACTGCCCATGCCCTCCCGATTTGCAGGCAGGAAACGATCTCGTGACGAGGCATCAATCAACCTCGACCCAGATACAAATCGGACAATTGCTGCAAACTCTCCACGAGATCGTACATGCGCAGAGGGCATGGTTTTGATCAAATCTGCCGGTGGTTATGTCGCTGATACCAGCATACAGTCTAGCACGTGGGTTGAACAACGATCTGACGAAGATCAGAGAGCAAAACAAGAAGAAATTCAGAAGTGCCAGCTTGAACTACGCAGCAACAAATCACAACGATTGGACTACACTACTGAGACAGCAACTCTTTGTAGCACACTGCGCCATTCCCCATCTACTCACGCCAGCGTCCCAAGTGCAGCGTGCAATGACACGATAATAATCGATAACTTTACCATCCACCTGGGCATTGGGTGGCGGAAAATCAGTGATGACGAGCATATCCAAGCTGCAGCACGAGGATGGGCCCGTTTCATTGAGAACAACTTTGGACTTGTAGGAGTGCGCATATGTTTGGAGAGCAAAGGCCTGCAATCTTACCTCGTCGAAGCATCAAATGGTTACTTCCTTTTCGCCGAGAATCTACGCCACGGCAGGTTCGTCAGCTCGACAGCAGAAGGGGCGCTTCACAACCTGCAACTTTCTCCTCCTAAGTTTGAGGGGCCAGAGCTGGGTTTGATGACCAGAGGCAACGAGCATGTTGACGCACTGCTAGATACCGCAATGGCAATAGATTCATAATCTTCTGAGCCATCAACATTGGAAAATTCAGATCTATTGAGGTTTGACGGCCGAGAACTGGCGAAAGGCAACCGACGAACACAGTGTAATTTAGCAGATAGCTTTAATTCGGACGCAATCTCGTATTCATGAGTCACTCTGATATATGCAGGAGGGTTGATTGACCCTAACCGAGACTCTAGTCGCATCCTTATTCAAAATCGACTCATTCGAATAGCCAGGGTTCTTCGAGTATGAAACAGTGGGGCATCAGCGGTGATAGTACTGGAGCTTGGAGCTATCTACCTACCTACGCGCGCCAACCCGGTTCCTGGTGACAGCTCGTAAAAGTAAAGGCTCTTGTATGAAAGTACAGACATAGTGATAGAACTCTACGGAAGAGTTACGGACTGTCATACAAGTGATAACAGGCTGTTCAGAGTCACCAGGAACCGGATTGGCGCGCGTAGGTAGATATTTGATTCAGGGCTGCGATACACATGGACTTACGCTCGCATCCAAATTCAAGCCGGCCCGAGAAGTTAGAACAAAAGTTCACACGGGCGGTCATATTAGGTACCTACCTAGATGCACATGATAAGATACCTTAGGTATGTACCCCTAGTTATTAAGGGGTTAGCGCGCTCATAAAGGCTGTACCTAGGTACTGTAGTTTGTATGTGCGGCATTAGGTAAGGCGCTAAAGTAATAGTGGTTCGGCAACCTCGTCCCGCCACCCGAAATTGAAAATGGGACCTGACGACGTGGGCACTACTACCAAACTCCCTCCTAACTTCCAAGCTCGTTAATGGGAAGCCAATTTCGACTCTTCTCCAAGGACCAGCCCAGGTCTTTGGATTAATCCAGAATGAATGGAGATTTGAGTCTCTCCCAGGCCCTAGGTGGATTGCGCATAGCTAACCCCGACGATTCCGCCGAAAGTGCACTTACCAACTCTGCTGTCACTGCTCACGAGCACACGCAAACTGGCCTTATTGCACCCCTCTCTACCTCTACATTCGATCATCATACTAATGAAACACAATATCCCCCGGAAGAAGCCTCCAACACTCAAAGTCGAGGCACAATGAGCGATGAACTAAAGCTTAGGCATTCCTCACAAGACATGACGGCGATGAACGGTAACCCCTCAACCTACACAAGTCCTCCATACGACTCGGTAAATGATCGTCAGTTCCTCCAAACAACACAGAGTGGACAAAGTCAATGTGACAACAAATATTCGACACCATTACAAAGAAGCTCCAAAATCCCAGAAGATTGTCATTCGCTTGCTCGCACCTCATTGGGAGGTCTGCTAGCATCCTCCATGCCACCACAGATTTCAAGTGAAGACTGGAAAGACCGAGGGGCAGCTATCGGTCTACGCCGCGAAGTCGACAGCTCCGGAAGGACCGTGGTTCGGCAAATAAAGAAAGGAGTCCGTGACTTTTCCTTTGGTCGAATACTCGGTGAAGGCTCCTACAGCACGGTTTATCTTGCTACCGACCGCCAAACCCTCAAGGAGTACGCCATCAAAGTGCTCGAGAAACGGCATATCATCAAAGAAAAGAAGATCAAATACGTCAATATCGAGAAGAATACTCTGAATCGACTAACAGAACACCCTGGAATTGTTCGCCTTTATTACACATTTCAGGATGAAACGTCCTTGTACTACGTGCTTGACCTTTGCAATGGCGGTGAATTGTTGGGTGTGCTTAAACGAACTGGCACATTTGATATGGATTGCGTCAGGTTTTACGGCGCGCAAATTCTTGACTCGATCGATTACATGCATTCTCGGGGTGTCATCCATCGTGATTTAAAGCCCGAGAATGTTCTGTTGGATGATCAAATGCACGTCAAGATCACCGACTTTGGTACCGCAAAGCTTCTCAAAGACCCCCGCGATGTTCAAGACGCCCAATATACCGACAGGGGCCAAAGTAGCAGGGCAGCCTCGTCACAGTGTGATATTATCGACGATAGCCGGGCTGCGTCCTTCGTTGGCACTGCGGAGTATGTTAGTCCTGAACTCTTGACCCATAAAAGTGCTGGCAAGCCTAGTGATATATGGGCTTTCGGGTGCATTATATTTCAACTTCTGGCTGGACGCCCTCCATTTAAGGCTGGCAGTGAATATCTTACCTTTCAAAAGATTGTGAATTTAGAATATGACTTTCCAACTGGGTTTCCACCCTTGGCTCGAGACCTTATCGAAAGATGCTTAGTGCTGGATCCAGCCAGAAGACTCACAATTGAGCACATTAAGAACCATGAGTTCTTTGACGGGCAGCCATTCGGAAAGATTCTTTGGCGCACAAAAGCTCCTCGATTACGGCCCTATATCCCTCCAGCTCAGGAGCCAACCATTATACAACTGAATGGCTTGTCTCCAGGAGCTGGCCCTTCAAACAGCAAGTCGGAATTTTCCAGGTCGACAGTGCATACCCAGCCTAGCGGTTCTAGCACCGCTGCTCGTCCTGGTCGGATAATCACTGAACTTTCACCACCAACTCAATTAGACATCGAGTGGTCACCTGTTCTAACCAAGAACAACGAACGGATATTAAAGCTGGGTGATCTGATGGTTGTTTCAACACCTCTAACTAACAACCTTCAGCGGAAAGGCTCTGATGACGGTCATAAGAAACTGTCTCGTTTCTTCGGTGGTAGTACTACGAAGAAAAGACAACGGCTGGTCATGATTACTTCCAGTGGTCGTATCGTTCTAGCTCCTGCTGGTGGAGAAGAGAAGAGAACGAAGCAAGAATTGTCTCTTCTGGCATCAGACTCATCATGGAAAACGCAACGTGATGCAAAGGGCCAGCTGGTTTGGTGTGTTGACACAGTAAGTTTGTCACACCCTAGCGACGGATAATGTCACTAACACAATATTAGGCTGGTTATCACTACACTTTCGAAGACAACAAGACTGTGCCTGCTGCTGGAGACGTAAAACCTTCAGCTGAAGAATGGGTCGAATGCCTTGACAAGGCTAAAGATATAGCATTGTCTCAATTGACTAATACCCATAGTGATGATGGCCCGTTTGGGGAAATAGGATCTACAGTATCGAGTCCCGCAAGCACTTTAGGTGGCAGGGCTCATTTCTCTGATACTCAGGGCAGCCAAGATCGAAGTGGGCGGAATCATTTAAGTAAAACCCAACCAAACCATGAGGATTTCAGCCCTAGGCGGAACAGGTTCAGCAAACGGCAGTCGCGAAACGGGCTTGGCTCCGCGTTCTGATACTCCCAGTCAACCTGACCATCGATTCTGAGCGACATATTCTCATTGAACATGGCTTCCCGCCATTTGAGTATTATTATTTTTTCGATTTCACGATACTTCGTCAAGTAGATACGATCACAGCATTATCAGCGAGGCGTACCAACTAGGTTGTTCTTTTTTTTTCGTGGTCTTTCATTTGCTGGTTGGTGTCTATGCCACCGTGGCTGACGATTTTATTTGGAGATCAAGCTTGCCTTTGCTGGCTAGCCTGTCCCGCAAGCTTCACATGGTAAATCAAAGATGAGGCGTTATCATATCGGTGATCTGTGCCGGAAGAGTTATAGTTATCTCTAATTTAGCATTGCTCGCCATAACAGTACAGGGAATTTGGGCCTTCTAAACTTTCACAAGCCCAGTATTATATCTATCTACAACGTTGGACGCGAACGTCTCCTTCAACTCAAGATTCTGCTTTTTCTGAACTACCCAATAATACATAACAAGCCATCTCGACTCGATGTCTGTAAGAATGTGTAGCACGACAGATGTAATTGCAAATCAAAGCCGCTCCCTCATGAAGCTACAGGAAGAATTTTTGAAGGGCGGGTTCCGATGAAATTATCAGGTTAGTGACTCGAGCTGCGGACATCATGCTGGGTCAGACTTGAACCAGGGCGCAGTCGTATTAGATGCCTGTAGCCGTGCCATGCCCCATTTTTTCTTCATCGCGATTTGCGCTCACAGTGCTTATCACCTAGGCGGCTAGGATTAGCAACTTAGCTACCTATGCTTATAGCCGCTAAAATAGTATAAATAATGTATTTTACTTTAGTGTTAGAAACTTCTAGTAGTTTGTAACAATAGAAAAACGAATTAATTCTATATATAAGTATAGGTAGCTAACTTACTAAACTAGCCGCCTAGGTGATAAGCACTATCTTTGATGGTGAGCGCAAATCGGGAGGCAGAAAAGTGGGACATGGCACGGTAGGATAAATGAATGATGTTGGCAATCGGAGATCACGTGATAGTTCTGACACGCGCTCGCACTCAACATGAGCCTCCAAGCGACTTGGTACTTTGTCGAGGCATCAATTGCCATTAGAGTCAATTAGCGACACAATGCAGCCACAATATCGCAACTATGCACAGCAGGTGCCTCAGAGATCTCCGCATGGCGCCAATCAGCGTCGGGGTGGCATTGGTTAGTCTCATGATTTATCATCATCTCGTTCTTAACAGACCTGTTCTAACGTTGTTGTCAAGGTCCTATGATGTCGTCAGGTCCTCATCCCTCTGTACCTCTGACGCAGGCGCAAATTGTACAACAACAGCAGGCACAAGCCCATGCAAACGAACTCGCGCGACGCCGCAGCCGCAAACCTACCGACAAAAACATCCCTGAAGGAGTAGAAGAAAGCATTATTGACCCCCACGCTGTTGACCGATACAAAGCATTGAGAGACGTTGAGAAAACCCTTGACGCTTTTTCTACCCGTAAAAGACTCGACATGTCTGACTTGACGAATCGAAATACCGTCAAGGTAATGTTATTTAACCCCCTTCAAAAGTCGACATGGATCAAGCTGGCGCTTCGGATATGATGGGGCTAATGGACTTTCCAGCTTTCTAAAACACTCCGTATTTGGATCAGCAACACCGTAGAAGATCAGGCTTGGCAAGACAATGGACTGAATATTGATGCCTTCGACTTTACACCTAATATGGAAGCATCGTATCGGGTCAAAATTGAGGGTTGTTTGATAGATGCGGATGAACTTGCTGAAAGACAAACGCCAATCACATGCGAAGAGAAAGACACGGGCTCCGCATCGTCGAGGATTCGCTTCTCCCACTTCTTCAAAGCACTGACCGTGGACTTCGACAATTCGAGACTCAGGCACGGGGCAGATCAAGCAATTGAGTGGAAGAAACCAGAGTTGTCGACTAAAACTTCGACTAACGCGGTAAACACAGCCACAGAATTTGACGAGCTCACCTTCAAGAGGAATGGGGATGAGAACGTGAATATAACTATCAACCTGCATCGGCATGAAGTTCCAGAGCGGTATGAGCTCAGCCCCGAGCTAGCTGAAGTAATCGACATGACTGAGGCGACTCAGCAAGAGGCAGTCGCAGCGCTATGGGAATACATAAGACTATGGAATCTCCAAGAAGATGAAGAAAAGCGCAATTTTCGTTGCGATGAGCCTCTCAAGAAGGTTTGCTTTGCCAAATTGTACCTGTTGTCAGCGCCTCGGCTGACTTGAGCTTTAGGTTGTCGGAAGAGGCGACATTGGTTACATTCCGTTACTGAACGAGTATGTTACTCAGCATCTTCGGCCGCTGCCACCGACCAAATTGCCCTACACGGTTCGAGTTGATGAGGATTTTCATAAGGACCCCAAAGCAACTATTTATGATGTGCAAGTATTGGTTGATGACCCGTTACGCCACTCACTTCAGCCTCTTGTTAACAATTCTGAATACATTACTACGCTCAAGGACATTAATTTACTCGACGAACAATTAGCTCGATTAATTCAAGCTACAGCAGTGTCGAAAGCCAAACACTCTTTCTTCACTGCTCTAAGTGAGGATCCCACTAACTTTGTCAGGAACTGGCTCAGCTCCCAGAAGCGGGATTTGGAAGTGATTTTAGGGGATACCAGTAGAAGCGGCGGTGATTTGTTAACAACGGATGAATGGAGGCGAGGAGGTTTAGATAGCGTGTGGGCAACGCAGAATGCTCGCGAAAGCGTCAATGTCTTGCTGTCAAGACAAAAATGAAGGGCGTATGGCGACACAAGTGTTTTTTTTTTTGGGCAGTCTTTTGCAGTTTCTGTGACTTGACGGAGTGTTCCACTGCTGAGCATAAGTTCTGTCAATATGTGGACAAGGAAGGCGGGGTGTTCAAAGGTATTGTTGGATCAAGGCTAGAGAGGCGTTTCATCACTGGCAGAGCAAATATGAGAAGGAAAATTGGAGGACACTAAAGTAAACCATGCCAATTTTTGATTGACCACTGGTCGGCCATTCTTGCAAGCATCATATGTTTCGTTCGACCTTGCGATGAAACCAATAATCGATTCACTTGATTAAATACAAACGCGAGACTATATACTTCTCAGAATACAGAAATAGGAACATGACTACAAGCATGTGTCCCAAATGGTGTTATGATCCGAACGCGTGCAGACATGGCGTTATTTTGATGTCTCCCCTCGTTTCAGATCAAGGAAATTCATCTCTGTGCTTGAACCGGATTAGGCGGCATGTTCCGTATTTGCTTTATGAGAAATTCCCGTTCGTCAATAAATTGTTCGTCATCTGTTCGATCCTCGAGGAAGTGTGACAGAAATGTCAGAAGCTTGTCTCGGTTCATGATGAGAATCTTTTGAACTGCAATGGATTTATGAGGGTTGGCGACGAATACTTTGAATACGTGGAATCCTTCGTACTGAACCATCTTGCGGTCATCCCGGAGCAGATTCATGCATATTTTTAGGTGGTCTCCACGATCAACATATGCTGTCATTACACTGTAGTTCGACCGGTCCAACAATATCTCCCCCAGCAGCTTGATAGATTGCCGCTTGGTAACATAGCTGCTTGACTGCACTAAGATGCTGTTGTATCTCTCAAAAAACATGTCAAAGTTGACTGACAGGTAGCGTGGAACAAGGTCTTTATGTCTCGTTAGAAGCTCCTGTGCATATTCATCAGCCAGGCATTCTGGGGCGGTCAATGAGGAACCAACATACTCTGAACGTAGTGAAGGCATCGGCCGCAACTTCAAAAGAACTCTTATCGATCCAGTCAAAGAACCTCCAAAACACACCTTTTCCACTTTGCGGTCTTTCTCGGTCGATGGCGTTTAAACCTTTGGCGCTGGATCCTGGCTCGTCACTGTCGTCGTAGAGAATCACTGCTGCTGCTGCCTCATTCTTGAGTAACTCTCGTAACACGGAGCCGGCCGGCATTGCGCTCTCTTTGTGGTCATATGCTCGGCATAATTCGACGAGAACCTGTGGCCTATTACAAACGACATAGGACAGAGCTATGGGATCACTTTTTGGTGCAGCTGATGCTGGCCGAAATCGGAAAACATATGAGAATATGACCTGAGTATCTTTTCGAGATTCAAATGGTAGGCGGTAGAGATTGATGGCGAGCAAGTGTAGGAGGTCTTCATCTATGAGTCCTGTTACAAGTTGATATATTTGTTCAGGGGAGCTATCCGTTTCTATCGCTTGTTGTCAGACGTTGCAGTGAATGTTCGTAAGCCACTAGGAGTGCTGCCGCCGTATTTATGCTTCGTACTGAAGCGAAGCAACTTGCCTTGCGTTCCTTGGAGCACGACTTTCATCTGGCTCAGTACGCGAGCGAGCTCTTCTGCCTACGAAAGTCAGCCTCGGCAAGGCCGGATTACCCATTCAAGTAACAGAGTCGTGAAATACCAACATACCTTGGCGGCTGCGTTTGGGCCCTCTAGCCGCACTATATGCTCTCGTGCTTGCCTGGGCAGATCCGCGGTTGCTCGAGATCGTGCCCTACCGAACAGAAAAGACATTATTCAATGAGCTACGGGGGCTTAGGCTTTGCAAAAACTCGAGTCGGCTTTCTACGTTAGTTAGATATGCACAAGCAAATTCAGATCGCAAATAAATTAGGCTTGATTGCATAGCATGAGGTCGTGTTGAGATACCTATGCGATGAACGAGACTAGGCGCAAGCACGGGCGCTGCGATGTCAACAACTACCAGACCGCGTCTTGGTCTTTCCCACCGCGCTCTTAGTGCTGTCCACCACCCCGCGTAATGAAGGAAAGGTACTTGGCATGATAAGACGATGGAAGATAGTGTCTATCATGATAATCATGACCTTTCATTAACTTTCTACCTTTCCCTTATCATTTTAGGCTATTGTTTGTATGATAATTGAAATTTCTACATTTATCTATTCGTTCTCAGGCAAGTCATGGCTTTGAGGTCACGCACAGGTAGTGAGCGGTGCGTATTGGTCTGTAGGAACAAATGCAGTGCTGGGTACCCCTCCCCCACCATGACTCAAAACCCCAAGACCCACCTTGACTCACAGCGCACCATTTTCTTTGCTCTTACTCCTCTCCCCAAATCGTTGCCGTCCCAATTGAGGCTAATAAAAAGAAGAAAACTATTTTACACCACAGCCTCGAGCTGTACTTGTTCCAAAAGGGACTCGACATCGAGACTTTCTTTTGAGGAAGCCTAAGGCTTGTACGACTGCCGAGACAGGGCTCGATCCAGAAGTGTTTTATTCTATTCAAGAGCAATGTCGATAGACTTTCCTAAGGAAGAGGTAGTGACCATTAAGCGATGGCGCACCATCAATGCCTTTCATCGCCAGGTATGATGTTGTGTTAGCTTTTTCCCTAATTTCAAGCTCAAAAAAGAAAAGAAAAATCTTCCAGTACGCCTGCTAAGAACTTAACTTAATGAAGCTCGAATTATCCGAAGGTCGCCCTCTATACACATTTTATGATGGTCCGCCTTTTGCAACAGGCCTTCCTCATTACGGCCATTTGTTAACATCAACTATCAAGGATATCATTCCCCGCTATTGGTCTATGAATGGATACCATGTCGAACGTCGCTTTGGCTGGGACACCCACGGTTTACCGATAGAGCATGAGATTGATAAGAAATTAGGCATTTCCGGAAAAGCAGCAGTCACCAAGTTTGGAATTGAGAAGTACAACGAGGAATGTCGTGCTATTGTTATGCGCTACGCTTCTGAATGGCGATCAACAATTGAGCGTCTCGGTCGTTGGATAGATTTCGACAATGATTACAAGGTTAGCACATTCGTTTACCTGCACGATTCTTCAGGACTAACTCGACTTGCTAGACTATGGATTCGAAATTCATGGAATCACTGTGGTGGGTATTCAAGCGACTCTTCGAACAAGGACAGGTTTATCAAGGCCATCGAGTGATGCCATATTCCACTGTGCTTACAACTGCGCTGAGTAATTTTGAAGCCAACCAAAATTATCAAGATGTGACTGATCCTGCAGTGGTGGTGTCATTCCCCCTTTTGGATGACCCCAACGTTCACCTCTTGGCATGGACGACCACCCCATGGACACTTCCTTCCCATACCGGCCTTGCTGTTCACCCGGACTTCGAGTACATCAAGATTCATGATGAGAAGTCTGGCAAAATCTTCGTCCTTCTGGAACAGCTTCTGGGTACATTGTACAAAGATCCAAAAAAAGCCAAATTCTCTTTGGTTGGGAAGGTCAAAGGAAAAGACATGTTTGGATGGCGGTACAAACCACTTTTCGACTATTTCTATGACGATTTCAAGGATTTCGGCTTCAGAGTCCTCACTGGGACTTACGTGACAGCTGACAGTGGTACGGGGATCGTGCATCAGGCACCAGCTTTTGGTGAGGAAGATTACAATGTCGCTGTTGCCGCAGGTGTTATCAACGAGAAACGACCACCTCCAGATCCACTTGATGATACTGGCCACTTTACTGCCAAGGTCTCAGATTTTGAGGGGTTGCACGTGAAGGAAGCAGATAAGCATATAATCAAGTACCTCAAAGCGGCAAATCGCCTGGTTGTCGAATCACAGTTGCGTCACTCTTATCCTATGTGTCCCAGGTCAGACACGCCTCTCATTTATCGCGCGGTGCCTTCATGGTTCATCAGGATTCCGGAAATCATTCCAGACATGTTAAAGAATATTGAAGGATCTCACTGGGTACCTTCATTTGTCAAGGAGCGTCGATTTGCAAGTTGGATAGCGAATGCTCGAGATTGGAATGTTGGCAGGAATCGTTACTGGGGTACACCAATTCCCTTATGGGTCAGTGATGACCTAGAAGAAAAAGTCTGCATTGGCAGTGTAGAGGAGCTTCGAGAACTCAGCGGTTATGAAGGCCAGCTCCATGATATTCACAGAGACAAGGTTGATCATATAACCATTCCCAGCAAACAGGGGAAGGGAACACTGAGACGAGTGGATGAAGTTTTCGATTGCTGGTTTGAATCCGGAAGCATGCCGTATGCAAGCCAACATTATCCCTTTGAAAATGTCGAGAAGTTTGAGAAATCATTCCCGGGTAATTTCATCGCTGAAGGCCTCGATCAAACGAGAGGTTGGTTCTACACGCTTCTCGTGTTGGGGACACATTTGTTTGGCCGCTCACCGTTTCAAAACTGTGTTGTAAACGGTATTGTTTTGGCAGAAGATGGCAAAAAGATGTCCAAGAGACTGAAGAATTACCCCGATCCTTCAACTGTAATGGATAAGTATGGCTCAGATGCCCTGCGACTCTACCTGATTAATTCTCCAGTCGTTCGAGCCGAACCATTACGATTCAAGGAATCTGGAGTCAAGGAAGTCGTGCAAAAAGTGCTCCTACCCTTATGGAACAGTTATAAGTTCTTTGAAGGCCAAACAGCTCTCCTTAAAAAAACAGAGGGAATAGACTACATGTGGAATCCGGAAATGGAAGCAAACAACGAAAACGTGATGGACCGCTGGATTTTGGCAAGTTGTCAAAGTCTTTTGGAGTTCGTGAACGCGGAAATGCGAGGTAAGGATACATCTATTTAGACAGTTGATCTATTTCTTACAACAATACAGGATACCGACTCTACACTGTTGTGCCACGACTTCTCGAGCTCATCGACAACACCACAAATTGGTATATTCGATTCAATCGTCGTCGACTCAAGGGGGAAAATGGTCTTCAAGACACACAGCATGCATTAAATGCTTTGTTTGAAGTCTTGTACACGCTCTGTCGCGGTCTGGCTCCATTCACGCCATTTTTATCAGACACTATCTACCTCAAGCTATTGGCCCACATACCCAAAAATTTACAGGCAGAAGATCCTCGCAGTGTGCATTTCTTGTCCTTCCCAGAAGTTAGACAAGAATTGTTCAATTCTGAGGTTGAAAGGAGAGTGTCCAGGATGCAACGTGTTATCGAACTAGCTAGAGTCTCTCGAGAACGGAGAGGTATAGGTTTGAAGACACCTCTGAAGACCCTGGTCGTTATACACCATGATCTCCAGTATCTGGACGATGTGAAGTCATTAGAGAGTTACATCACAGAGGAACTCAACATCCGAGATCTTGTGCTTTCTAACGACGAGGCGAGCTACGATGTTCAATTGAGCGTCACGGCAGACTGGCCTGTCCTTGGCAAGAAGCTGAGAAAAGACATGGCTCGTGTTAAAAAAGCCCTTCCAAATTTGAGCAGCGAACAAGTTCAAGAATATTTGCAGATCGGAAAGATCATTGTGGACGGTATTGCACTGGAAGCGGGAGATCTCGTCGTGCGACGTGGACTGCGGGAAGGTGCAACTTCCAAAAGTCTGGAGATAAATACGGACAATGAGGTTCTCACAATTCTAGACTACGAGATTCACCCTGAATTGGCCCAGGAAGGCTTGGCGAGGGAGATTATCAACCGTGTACAGAGACTACGCAAAAAGGCGGGCCTTCAAGCCACAGACGATGTCAAGATGGAATATCAAGTCTTGTCTGATCCTGAAGACATAGGATTAGGGCAAGCCTTAACCGCACAGTCCAGTGCCATAGAAAAGACCTTACGAGGGCCCCTTGAACCTGCGCTCGCCGATACTGAGAAAACACGGGTCATAGCAGAAGAACAGCAAGAGGTGCAGCAAGCTATATTCTTGCTCCGCTTGCTAAGGTTCTGAGGACCCTGAGTCATCGCTGGTCAACTACAGTTTTCACAACCTAGTGAACGGTTGATGGTCGTGTGACTGATTAAGCTCAAGAGAAAGTAAATAATGCACTTTGTTTTCTCGATGGTAGGAACCCAAGTAGAAAAAAATTATATCTCTTATCGTCATTTTTTTTTTATCTTTTAGATATCGCTTTCTATTGTTCTATTAGTTCGTCTTTTTTCAACTACGAATCACAGGTCAAACCAACTACAAACTTACTAAGTAACAATCCCTGAGTTTCATGAACTCTTTGGCACACATGCCTTTCTCCACAGTATTGTAGTCTGCTACCATGCATTTTCCATATACTGCTGACTGGGAGAGCGCGTCGATTAACAAACATCGAACTGAAGCGTCAATCGCTTCTGGCTGAACTTACCTGAGCAGAACATTGTGAAGCTGCGTAAGCAAGCTTGTGGACCTGGCGATGCCCAGGGACTTGAGGAGGCATGAGAATCGGGTGCTGTATACAGTGGACAAGTTGATGCCCAACTCTGCCTCAACGACAGAGAATCAGTTTGATGTAAAGCGACCTCTTAAGAATTTTGCATGATGACACACAATATTCCACTCTTGTATTGAGCCAGTTTCGTAGGAATAGATTGGTTTCGCGGGGGTATTAGAAGTTAATAAGTTATTCATTCCGAAAAGCAAGCGTCTAATGTGTTCTGATGTGGAAAAGGCGAAGGTTCCATTTTTGTACGCTTACATAATGTCGCCTTCGCGGTCGCTAACGACCCACTTCTAGCGTCGCGTCGTTGTCACGCGGCGCGTTCTTCGTTCATTGCAACTAGGCTTGCAGATTCGCAAACACGGTTCATCTGCTGCCATAGTAGCGAAAATACTTCCCTCGGAGCTTATGACCTGTTTCTCCTGACCAGGGATATGGTCTCGGTCGATAATGACCAAGAATTGCCACCTCAAGTGAGTCATCGTGTCAAGTTCGAATATCGAGAGCAATATAAGACTGACGCAAAATGCAGTGGCGCAAATCGGAATTGCGCTGGAAAATCAAGATCATGTTTTAGATTTCGAAGATGGCCAGACTAGCAACTCATCATGGGTCTTGTCAAAGCAAGAACCATACTATTCTAATAGAGGTACGTACCACTTACGGACATGTTCTCCCTTGTGTATTCTTACGTTAATATTGAAGCCTACAGATATTGCAATTCTGCACTCTATTGTATCCACAGCCCAGCAGAAACTTGATGATTCGCGCTATCCGAAACCACTCCCCGCAGCCGTTCTTTTCGAAGCGTACGATAACGTTCTTCCAACGTTCGGGGTTGATCCAGACTTGGACCATCATCTCTCTGCTTTGGTATTCCGTATTGGAGGTGAATCTGGAAATGGGTCGCTATTCGAGAAATTCCATCGATTGATGAACCGCATGGGTATTCTTGTCGAATTCGATGATAATGATGGGACGACACCTGATCTTCATCGTTGTTCATCCTCCGATTCTCGTCACGAACCTTTCAAAGATCCTGCGCCTCGAGTAGTTGGGTCACATCCACCCAGCAAAGAACATGGAGCTATTGTACGCAACCGGCATCTATCTGATTCGTCTGCGAAGGTTGCTAGTAGCGACTCAAGTTCTCGAAGTAATGTTATGAGCGATTTGCAGGCGTCCCTTGACGACAAACGGATGCTGTCAGCTCCCAATGGTGCTCTACAATCAGAGAAACAATGCAAGGATATTTCTGCCGACCAAGCGCAGCCTGGATACAATCTGGAGTCTCACCATACGTTGAAGCCTTCTCAAAAGCCGGCTGCCAGTGTCAAGTCAAACGTTGTGAACTGGAGTTCCCAGAAACAGTCCATAGTGTCCGTCATAGATCGGTGGCGCAACATTGCCTCTGGAAAAATCTTTCCTGACTCAACATATCGATCAAATCAATCGCCTAACCACGATCACAAAAAGCTTTTGAAACCAATAAATACTGCGAGTATGGCTAGAGCTTTGTCTATGATTGAAGGCAATATGTCTCCAGAACAGCCATCGTTAGAGGCAGAAGCACACAATCGAAGCCCTTTGGACGACGATGTCTTTTTGCTGAGAGCAGTTCGAGCGCGACAAATATATCTTGCGAGCAGAGTTTTCAGTCGATGGGTCGACGAAACAGCCAAGCGATTGGAACGAGATTCTGTTGCCAGAAGACACATGGTTCGTTTCCGGTGTTTCAGCAGCTGGATTCAATCACCATATTCGAAGTTGCCTACAGCTAGGCGTTTGAAAGCTCTCCTGGCTTTCGAGAAGCTGCAGCGTACCGTAGGATGTTATGAAGCACAGCTTGAATTAGCTGCATCTGTAATGACTGCAGCGCGAATAACGAAAAAGGTCTCACAACTTCTCAACCTCTGGCTGAGTTGTGTCTCGTGCAAACGACATATTGATGCGACAAATCGACTAATACAATCAGGGTTGATTCGTCGCTGGCTAGGTCAGGTTCACGTTATCCGTGATAGGGAGAGCAAGCTGGTAGGCAGTAGCCACCACAGCAGGAACATGTGCTTCGTTGCCCGCTGGGTTGACAGTGTGATAAATCAGAGACTCCAAGCCAGGTCAGCTCAAAAACTTGCCGCGACTCTCAAATATCTTCGCTGGCTCCGAACTTGGAGAATCCTTGCGGATATCGGCCGCCAAGCTGAATCGTGTAGACAATTCCTTGCGCAGGATCAATGCATCCGGTGTCTTGATACCTGGCAGCTTCGAGCACGTGCCGAAGGGTTTCGCTGGAAATGCGAGTACAAATCTGCCATGCGATTCCTGGATGCGTGGGCTAAAATGCATTTACGCTGCTCAGCGCTGAACGTTTTGTCAATCGGCTCTGTGAGGTCCCGCTCTTCCTTGAAGCTAAAACACCGCCTCGCAAGTTTCAGTCAAATCCAGCTGCAGTTAGGTATATTGAGTCGTCGAGCACAGTGGTACATTTGCGCTACATCCTTGTTGGAACATTTCGGGAGTATTGTCAAACGAAGGAAGTATCAGATGAAATTGGTGGTTCGCCGATACTTGATGATGAGATACACTCAAGTCTCTTCCCGAAGACGGCAACGTAGCTTCTACACAGCCCTCCATCGATGGCATATGCAAAGATTGGGAATACGGTCAATGGAGAGGGCGGTTGATGAATATCAAACATCAAACAATACCAACCGCAAGCAAGCTGTTTATATGCTCTGGAGGAAATGTGCCATGCAAAACTGTACATCGCAAGCTGCTGCGCTCAATTATCGAAGGCATCTTTTTTTGCACGAGTGGCAAAAGTATGCTCTCGTGAACCAACAGCAAGCGGGAGGCGCTACACAGTTGTGGTTAGCTGAGCAGCAACTCCAGTTCTTGAAGACTTGGACGATATCAGCTCTTCAAAGGAGTGGTCAGGCACACTCGGCAGATATGGTTCAAAATAGGCACCAGCGGGATAATCGAAATAGAACGTTCCAGCGATGGAGACAAATCGCAAGTTTAGCTCAGCGCGTGGAATCTGTTCATACATTGCAGTCGCCAGCCACCACTGGGCTAAAAAGCTCGCATAAGCCTAGTTGGAAACAGTCGAAACGACGAACGCTCTTTCGACAACTTGACTTCGACCAGGGCGCTTTATCTCCGATTCATACTCCTTCTCGCTCGACGGGAATTATGTTTCCTTCGACTCAGGCGCCTCCATTGCGTTTTTTGGATCCTGTGGATGAAGTACAGAGGAAAGATTCTGACGTTCGGAAAGCTGACATGGGGAAGCAAGGTCTAGCTTCTCGCAGTGTCATGTCTGGACTAGGCGGTGTACCAACGACCACGCCGAAAGTGCCAGTGCCTGCCTACATGCAAATCTCATCACAGACTCATTCATTATGGGCAGGCAATCAGAGGCAACACTCACCGGTGAAATGGACCCGAGTACGACCGACTGGCGGCGTCCATGTCAGTCACGCAACTAACAGTGTCGTCGCAGCCAGTCGGCCTAGGAACGGTGCAGAAGATGCGAGCGTGTCTCGGCAGAAGTTGAAAGGGGAGTACGACTTGCGCGATAATTCTCTGAAGCATACCTATCCGAAATCTGCATTTACGAGGACTGTTCCAATGGGAGTGGGCAACTCACAGTTCACCTTGCGTACTGGACCTGAAACACCGTCAGCGGCCAAGGGTAACACGCAAAGCGATGAGAACGGCGCTTGATAGGATGAGGAAATGAATGTATGGCCACGGCTTTGGCACGTTGATTCTTGAGGGGTCGACTATGGAGTCTTAATATATGGATGGGGCGATGGAATGCGGCGTGTCATTCTAGCTTACGCCTCTCGGTCATGTAGAAGAATGGCATATGTAGTAGTGGTGAACCGTGTAGCAGGCGGTGGTTTCAGGTATTCGTCGACTATCTCTTTCCATTCGCATGCATGCCTGGCCAACATCTCTGCCTGGCCAACATCTCTGCCTGGCCAACATCTCTGCCTGGCCAACATCTCTGCTTAGCCATGCCGTCCCTTGCCTGTGTGCTTTTTGTGATGATCACCCCATTCTCCGGTCGTTTGCTGATTCAATCACATCAGTTAGGTAATGAACTCCTTTGCAGGTGCGTCGTTGTGCGATTGGAAGACATGTGGTAGGCTATCTCGTCAAATATTGGTCGATGCCTGGTAAAGTGGGCAACTATCACCGAACTCTTACCAGAAATCGGGGCGACAAGAAATTATAAGCTAATGAAACAGGTAAGCTCGGGGGTGCTTTCTTTATGGTGTCGATTTACATCATAATATAAATACCGGCAAAGCATCCCGGTCATAATAAAGATACATTGCACAGTTCGCGCTTGTTAGCCGACGAAAGGTCGCTCCAGGTCTCACGCCAGCCATCTCGCGTCGAGGAGATGCAGTGAATCAAAAGGAGTGCGCAAACGTGCTGCAACGAATTTTGAGTCGTGCGGCAGCAAGCATGTATTCTTACAGACATTTTACCAGTAAGAGTACTTTACTTGGTAGACTCTTGTGCTGGATACTGGGGCCTCTTACTGGCAGTGCCTTCGATGGAAGCATCTCTTGTTAACTAATTGAGATTGGACGACGTCTAAGAAGCGCAACCTCTACCAGAACGATCACCGCAACTTGGTTGTAATATCCCATTATTGTTCCACTCTAGACCTAGTTGCTGCTGCATGATGGTTAATCAACGAGAAGCTAGTTAGCTTACGAGGCACCCGAATACCCTAGTTCCCGGGACATTAGAGATCCTGTAACTCTCCTTTGGGCCTTCCAAGTTACTGTTGGTGCAAAGACGCCTCCAATAGCTACTGCGCGGCCAGGTGGCTTGCAAATTCGACCTTCCTCACCACAGCACTAGAAGCTCTGGAGAGGTAAATTTCTTGACTGGAGTTGTCACTTTCTTCCGTATTCACGCCCGGGGCATCTCGTGGCAAAGGGCCGGGTCCAGGGTAGGTCTGGTGTGTCGCAAGACCAGTTCAGTGATTTCTACTAGGAATGAGAGCGTCCTTCATCACTCGCGCTGTCTCAAGACGCGTTAACCAGTCAGAATATGCCCGCGTGCAATTTCCCTGATGTAGTATTTAGTTAACGAGCGGGATGTCCCGCTGTGGGTAAGGGGCGCACACAATTTCCGTGAACAAGTAGGATCATTTCAGTACAGGGTAATTCCAGTACAGGGTAATTCCAGAAGCAGATGCAGTGGCACACGTAGTATTACATAGTGCCATCACCGAATGGGCTAAGCTCTAACACATATGTACTTGACCTTTCCCCCAATGTACGTTCCATGGTAAGTAGAGACTCCCGTAGCATCAAGGATAAGCGAAGATAACACGAACGCACACAGCCTAGACATGGTAGAATCAAGCAGCAGCCGGTAGCATGATTGCCGTCCTCCCTGGTCAGCCCCCAGCAAGGCTCCAAGGAATCACAAGTGGCTTCTGGAACGGCTGCCAGTACAATGTGAGTTCCACCCATACCCAAGCTCTCCCGGCTGAACAGCAGACGAAACTGACATATTGACAGGCGTACATAAGCGGTAATGCGTTCACAGTGCTGAGCGAAGCCCATCGCGCCATTCAAACCGTCTACGACAACGACGAGCAAAAACTCGAGGCCATTATATTAGATGATGTATCTGGGAAAATCGCGACCTGCACACTCAAGCAGGTGCAAATATATGGTCCACTGGCTCTGCATGGCGAGACTGAACGGGTATGTGCTGATACCCATCAAAAGTGTGGTATATCAAGCATCAACTGAAATGCGCAGTGGGCCTTGCAAACCGTCTTCGACATTCCTCGGTCGACATACCAAACACCATGCTTCCTGTCATGGGGTGGCTCCGAAGAGCTACTCGTAGCCTCGGCCGCCCTATCCCTGTTCACAACGCGCGACAGCCTGGCTAAAACATGGCACAAAGATCTTCCAAATCCTGCCAAATCTGCTGTTTTATCATATGACTCAGCCTATGTTGCTTCCATAGGTCTATACGACCGCCTCGTGAAGGTTTGGAGGCGACTGAGCTATGCAACGGACGAAGTGCGGTTTGACATGTCGTATCTTCGACATCCGGATATCGTAATTTCAATAAGATGGCGCCGTCCATCTTACGTGGAACAAGGGGTTGACCATGTATTGTACACATCATGCATGGATCATGCAATCCGGATTTGGACTCCATTCGAGGCAACAGAGGGTCAGCACTGGCAACTAAGGGGCCAAGTAAATATGAACGAATCCACCATCGGCGCATCTATAGCGAACTTTCCCCCAATTATTTTTATGTTGGACGGCAAGGACTTCACTGCAGCTGTGAAGCGAGCAGTCAAGGATCGCATGACTGATGATGACTGTATTGACTCATGCGCGAATTTGGACCATCTTGTCGCCGTCGCTAACAAAAATCCCGAGCTTTGCATCAGAATTGACTGTGCCGAAATTATGACCGTCTGGATGTTGGAAAACGTCGGAGCTAGCGCGTCTGATCCCTTCCAGGCATTACGAGTCGCGCAGGTACACTTACCCCATCAAGGCATCTTCAATAGCTTTTTCAACCCGGGTCTTGATACGAGTGGTAGCTACCACATCCAGGTTCAAACATACGTTGACAGGTCCACAGGCAAACTCCAATTTCTCTTTCATTCATTAGATGGTGCAATTGGAGTTTACATGGCTAATGTAACAGATTTATTGGACCCTCTGACAAACGACCAGCGACTCCAGTTACATACTGTTTGGACTGGACACACTGCGCCTGTCAAGAAGATTG
Source organism: Atkinsonella texensis (assembly GCA_001008035.1). Lineage (NCBI taxonomy): Eukaryota > Fungi > Ascomycota > Sordariomycetes > Hypocreales > Clavicipitaceae > Atkinsonella > Atkinsonella texensis. The sequence continues at coordinate 404,728 of KQ061691.1, forward strand.
TGAGAAATTTCAGCGGGCATACCATTATGTCCCGAACCGACAGAGGAGAATGTATTCTCTGGAAACAATCGATACCTCAACGCCAAGAGAAAAGCCAGGTTCTTTCACGCCATGTCACTATTCCTCAAGAAGGTAGCATCCATCGTATCTGTGTCCTGCGTAAGGGACGATTCGTCATTTTCCTATGCAGCAGTACAGTGGTTCTATGGGACTGCCGATCGCATGCTGCGACTAAACTAGCTCGGTGTTCTTTTGCTGTCAATGGGATCCCTTTGTGTCTGATAGTTCTACCCCGTCCTCAAGCAACAGAGTATCGAATCGCCTATGTAGCAACAGTAACATCAAGCGGACAGGGAGTTGCGTGGGAAGTAAAACTCCCTCAATATCTCGATCCTAACGCAAGCGACGATTCTGCACAATTAACAGAATTTTGTCGATTCGAATTGGATACAGCAGAGCCACTAAAATATGTTCTTCCTGTGGATCCTGCAGGGTTAACACCAGTTATATCTGGCTTTCTTGATGTGTTCGCCCGAGACGTTGCCATATCATACACACACACCGGAAGGGTCAATTTCTGGACGGCTCGGGTTGATGTAACTCATCAAAATGTGGAGTGGTTATCAACGTCGTCGACAGAAACTGGTCTCTTTGAGCCAGCACTGGCAAGTGGCAGTATGCTCAAAAAAGCTGCTTTGGTCAACTCCACGAGATCGCAACTCACCATTTGGGACATTGGTGGTTCACGACTAGAGTATGAACAAGATTACAAGGCTCAGCATATTGTGCAGGATCTCGATTGGACCTCAACACCCGATGCGCAGGCTGTCCTGGCAGTTGGATTTCAGCATCGTGTCCTCTTGCTATCTCAAATGAGATTTGACTATCTCAACAAAGGGCCAGCCTGGGCGCCAATACACGAAATCAATATTCAGGATCTCACAGCGCATCCCATCGGTGATTCTGCCTGGCTGGCAAATGGATACTTGATTATTGGTGCTGGTAACCAGCTTCTCATCCATGATCGGCATATTGACGGAGGCGAATCTGCTTTTATATCGACGACTTATATCAACAGAGACGGCCGACATGACCTGTTCGAACTAGTACAGAGATTCAATGGGCCACTTCCCGTATTCCATCCTCAATTCCTCAGTCAGTGCATTCTTGCCGGTAAATGGGAACTGGCCAGGAGTATATTAATAGCTTTGCACAAAACATTGAAACACACTGTCCCTGGGGACACGATAGATGACTATTTGGGCCTCCCGCTGTCAAAATTCTACATAAGCGTAAGGACTGGAAGGTATGAACATATGGAAACGAAGCACTAACTTTCCTGTCCAGGCTCCGCTTGCTGGTGAGTCTACCAGAGTGCAAGAACCATTCACCTCCGCCATCGACAACGAGGACAGCGAGAATATCTTCACTGATCAGACAGCCGCATCAATAAATGAAAAACTAACTAAGCTACGGCTGCCCCAACTCTCTGGTCACGAACAGATACAGCTCGCGGACATGATCGAGTGCGCGGCATCTGTGGAAAGCCATCGACGGTCGATGGACGAGAATGGAGCTCGTTTCATGTTGTTTTTCCGTCAACACGCGCTTCGAAAAGGCCGCACAAGCGAAATACAGCTCTCTTGGCGAGAGCTCAATTGGGCATTCCATTCAACCAGCCAGGACATACTTTTGGATCTCATCTCTCGACAAAATCATGGGTTGATGCAATGGGAACAAGCTCGTGAGAGCGGCGTCTTTATGTGGCTTTCGGATCTGACAACAGTGGTAAGTCTATATGAGAGCAAGCTAGATAGGCTTGAAGATGCTAATATGCACTAGCGCAACCATTTTGAAGTTGTAGCAAAGAACGAATATACAAAGAGCGAACTGAAGAATCCGGTTGATTGCAGCCTGTTTTATCTTGCATTACGTAAAAAGACAATGCTTCAAGGACTCTGGCGGATTGCAAGTTGGAACAAGGAGCAGTCAGCAACGCAAAAACTGCTTGCCCATGATTTTCATGATCCGAAATGGCGAAGAACTGCTTTAAAAAACGCATATGCGCTGCTGAGCAAAAGACGCTTCCGTAAATCGATTACATATCCCCAGAAGAAGAAAATAACTCATATGTGGACTGACTTAACGTAGGTTATGCAGCGGCATTCTTCCTCCTGGCCGATCGTCTTGAGGATGCTGTAGAGGTTTGCTTGCGGCAGCTGAAAGACATGCAATTGGCAATCGCCATCAGCCGCGTTTATGAGGGAGATGACGGTCCGGTCCTTCGAAAACTCATACAAGATGAAGTTCTGGCAATGGCTGCTCAAGAAGGCAATCGCTGGCTAGCATCTTGGGCATTTTGGATGCTCGGTCGCAGAGATATGGCCGTTAGAGCTCTCATTGTAAGTGTGGCTTCATCCGCGACTTCAAACTATCATTCACCAGGCGCTTTTGATTGACGAACACGAGCAGATGCCTGTTTTTGCCCTTTTAGAGACCCCTTGCTCTCCTGACATCATGTCGCGTATATTTTTGACCGATGACCCAGCTCTTGTTGTCCTCTACTCTCAGCTGCGTCCTCGAACACTTCAAACGCTCCGAGGAGCCTCAAAAGTGACACCAAAAGTCGAGTGGGAATTTGTCCTCCATAGCGCGAAGCTCTATGACCGAATGGGCTGTGACCTCCTTGGATTAGACCTTGGTAAGTGGAGAAGCTTGGTGTCACGCCGGGCAGTCCTCAGTCTTTTCCCTTCTTCCTACTTCTCATCAATGCGAGCCAGTTCTGACGTGTGCCATTCTAGTGCGTAACTGGGAGTTTCAACAAGTTGCAACAACTGGCTTCGGAGGTGAAGTGAATCCTTTGAAACTCCTTCGACGTAGAAGTTCCTTGGTAGTAGATGATCTGTCAGCATCAAGACGTAGGTTATATGTTGAGCAGCCTGACAAGGAAAGAAAAACACCGCAATCACAAGGACCACCTGCCAGCGCGTTTGTAGAACCTGATGCATCCTCATTGTTAGATAGCTTTGGATTATAGTCAATGCCCTTGAGCAGTCTTTAATATATGTTTATACAGCTGCCCTGGACAAATGGTACTCGGCTGCATAGCAAAAAATTATGGACAAAAATGAACGCAGAAAATTATGTATCAATCGATTGTCCTGGCAGACGCAATATGACTCCCGATCGTGGCTTAGTCAGGATTCACGCTGGAGACTGGAGTAACCAGCAATGGGAGATGATTTATTTGTAAGCATGAGCTCCCCAACCCTGTGTGGTCGGTATGTTCTTCATACACCTCTTGACCCCCTAAAGTTCAAGTTCTCAAATCATAGCGGCAGTATGTCTCCGGGGTCATCGCTCGTCCAGGGCAGGAGCTTCACTCTTCGCAGCATGGTGGCTGGGTTGGCCGTGGGAACAATCATCTGCGCAGCCAATGTTTACTTTGGACTGCAGACCGGTTGGATTTCCATCATGTCAATGCCTGCCAGCCTCATGGGATTTGGCATATTCAGAGCCCTTCGACCCCATTTGAACTTTCCATTCTCTCCCGTGGAAAATGTGCTTTTGCAAAGCGTTGCTGGCGGAATGGCCATCATGCCACTTGGGTGTGGGTTTGTTGGAGTGGTGGGTTCTATCTAGCTGAGTCTCCTTCACCCGCGCGCGCGGTGTTGACCTTTCCTATGAACAGATACCAGCTATGACATATCTGCTGAAATCGGATGAAAATGGGCCCCTCTCCATGAGCACCGCGCAGCTCATAGTGTGGTCACTTGGATTGTGTTATTTCGGTGTAATATTTGCGGTTCCTCTGTCAGTTTCCTTTTGGCATTTCGAAAATACAAGGGATATTTCGTTCCTTTGGAAAGCGAAATCACTAATATAAATATCTTTCAAATCATGCGCATAGGCGGCGACAAGTCATCATTCGAGAGCGACTGAAGTTTCCTAGTGGCTTCAGTACAGCGGTACTAATATCAATGCTTCATGGTCAAGGGCCTCACGATTCCAAGCCAGAGGAGCTCGACAGAGCTGCTCAAGGTGGTTTCGCAAGCCTTGTGCCCTCAGGCGATGTACAGGTATCCTTTGTGCGTGATTCAAATAGCCTTGAGGGTGAAAACGGCTCGCATGCAGTCTCGTCGAACTCACCCGATTGGACATCAAATATGCGCCTTCTTCTTGTATGTTTTTTAGTTTCCGGAGTTTTAACCATCTTGACATACTTTATTCCAATGATCCGAAACATACCTATTTTTGGCGTTGTTGCAGCAGAGAAATGGCTGTGGACACTCAACCCCAGCTTGGCTTACGTTGGCCAAGGCGTTATCATGGGCACTGAAACTACACTCCACATGACTCTTGGGGCCATTTTGGGATGGGCCTTACTCAGCCCGTTAGTCAAATACAAAGGCTGGGTCCGCGGACCAGTAGATGACTGGGAACATGGCAGTAAAGGCTGGATTGTTTGGGTATCTCTTGCGATTATGTTGGTTGATGCAATTATCAGCCTTGGGTATGTCGGGTTTCGATCTTTTCTTTGCTCTGATCTCATGGTCTATATCAAGAAACGAAAACTTTATTTGAGGTTCCCAGGAGGTCAGCTGTTTAGACGATCATCCCAGGGATACTCACTGATAGAGACGGAGGAAAACGACGACTGGCATGATCCCACGTCAATAACGAACGGAGATATGCGAGAGGCCGACGGCTCATCAGATGACTCGAATAGCACTGCGCCTGATGATGCGCCATCAGATCAGCTTGTCAGTGGACGGTTGGTAAGTATTGGACTCGTGTTATCTATACTACTGTGTATAGGAACCACCCATGTCGTCTTTGGAGACCTCGTACCCTTGTTTGCAACTGTCATCGCCGTTTTCATGGCTCTGATATTGAGTATAATGGGCGTTCGGGCCCTAGGAGAAACAGACCTCAATCCAGTCTCTGGTATCAGCAAGCTTGCCCAGCTCTTCTTTGCCCTTATTATTCCCCAGTCGAATAAGTCAAGCGTTTTGATCAATCTTGTTGCTGGTGCTGTGGTAAGCGCCCCCATCTGGCATTCTGGGTCGTTGAACCTAGTCATCCTATTTTTTTTTCTTTTCGGAAAGGGTACCCGAGGCACTGACATTGTCCCGTTCCATTTCAGTCTGAAGCTGTAAGTTATTCGTCCACCAAATGCCTACCAATCGCCCTTCTAATCTTCGTTTTATTTAGGGAGCATTGCAAGCAGGCGATCTCATGCAGGATTTGAAAACTGGACATCTTCTTGGAGCAGCCCCAAAGGCCCAATTCTGGGGACAAGTTATTGGCGCTACGGCTGGAGCGATTTTGAGCGTCTTCCTTTACCAGATTTATACGTCGTCAGTATAAATGCTGCTGTGTTCACATTTAGGATCCGACTTGCTAACGACCTGTTTTGAAGCGTATATACCATTCCAGGTGACCTTTTCCAGGTCCCGACGGCGTATGTTTGGATATTCACGGCCAGATTAGTCACAGGCCAAGGCTTACCATACATGGCAAAAGAATGGGCCATTGGGTCTGCCATCATCTTTGCTTGTACAACACTCCTCCGTACCTTTGCCGTAGACAAATGGTGGCGACCATTTATTCCCGGAGGTATTGCGGTAGCAATTGGTAAGCCCTGATCTGCCTTCTTCAACTAGTATCTCTAACCTGGCTCAGGAATATTTAATGTCCCATCATTCACGCTGGCTCGAGCAGTAGGCGGAATCGGATGCTGGTACTGGACAACGGTCCTAAAGAAGTCGAATACCCGACTAATCATTCTGGCATCAGTATGCTAAGCACAGGTTCTGATATACTAAAGGAAATTGGCTAACCTGGATCTAAGGGCTTCATCTTGGGAGAAGGATTCTTGAGCATTGTGAACCTACTACTCCAGGGGTTGAGATTTCCCCACTTGTAGCCTGAGATATGTCGACAATTCGTGGTACCAAGCATTTATTCTTGAGTTCTTCAAAGGAATATATGCCGAGTGATGTCATTTCACCTTCAGCTACTGTTCAGATATATTTGGCCCTACCACTCTACTCTGACTGCAATTTACCCAGGATTTACAGTCTATCTATCTAGGCATTATAAAGTAATTTTTATCTCAGTACTCTCCCGCTTCCCCGTATGTTTTGCATCGTGTTGGGGTCAGTCTTTTAGACAAACACGATTTCTGCCGATTTTACCCAGACAGATTTCCTTGTCACATCATTGCGGAAAGTAATACACCACATATAAGCAATTACCCAAGAAGATGTTGTGTTTTAATAAGATATCGAACTAAATGATCAGGAATTGGTACACCAGTGCGACTAAACACTCTCATGACTGCCTCCCGAACGCGATGTATTGGACTATCTCAGATCCCAGGTCTGACTCATATCACCTTCGTTTGTGGACCATGTAACCCGTAGCAGAAGAGCTCGTGCATTGTCTGAGTGAGTGGAAAAGGAGATTTGTCCAACCAGGCGATGAGAAGAACGCATGATCTCCTCCAGATTTTGCGAGTTTTTCAATAGCATACCCTGTTTCCAGTGAGTTTCCGGACCATCTGGCCCAGTAGTGAAGGCCACATGTCCAGGAGAAGTAGCTTTGAAGTCGGCGGGGGTTGTCGAGGCTGGGGGAGTTGATTCAAGTCTGGATGGCGAGAAGAAATTGTCAAACCAGATTAAAAAACCGTCAAAAGAATTTGTCTCTTCACTCATTGTCGTGCTCCATTCAGCTATAAAGCTCAGGTCCCGAGGATGACATGTGTATAAATCCAGCACTTTGAAAGGGAATGGTTGACCACAAAGCGAGGACTTGGGCATAGCCTGTATACGAACTTCGTCGTATATACCTTCCTGCATAGCCTTCATGTCAAAGCCATACACGTCATGCCAGTATGACACATGGTCCGACATATATTCTTCGTCCTTCAAAGGTGCGATCCACAATGTGGCTGAGCTGGGGACCAGAAGCCCATCGCATTTGAGGTATCTGTCCCGGGCATATAAAACACTCGGTAGCATGGCTTCGTAAAGCAAGCAGTAGCCCATCCATTCACTGACGATGATATCGACCTTTTCGACGGGCAAGACAACTTCTTCTATGCTTCCTTTCACGCATGTGATTTGCCCTGATAAGCCATTGTTAAATACGTTTTCTCGGGCTTTATCAATGATATCCGATCTGTCGACGGCGATGACTTGTGCAGCCCCTGCCTTTGCACAAAACATGCTCAAGATTCCTGTATCAGTGTCAGATACGATAGCACTGAACTCGGGTTCTCGGGTTTGTGATCAACTACCCGTGCCGCATCCAATGTCAAGCACAATCTTATCCTTGAAGAGATGCTTGTTTTGATAAATGAAGTCCCTGTATGCATCGGTCCGAACAGAATCCTTCAACATCGTCTCGTGGATTTCTGTGGCGAATTCAGCCATGTTACTATGCTATTTTATGCCGTTTGGTTGGGTCTAATTCGTACCGTGCGCTGCATATGACTCAAAATAGTAGCTAGAAGCATCTTTCAACTTAGTATTCGTCGATGGTTTGGGAGAGTCGTCGACGCCCCAGCGACGGTCTAGTGTCTGCTCTACGGCGAGTCGGTAACCAGCGAAGCTTTCGCGCATACATTCCAGCTCGGCCTCCAGTATCTTATTACGACCAAGAAGTTTATCGACTGGAGTTTGCAGTTCGTTCGTCGCAACCTCCTCATCCTTGTTCAATGAACCTAGTATTTCATCAAGTGAGAATATGACAGCGTCATTCTCAATGACCGGCATCAAGAAATGCTCAACATCAATGTCGGCGTAAGAAATCTGTTTCGGCAGACCGGACCTATCTCGCACTCGGGCGCGAATAAAATTTATTAGCTTAACAGCACCAAGGAAATCGAGTTGCAGACGATCGATATTGTCGACTAAATCGAAGTTATGTGATTGTTTGCAATGCTCAAGCATCTCCTGCCATGAGGGGAAGGTCCGTCCGTCAAACAAAGACACAACATTGATATTTTCCACATCTGGTTCGACGTCGAGCCAGTTGCTCTCTTCTGAAGAATCGGATGTCTGGCTAGGTAAAGGTGAGTCTTCTCTGGCGTGATCCATACTGGGAAGCTTGGTGGTGGAATGGTGATGCTGTTCGTTTGAACTTGGTGTTTATGACGGACAAAGAGCTTGTTCGACTGGCTTTGGTTTCCAGCCTTTTCTAGGAATGCTTCGGAACAGGGAGTTCTACTTCTAAAAGAAGAAGCTAAAAAAGCCTGGCGTTTGATATATTGTGACGCTAGGTAGCCCCTCCGTGGTCGCCCAATTTTTTTTGCATTCACTTAAGGTAGATCCACATCAACTAACTTGGATCTCAGCAAAAATGTACTCCGTCAAGCACCTTCCAATAGCGGGGGACCACCACAATAGCGGGTGGATCCAATGCAACTCCCATTGTGAATCGCCGAACGGCAATCTCGCAGGTCTTGTTCAATCATCTTCTACACTATCACCATCACCATCGTCTTCTATATCTGAAACCTCCTCACCGAGTTCCCGGAGATGCGCCTAGCGAAAACAAAAAACAATTAGAGTTAGACAGCCTCTTGTCTCGCATATCAATAACACTTACCTTGCATCTGGCTACCTTCTCTTCTAAATCCCCGAAAACTATTAACAAATCATCGAGCTCGGCTTGTGCTGTCTTTTTTGCGGCGGTTTCGTTCGAGAGTTTTGCTCCGAGCTATTTCAATCAGAATCTGTTTGCATTAAGTGTGCCCAGGCATATTGACGACAGAGCTTACTGTCTCGACCTCCGCATGCCATTCTTCAGCCTTGGCCGTAACCTCACGAAGCTGTACCTCCAGGTGTTCAGCTCGCGCTTCTACTTCCCTTCTCTTGTCAATTTCATTAGCTAAAGATTTGTCGTGCTGTTCCTGGAGTCTCTGAACTTCTAGGGTCTTGTTCTTGCTGGCCTGTCTACGTTGTCAAATTTCTGCTGAACATATCTCAATCGCCAGATGAAGACTTACCTTGATCAAGTCAACCTTGAGGCGATTTATTGATGCCTTCAAGTCAGCTACTTCTGCTTCGGCTCGTAGACGGACTCGCTCGAGGTCGGAATGAGCGTCTTTCTGTGCTTGAATCAAGTCGTTCTGAAGCTGTGTCTCTCTAGAGATGAAGTGACTCTGTGCTAATGCGGCTTGTTGCTCTAGCTTCAATTGCATGGCAGTCTGCTGCTGGAACAATTCCCTATGAAGCATGAGTAACCGGTCCAGCACACGATCATCCCAACATACCGAGTCTTTTCTTCGCGCGCCTGCTGGGCTTGTCTCAGTGACGCCTCGAGCTTAGAAAGGTCCATCGTGAGCCGTTCTGTTAAGCGGCGATGCTCCGCCTCGCGATTATCAATTGTGTCTTCAAGAGATGCTATCTTGTCCTGTAATTCCCTTAGAGTGCGTTCTCTATCCTCCACCTGGTCCCTTAGAGAGTCTACGAGCTCCCGGGATATGCCCCTTTGGACACCATTAGCAATGATGGAAATTTCAAGCTCTGGTGCTCTGTCCAGGGATCTTCCAACCCGACTGTAATTGTCTTTAAAAAAGTTAACAAAGGCTGCGTCGAAGAAAACATCCGGAAGGCCGTTGCCAGCAGATGGATGGAACTTCTGTGAAGTTACTTCAAAATCTCGTATGAGCGGGTGACTTCGAAGGCGAGTTAGGCGGTCTAAGTACTGCTCTCGATCCATTCCTTTCATCATGATAGAGTGCAGATTCTTCCTGGTAAGCGGCGAATCTTTAGTTGAGAATTCGTATATCACACCAAGGAGCAATGCGCAAAGGCCCTGCACTATGTCTCCGCCAGAGACAGATGGTTGCGAAACGGCTTGAATCAGACTCTGAACGTTACTTCCTTCAGCCAGAAAATCATTTACAGCGTCCAGATCCTCGAAAGTCCAACCTGACAGCAACATCAAATAGCCCACCAGAACCCTGGCATCATCGCCGCGAGATATACCAGATATGAGATGAGCTGCAACCATTTGAATGCTTGTAACAACTTCCTCGCCATTTGATGCATCCCCTTCCTTGACAGTGAGTAGATTCGCCTTTGCTGCGGGGTTGTCATGTAGCAAATGGAAGGCAAGGACCGAAGCAAACCACTGTCTGTAAGGATCGCGAGCAAATTTACTTGAATCTGGCCGCAAGAGTACGGTCAAAATGTTCGCAGACTCTTCGGCACCAGAAGTGAATCCATCCATTGCCCTTGACAGAAAGTGAAGCCTGATCTCGGGATGATCTGCAAAATAAGCCTTGAGGCACTCGCAGGCAGAATATCGAAGATCAAAGCCTGCGGGATCAGACGAATTAAGGGTCAAATCCAACAAACCGTCAATAACATATGTTTTTGCCGAGAGATCCAAACTTGAGCCTCCTACGTTGTCTTCTGCAAGTAACGGTGCTGGGACCATCAGTTGAGCAAAATTTTCTTGCAATGATTTAGAGCCTTTGATCATGTCACCGCATGTCGTTAAAGCCTACACGAGCAACGTTACAACTCGCATTCGCATCGACAAAATCTAAGGTATTTCCTCACCTCTGCTTTGATCGCTATTTGACCGTCTGTGCGGGAAAATGATAGCTGAAGAATGTTGTAAACCAAGCCATGCCTCCAGAACGCTTCTTGGTTTACAGCCACGCTGGCCGAACCGGGCGTGAAGAAGAGGCGGAGGACTGCGAGAAAGGCGTAGATATTTCGGTCACGTTGCGTTTGAGCCCATACTGCCATATCAGTATCCGCCAGTTGGGACTTTAGCAAATCCTCGAGTAAACTGGCCAGACTTGCAATACATCCGGATTCTCGAAATAGCGACTGATTCGACACGTTCCGACGAAGAAGGTTTGCTAGAAGAATTAGGCAATCCTCGACAGTTCGTCCGCCTTCCGCAAGCGATCCATCGACAGCCATAATAGCGAATATTCGTTCGAACGCGTTTTCAAAAGCCACAAGTTTCTGAAGTTCCCTGGAATCTGGGGTGAGCGAGATGAGCAAATTGATGCACTCATCTCGCACCGCTTCGCGTTTATCCTCGAGGGTGATGACGAGCCTGTTGATTCCTAATGGAGCAGTAAAGATACACTCTTCGGTTCGTTCGGCGCGTGCTGACAAGATGGCGGAAAGAAGCTGCAACGAGTAGAGACGAGAATAAAAGTCGCTAGATACAACAAAATCAAGCAGCAATGTGATATTTTCCTGTCTTTGGGTGAACTCATCTGCAACCCAGAGCAACACCTCATCAGAAGCTTCAGGACTTTCCTGGTTAGGATTGAACAATAGCAAAAGTGTCTCCAGAACCACTTTCACCGTGTCGACATCATCGCCATCCTTTGTCAAGCTTCCGATTAGACTCCTCAAAGCACCGGATGCAACCGAAGCTGGGAAGTCTTTCGCAAAGCTTCGCAAGCCTAATATCGCGGCTCGTCGGTCCTCGAGCAAAGTCGCCGAATTAAGCCGCGCGCTAAGCACAGTTATAGTTTCCCCAACAGATTGTTTCGCTGGCGTCGTCGCAATAGAAAACATGTCGTCGAAATGCCCAGTGCCATTGAAGGGTTAGCTTCTCTCTCTGCATTTGAGCTCTCGTTAGAGCTTCAATGGCGAAGAAGGGCTCGCTTGGAAGTAGAGAGCTTGTCTCAGAAAAGTGTTCTGTGAAGAGGCGCCTATCGACCTCGTGTCTGGCTGGAGACGAGCTGGAAGTTAATGCTACTGCATGAGGGTACCAAAGCCTGAGCTTCTGAGCTCCACCATCTAAGCTACCTAGGTACCTTCCACTTAGCCACAAATAGGGAGCTAGCCAGCAAGTGCCTAAGTACGGAGTACTCTCGCATTGGATACGTCTTCGTAATAGAGCCTGATGTTATTAACACTGAATATATATGCAAAATAGGTATAATCGCGCGCCAAGCCGGATTCTGGTGACAGTGACCAGCTAGCTTATCATCAATTGTAAGACAGCTGAACATTACCATGTAGAGGTCTGTGACTATGTTTGTCCTGTCTTATCAGAGCTTACAAACGTGTGACTGACGCGATGGATCAAAAGTGAGGCTACCTAGGTAGGTACTTACGGTAGGTACCTACTAGGTAGGTAATGAATGCTGGGCGCCATACCTCCCAGAGGTATACCAGGGGCTAGCAGGTACCTAGGTAGTTGACAACTTCTGGAGAATGTCGTGGCTGAGTAAGCAGGGAGTGGCTCTAGCCTAAAACATTGTTGGTGCGGGAAAAAGCAGATCGCAAGATAACTGGGTTGCGCAAGCGACTTGGCCTTAACCCGTGCATCACCAGCTCATGATCATTGACTGCCGCAGCGTGGTTGGATATTGGCAAGATGGGTATTCCAGCTGCCTTCAGATGGCTCTCCAACAAGTACCCAAAAATCATTTCACCGGTTATCGAAGACCAGCCAGTTGTCCTACCTGATGGATCGGTTGTGCCTGTTGACACTACGAGACGTAATCCCAACGGCGAGGAGTTTGATAATCTCTATCTGGACATGAATGGCATTGTGCATCCTTGCGCACACCCCGAGGACAAGCCGGCGCCGGAAGATGAGGAAGCAATGATGCTCGAAATCTTCAAATACACAGACCGTGTGGTAAATATGGTCAGACCGCGAAAACTTCTCATGATCGCAGTCGGTAAGACTCTCTTTCCTTCCTGGATAGTGTAGACAATGCTAACAGGTTCCTTCCAGATGGAGTTGCGCCTAGAGCCAAGATGAATCAACAAAGATCGAGGCGGTTCCGTTCGGCGCAAGATGCGAAGGCGAAAGAGGAGAACAAGCAAGAGCTCCTAAAACTTGTTAAGCAACAGAATGGTGGCGTACTGCCACCGGAACACTCTGGAAACATCGCCAAACCAGTTTTCGATACTAATTCGATCACGCCGGGAACACCGTTTATGGATATACTAGCAGTCAGCTTGCGATATTGGTGCCAATACAAACTCAACACTGATCCCGCTTGGGCCAACACGAAAGTTCTCATTTCCGACGCCACGGTTCCTGGAGAAGGCGAGCACAAAATTATGGACTTCATTCGGTCACAGAGAGCCAGCCCTGACCATGACCCCAACACGCGCCATGTGATCTATGGCCTGGATGCCGATCTGATCATGTTGGGCTTGGCGACGCACGAGCCTCACTTTCGGGTACTTCGGGAAGACGTCTTTTTCCAGCAGGGCACAACCCGAATGTGCCAAATTTGTGGCCAGAAAGGACACGAAGCCCGTAATTGCCGGGGCGAGGTGAAAGACGAGACAAGCAATGCTGACGCACCGCCAGCGCCATCCTCACTCAAGCCTTTCATATGGCTTCATGTGTCAGTCCTGCGAGAATATCTTGCAGCGGAGCTGGCTGTTCCCGGGCTACCTTTTCGGTTTGATCTGGAGCGAGCTATTGACGACTGGGTATTCATGTGCTGCTTTGTCGGCAATGATTTTTTGCCTCACCTTCCTGCCTTAGAAATCCGAGAGCATGGCATCGACACTTTGACAACCATATGGAGAAACAACCTACCTAAAATGGGGGGTTATGTCACGAAGGACGGCTATATAGATTTTGAGAGAGCTCAACGCATCTTAGATGGACTAGCAATGCAGGAAGATAGCATATTCAAGCGTCGAAAAGAGCAAGAGGATCGCAGAGAAGCAAATGCCAAGAGAAGGAAGCTGCAGAATGAAAGTCAGTCGCGCGGAAGCGGCCGCAGCACGAACGGTGACCAGTACAGAAGCGGCCATCACGATCCTTCACGTGGTCTCTCCCTCCATCCAATTTCAACATATCCGAAGGAGCCACCTCCAGTTATCACACACGACATGGTCGTAAATAGGTCCAACATACAAGATACGAACGTGGCCAATAAAAGTGCGGCAAGTGCAATGAGGGAACAGCTGCGAGCCGCCAAGCGAATGCAACCCTTTCCTAAAGCTGAGCCATCTGTTCTAGGCAAGCGCAAAGCTTCAGACGAAACAGATGATGCAAAGCGGAAAACACCTTCGGATTCGGATCAGCTCGATTCCAAGGACTCAGGCAAAGACGATGGCCCCGTCGACACGGTTCGACTCTGGGAGGATGGGTATGCCGACAGGTACTATCAACAAAAGTTCCATCGGACACCTGAAGACATCGAGTTCAGGCACGGTGTAGCAAAAGCTTATGTGGAAGGCTTGGCATGGGTTCTGCTGTACTATTTCCAAGGTTGTCCGTCTTGGGAGTGGTACTACCCGTATCATTATGCCCCATTCGCTGCAGACTTCAAGAATATATCGAGCATGCAAATTGTTTTCGAAAAGGGCAGAGTATCGAAGCCATTTGAACAATTGATGAGTGTTTTACCAGCAGCTTCTCGACACGCTCTTCCCACAGTTTTCCATCCGCTCATGACAGAGAAGGACAGTGAAATCATCGACTTCTACCCGGAAGAATTCGAAGTAGACCTGAACGGTAAGAAGATGGCATGGCAGGGCGTGGCTTTGTTACCGTTCATTGACATGCCCCGGCTTTTGGCAGCCGTGCAAGAAAAATACCCTTTATTGAGCTCCACAGAGGCTGCGAGGAACGCTCCTGGTAAGGATGTGCTTGTTCTTTCGGAGAACAATGAAGGCCTCTACGACGACATCTTAACACGATTCTATTCCAAGCGTCAAGAATCATCAAAATTCAAATTGAATCCTAAATCAAGCGGTGGTTTATCTGGCAAGGTGGAGAAACAGGATGGTGACTATGTGCCTCATAGGTCCTTGAACTATCCACTGGAGCGGAAAAGCATGCCAGATCTGGATTATGACAGATCAGTCAGGTAGGCCCTATTCGAAAATATTCAACCCCAAGAGCCGCGTGAACTTTCCAACTAATGCCGACTATAGTGTATACTTTGAAGCGCCACAGTTGCAACAAGCACACAAATCAATGTTGTTGCGAGGGGCGAAACCACCACCTGCTGCACTCACTGTGAGTGATATAGAGGTGATTCAAGGCAAAATCGGTAGATCTTCACGAGGACTAGGGAACAATAGTATGGGTTACAGGCAGGGTTACAGGCAGCGCAATGCTGGTCACAACAATTGGCACCCGCCACACCCTGGAGGGCCTGGCTTCGGTGTAGGGGTGCCTCCTCCTCCAACTTGGGGGGGGAGTACTGGGAGGGTTTACTACAACGGAAACTAGACGAAGAATAGAAATAGATTAAATACTTAATAATTCATCAATTTTTCGACGAATTCATGCTTTAAAAAAAGGCATATATAACGGGGAGGACAATTATTATTCGTATTTTTAAGTGAGAAAAAAACATTTTCTGGCGCAGCCCGCCACTAGGTATTGCCTAAAATCGTCGCAAAAAAAAATATAGCGCCTGCAACAGGGAGGCATTGATGTGAAAAAAAGATGAAAAAAAAAAAACTACTACCCCCAAAGAAATAAAATAAGACAACACAATAAACTAATGTCCAAAATGACAACGGGACTCGGCATATTTTTCCGCTGGCCATCCTTGCATTGTCCAGCTTTCCTCAACTACATCACCCCCCATAATCAAGGTGTGCTCTAAGAGACAACTGTCATCCTTCATCGTAGCTCCACTTAGTAGTCTACTTCCAGTACGCAGCACGCAACGATTACCAATCTCTAATTTGTTTAGATCGAATTTCCCCCTTGTATTGATGTGGGCGACAACACTCGCATCATCTATTACGACTCTATCACCCAATGTGATGAGGTCTGGTTCAGTGAGCATGAGATTCGGTTTCCCGTTAGCAAATAGCGAGCAGTTATTGCCAATCTTCGCACCGAGTATGCGGAAGTATAGAACGATCCAACTGGTTCCTGTCAGAAGACCAAGGATGCCCTCCCCGCGATAACATTGTCTCCTTATCTTTTCTATACATAAGAAAAGCTGCCAGCGTTGACAATATGATGACTTATCCCAATCATAGTTGCCGGGTTGTCGGCGGCCCAGCAATGCCCACTTAGATATCACCACTATGCCGAGAGCTAGAACAGCTTGCAGTGTCGTGAGAACAGCAAAGGTCACCGCTGAGAAACCAAACAGGATACTGACTTCATAAATCATAGTATTCTGCTTCGGAATGAAGCGATTCATTAAAAAATTCATAAGCTGTATTGATGAGATGTTTGGGACATTCCAATAGAAGGCTGTTAGAACGGTCATGAAAGTAGAATAGCAGAATATGGTGAACTGTCCCATAACATGGTAGGGCGCGAGCTTTAGGTAGAATGCCCTTCCGAAGGGCGAGATAGTCTCTAATGGAGGAGGTTCATCCGCGCCATTGTCAGTGTCGTCAGGCTTTCCCCTGAGCGTGTCGTCACTAGTACGGGGTGACGACTTCTTGGTATCACCAGTAAGTGTGTCTTCACTACTTATGTGATAGATGCGCCGACGGGGTTGAGCCTTCTCCCGAACTCCTAAAGTCAGACAAATAGCATCACCTCCTCTGGACCCCACGTACGTAGCGTCGGGCTCGTATTTGTGGTTACGGCGTGTCAGAGCTCCAGAACCCATTGTAGCTCGTTCACCAACGTCAACGCCAGGGAGCAGGCAAACCCGATCAGCTATCATAGCCCGATCGCGAATCATGATAGTGTCTGAGCCGGTCGCATCAGTAGTTATGAGACTTGTTCGGGAACCAAAAACGACATCGTTGCCAACGTTGAGGAGATGGTAGTCGCCAATTCCGGGACCTGTGCCAGGCCAATAAACGCGTTTCCCGATTCGACTCCCCAACATACGCAGCGCGATGGAGGTTGCTTCATAATGTTGGCCAAACATATCCGTTATGTTATGAAGTTGGGACACAGGCATAAGGCTTTTCATTAGGTGTGTTCGCCATGTTTGAACTGCGCCACGGCCTTTCCAGGGCCCTGGACCAAGTTTGCCGAATGCAGCATCTAGAAGCAACTTGATACTTACAGCAAAGGCAAATATAATGATAGGGCTGAACAGAGTTCGTAGTATGAGAGCGAGATAATGATAGGCAACTCGGCGCGGCTCTGCGAACCACTCCAGAATGCTTCGCAACGGTGTCCCAGTAAGTCTGGGTTGCTGGGTAACCATGCCGACGAGACCGCCAATCCATGGCAGAAGAGACAAGAACCAGGAGGACAATTGAAGCGGCACGGTGAACAGGCATGTTAAAAGCCAGTGAGGTTTAGGGGCTGCGCTGGGGGAAAGCTCATGATTGGTCTCGTTTGCGTCCTGCAACTCCCAGCTTGAGGAGTTTGCGCCAATACATGTGTTAGCCGGGACTTGTGCACCAGCTGCGACTATGGATGATATGCCCACAAATGCGCGCTCTCCGATGACGATTTTGCCCAAATACATGGAGGTGTTGCCTTCAGCAGCAAAGGGGCGGCATATGCAGCGAGTTAAAACCGCTCCATCACGAATATCCAACAGATCCCACTCTCCTAAAGACGCCCCTGCGAGCTTTACGTTCTTGCCAATTCGAGCCCCCAACAGCCGGTAGTACCATGTCTTCGTCGTGTCATTCATACTGAACCATCCTTGACCGGACAAGCTGACAATTTTTTGCACCATCCACCACCGAGTATGATACCAGCCCCACATAGGATATAACCCTTCGCGATGGCGTCCTATTATTGTCCATTTCGCAAATATGCCAGCGAATGGGACGACCATCATTGTTACAACTTTTGAGAATACAATGCTGAGGGCGAGGTTGAAAAGTCGGCCTAGGATAGATGTGCTGGTGGGCCAGTTCGGGGTGTAACTGAGAGCGACTATAAATATGGTCCACTGAAAAGCACGTCGCAAGGGGTACAGGATAACAAGAGGGATCAATTGAGCTACCATCAACAGTGGGTTCGTTGAGCTGTTGGTTTTGGCACATCCAACGACTTCGTCCTGTTTCGAATCGAGAGGCGAGTGCTGTGCAAGTTTATCGATATAAGATGAGATTGCGCATATTGTCCCCTCATTGAATATCATGCTAATTGGTACCTGAACTCCGAATTCGGCCCGCAGAACCGAGGCCAGGCGGCCAGCTCGCAGGGAGTCGCCCCCAAGACTAAAGAAATCCATGTCTCTCTCGAGCTCAGATGGATGACAAGACAGCATATCGGCATAGATCTTGGTAACTCGACCTTCCGTAGAGTCTGCCAGTTTATCCATGGAGGCACTGAACATGGCATCCAGCGTGAGCTGCAAGCTTCGATCATCAACACACCCATGTTCATTTGTCGGTAACGGCTCTTGCAAGACGAAGATCTGCTCGGGTATCATATAATTATGCAGATAGCTCGCTAGGTGCTCTTTTATGTCTTTTACCAGAGCCGGGGACGGAGCCGGGTAGTGATGCTTGGCAGGGGCACAAAACACCTCCGGCATCACCATGTCCCTGGTTTTGCGGATGTGATATTTCACTTCGGTCGGAAGCGCAATATCCAGGCACTTGATCAATGCTTTTTCATCAATGGAACACGGAACGCAATGAATTGGCTCAGATAAGGCTGTATCTGCAGGAGGACAGGTGGCATCCCAGTGTCGCTGCAGATAGGACATATCGTCGTGTATGTCTGGCAGCCCAAGTCTCTGCCCGAGCTTGATCCGCAGCACTTTATTGTTTTTCTTTGGTATATCATTCATGTATGTGATCAGGACTGGCCATTTTACTTGCTGCAGGGAAGATCGGAGAGCGGCCTGTAACTTCTTCAAATCGACTCTTGTTTTGCCTGGTGATGTAACAAGTGCTACCGCCACTACTTCTTGAAGTACGTCATGGGTTGCCGAAAAGGCCAGAACCTGGCTTATCTTGCCATAAATGGGTGACTCTGGTGAGAGCACTGCAGACATAATGGCGTTCTCGACCTCGAATGGCGATATCAGCTCGCCGCCTCGGTTGATCACTTCTTTACTTCGACCAGTGATGTATAGATAGCCATCTTTGTCCATGTACCCCAGGTCACCTGTATCGAACCAGCCATCTCTGTTGAATGAAGATTTATCAAACGATCCGTCCGGCCGCTGATAGCCTGGAAAGACGGGTTCTCCACGAACGCAAATTCTACCGACGCTACCGCACTCAACCTTCTGTTCCGACCAATCTAGGATGGTCAATTCGGGACCCGTGCTGACCCCTGATGTGCCTTCCCGATCCAACTTGTAGTCCAGAGGCGGCGTTGAGACTGGCATACACCTGTCTTGGGTATCAGCATTGACGATATTGCATGGTGGTAATTGGGGCAGGATTAGTCTTGGGCATTGTGACATACTCTGTCATTCCATAACTTGGAAGAACAACGCAATTGAAAGTATCTCGAAGTTGACCAGCTAAGGATGGTAGCAAACCTCCTGCAGCGTTGCACGCGAGCCTGATTTGACTCTTTTTCAGCGATGAGAGTCGCTCCTTTGACTGCTCTAGAATCACTGAGTGCATTGACGGGGACGCGTAGTACCAAGTTGGTTGCAATGTCTCTACAACATCCCAGAATAAATTGGGATCAAAGGCTGCACAGCACACGGTAGATCCAGCCGAACACATAGGCGCAAAGATGTTTCTAACCAATCCACCTCTAAGAGGATATGTCAGCCTTTTATTTTCAAATACCCTGACCAAGAACCTGAGGAAAGTCACTTACACGTGGTACAGCGGCATCATATTCAGACATGTATCCTTCGCAGTCAAACCCCAGGAGTCTATGACAAAAACTACACCTGAAATGATAGAGTGCAGGGTGATTGGTACGACTTTCTTCGTTCCGGAGGTGCCGCTTGTGAAGAGAATCAATGCCACGTCGTCTGATTGATTAGGGACTGGCTTTGAGCTTCGGCATTTCAAAGACCCTCCACCAGGTTCCGTCATTTGAATCCCATCGCTTCCATCCCACTCAGCAATGATGACTTGAATTTTGTTGTCACGCACCCACGGGTCTCTCAACTGCAATCTTTCACAGTATTGCTTGCTGGTGAGAATAAATTTCGCGTCAGCTTGCAGAATATCAGTCCGAAACTGCTCCATCCCTGCCGCCGGATTTATTGGCGCTGCTGTGAAGTATGTAGCGACAGCAATACACGTCGCAGCCAGCAGTGGCCCGTTAGGCAAAGCGACGGCGACAACAGACTTCCTTTGCACCGAGGGTGCTGTGAGATTAAAATTCGCGATAAAATCGTACAAACCTTGATGTGTGACGAAGTCGTCAGGCTTGGTCGATCGCAGGGCTGGCCTAGGCTCTTGACTGATGAAATCCAAGAAGGATTTGTAAGAGTTTTTAACGAGGCAGGAGATCTCTGCCATGAGATGTGCCTCTTCACTCTCAGAATTCGATCTCAACTTGTCAGACAAGAGTTTCGACAGATGTGCGTAACAGCGTACGAGAGGTATTGTCGGCCAAGGTTCCGGTATTTCGGTCAGGAGGGCATGCACTAGACGCAGTGGATTTTGCGACATCTGATCCGCCTGAATAAGTGCTGAGAGGATGTCCGTTTTGCTCCAACTGGAGCCACGCAGGATGCGGAGCTCTTCGCTCTTCGCAACTTCTGTTGGCGGCAGGTCGTGGATCTGCTTCAAGAGGTTCGACAGCCCCTCTAGGGATGTTGCTTGATCCATTGAGGTTGGTTTTCTCGAATACACGAGATAGCTCTAATGGTTTCCGCTAGTAACGCGAGTAGTGATTCGAATTTGAGGTGTTAAGTATGTTCTACTTATGTTTTCCCGATTCTTTATCTGAAGCTCCAAGACGAAAGGGAAAAGAAGCGTCATATAAGCCCTGATCTTGATGACAAGATACTCCATCTTCAGCACTTCGACCTACACACGATCGACATGGCGGCCGTGCTGGCCTCAACACCGACATACCAGTGCCACGACGAGAGTTTCCATATTCGCAACCGGTGCTGCTACTCATTGCCGTGCGGAAGAATGGGATCTGAGACGACATGGTCAACCATCGAAGCTTAGGCCAATCGTTCTGTGGAGTGCCGAAGAAATGTAAATTTCAGCCTCCCACTGACCCGGTAATGGGCATCATAGATGTAAGGAATAGAGCAAGTCTCCAAACTGCGTGTTGGTTCCCTTGTTGTTGCGGCATAATAAGTCAGTATCGATAGTGAGACATGTCTAGGACCAGTGATGTGGGTTTTTATCTCTCTTTGCAGTCTCATACCAGCTCGCTGGTCTTTCTCTCTGAGACTCATTGTGATATGTCTCTTCGACATCTTAATGATGTCAATTATTCTGGGCGACTCTGCAAATACCACAGTCATTCAGCTCAGGGTCTGTCGAGCGTCGAAGCTCTATATGTACGTGAGTTAGCCAATGTTAAATGCCTGAACACAATAGGATCAAAAATTTATTTGTGCTGCTCCTCGTAGAAGGTTGTAACAGCGTAGCGTGAATAGTAGTGAATTGTTGTCAATTAAAGTACACTTGGCTAACCATGTATGAGATCGCTATTATTTGTGAAGATAACATTTGACAAGGGAAGTCGATTCGACACGGCTTAGGTCGTGGGCCTAAGGGATTATTGCCCTATCGAAAATGGCATGGAATGCGGACACGATCCCTGCATAAGCATATGTAGGATTAAAACCCCTAGTTGCTGTCACAGTCCTTGGTCGTCGTCTACCAGTTAAAAAAAGGAAGGAAAGAACGAAGCGGAGTTGAGGGTGGTAGTACGCTAGCCTGCCTGCCACCCGGTAGATCCATACCAATGACCTTCGCGCAAAGGAGATATGAAGAATATCACTCGCAGTGATCTATGTGCTTATCAAACCCGGTCTCATAGATGGCGTAATACATAAGTTTCAAGTATTCTATTCCGTAAACTAGGCCCAGATCCAACTTTGCTATCACCGATCACTTTTAATCTTGGGCCAAGAGCACTTGCACGAGAGCGGCAAACCCGCCCCCCATACAACGCCGAGGTTTCACCCTCCTCTTGGCTGATGCACGTCATTTCGAAAGATCCAAGCAAATATCGCGCAGGAGCTTTCAATGTCGAGCAGCTGCTAGCCTACCTAGGCCAACCCTCCTATTAAAAAGCTCTTAAAGCGGCTGAGCTATCAAAGCTCTATAAAATCTCCAATAACCTTTAACAAAACCGACACATCAATCCAGCCAGTAAGCCAGTACATGGGGGTCAATCGAATCCGACGCTCAGCACCAACATCGGAGTGGCGGCCTGGATCGCGTTAATCGACCGCCCCTTGGCCAGCTAGCTAGGGCTAGGGAGGTTAGAAGTGTTAAGTCTCGTCAGTATTTGAGGTGCGGAATTGGCCACAGCGCGATATTTGCTAGTCCACATAACGGTACGAATAAGTTTCTCAGAGGAATGGAAACTTGCGGGCTGGCGTCGGTACAGGGAGTTGGAACTACAACGGTCTGGTCCTTCAAAAGTTTTTCGCAACAATTTTGTCCATAACAGAGAATGCATGGTTCAATTTCTTGTGAAACACATTAATTGACGCTAAATAGAAGCAAGATATAGTGATAAATACTGTCCTATGTCTTCCCGTCTCTGAAAAACAGCGCGTCGACTATGGACGGGAAGTTGAGCCAAGCTAAAAAACCTCGGTCCAGCAGCGGTCAGCTTAAGGTGAGAAGGCGGATGGATGTTGAGCATCGCTTAAAGTTCTCTCTTTTTTCTTGTTGGGTACATGTATCCCACCTAACCCTAAGTACCTAGGTACCTACTTACCTGGTAGGTAGGTACAGTACATGCCAGGGCAGGCACTAGGATGAACCTTGGATCGAGACTTCGAAATTCCCCCCCCCCCCCCCCCCCTTCTCTTCTCCATATAAACACTGAACTGAGCTGCATAAGTATCGTATTTGAAGCCAGGTTGAAATAAGAATTAGACTATGGATAATTTAATACTATAGAATGCAGCGCGTTTCATTTTACTTTGTTTTCCCTTCATTTACTTTTATGCAACTGGTCACATGTTTGAGGTGAACGAGCTGTCCAGCATTTATGCAATTGCTTTCCGCTACCGAGTTATGCTAATATAGAGGTTCCTCCTACCTATGCAAGCATCAATGGGGAACGCCCCCTTCAGTTATATCCTGCAGCTCTTCTCGAAAACAAAGCCCTTCGTCGCTTGAAGTGTAGCAGAAAAAATCATGGACCCGTTCCCACCAGTCTCTACGTGTGTCATTGCACTTCGACACGCTAAGTGGACAGAAAGCTAACCAGACTATAGTGTGTATGTGCAGAACCTTGAAGAGAGGGTAAAGATTCCGCAGTTGTCAGAAACACTCAGAACAGTCTTCTCTGAATTTGGAACCGTCGTCGACATCGTCGCTAAGAAAAATTTGAGGGCCAAGGGTCAAGCCTTCATCGTCTTTGATGAACCTGCAAGTGCCACAATTGCCATCGATGAACTACAAGGCTTCGAATTATTTGATAAGCCCATGAGACTGTCTCTGGCAAAAGCCAGAAGCGACAAATCCGTAGAGATGAAATGTTCTTCTGAAGCCTATGAATCCCACAGGAGAAGCCGGATCGCCGAGAAAGGTACATATTTTCCTACCAATGTTGTCTATGTGGCGACCGAGCGCCTTGATCGATTTCATTTCCGACTAACATCACCTTTAGACAAACGTCTTGCTACAGAAGCAGCAGACAACGAGCGTCAAGCTAAGAAAGGCCCTGGGCAAGCGACAGATGGCAAGCCCAGTAAACTAGCTAGGCCAACTGGCCTCAAGTCAACCGGCCCCACGGCTTCCCAAGTAGTACCTGACGAATACCTGCCGCCAAATAAGATTCTCTTCTTACAACATATTCCTGAGGAATACGATTTTAACGCACTCAGCTCCATATTTAGTAGATTCGAAGGATTTCGCGAAATCAGATTTGTTCCTGGACGTCGAGGTATTGCCTTTGTGGAATATGACAACGAGCAAGGTGCTATTGCAGCTAGAGAGAATACCTCAGGAATGAGGCTCGGTGAAAATTCGCTAAAAGTCACGTATCAAAGGCAGTAGCTGCTTCTTTAAGGATACATTGAATTAGTCCTGGAAAACCAGCTGCACATCTCCAGGAAAGCTATTAAGTCTTTATCGGATCAGTCAATCAGAAAATCACATCATCTTCCTCCTCCCCAACAAGGATATCGCCAGAACTCGTAGCTTCTCCACCACCCGTGCCAGCTTCGTGGTTCTCAGATTGTTCTCGTCGTGCTCTCAATTCTGCGTCCGCCACTGCCGTGTCACGTTGCTTCTTGTTCGCTACCTATTTCCGGCTATGGTCAGTCTTAATAAAAGCAGGTAAACATGAGGCTCGTTCTTGCCTTCTTTAATCTGTAGAATTCTTCTCTGTCAAGCTCATCTAGCTCGGAGTTGATGTACTTGATTGTGTTCTCAGTCCGTGGGATGATCACATGTTCGATAGCGTTGACTAGTTAGAAGTTAGACCGATGCTCTTATTTGTCCCGAGATTTACTGGAATGCATTCACCTCGTCTGTTGACAACTTTGATGACCTCATCCAAGATGACAAAAGCTGTCTGCAGACTGGCCAGCTCCACAAGAGCCTCAACGGCTCGAGCGTACGTCTCTCGACAGCGTTGAACCTGTTGGCCGCCTTTCCCTAGCCCAGTAAGGCCGAAATCATTACTTCCTTCGGCCATATAGCTTTCGAAGGCTGGAAGTAAGACACCTGAGACGTTGTCTTGTTTCGTCCGAAGTCTAAAACGTGCAGATTTGGCCGATTCTTGAACCTGATACCCGATGTCGCCGCCCACTGCATATGTAACCTCGGCAAGAGAAAAGGCTGCTATTTGCATTACACGACCCATCTTCCGCTTAGCCTCGTCGATACGTCTGGTTATTTCTACGGAAAAACGAGTCAGCGTTAATGCAATTAAATGGCAGTACAAATATGTTGGTACCTCGAAAACGTCTGACAAAGTTGAGTCAGTTCAAGTCGTATGATGGACAGCTTCAGAGATCCAGAACACTTACTTCGTCAAGGCTTCACTCTTTCGCTTGAGCAGACTATGGCCAGTTTCTGCTCCTTTGAGCTTGGCTTTCATGATGCCCAGCGATTGTCGCGTAGGAAATACAGCCTCGCGGTCCTGGTTCAGACGGGTCAGAGATTTTGTTATACGGTAACGCAGCAGATAGGGAGAAGTAATTACAGCAGCACCAGACATGATAGTATAGGTCTAGTTGTAAGATGAACTACAGATGCAAAAATGAAGTAAATAGTTAGGAGACTTGACAGCTGTGCCTCGACTTGGTTAGCATGACAGCAACATGTCGGGCGGACGTACCCACTGGGTCGCGGTGTGTAGGATAATTATGTCATGCGACATACCTAGGTCAGGTTGTGCCTCAGGAACTAAGCCTAGACTCGAACCCACCCCCAACACCAAGACGCGAGTATCAAATCAATTTTTTATACTTACCGACTATTCAAAAGACACGCGACCGTCAACTTCACCACTAGGGCTATAGGGAAGATGGACTCACATTTGTGTTTCTAAGGACAAAGCGAAAGGCGGAATTCATAAGCGTATGTGCTTGGAATGCAAGCCTTGGCATCGAAATTATGGCTGTCAAAAAATTAGACCAAGCGAGACTAGATCTCCAGATCGTGGTAAGTACTTCCGTCTGATTGTCGAGTGCTGCATTTTCATATTCTCTAACAATTAATGACAAGTCGAATGAGGACTTCATCTACGAACAAGACGTGTTGCGAGACCCCGTAAGCGTCAAGCCCTGGCTTGTGTACATCGATTTCAAACTTCGACATGGTAGCCTTTTAGAACAAAACTTGGTCATGGCCCGCGCATGCACTCAATTGCCACGTTCTTATAAGCTTTGGAAGAAGGTAGATAGCCCGTTCCTCGCTAGGAATAGTCACTGACTTGTGTAGTATCTGTCCTTTCGCACCGCTCACGTCTCCAAACTGAACTCTGCTATATTCGCATCTGAGTACAATAAGGTCAACGCCTTATTTGAGAGGGCTCTTATTCTTTTGAATAAGATGCCACGAATATGGGAGATGTATCTTAAATTCCTCACTAGCCAACCTGCGATCACACATGTGAGGCGAACCTTCGACCGCGCTTTGAGGGCATTACCTATTACCCAACACAACAGAATTTGGGCTCTTTATCTGGCATTCGCAAACGCATCGTCGGGTGACACGGCTGTCAAAATTTGGCGACGCTACATGCAAGTACATCCAGAAAAAGCAGAAGATTTTATTGAGTTGCTTGTGCAGACTGGTTCTTATACTGAAGCCGTCAGATGGTACATGGGTCTCCTTAATCATATACAATTCACGAGTCAGCATGGAAAGGGCCACTATGAGCTCTGGAATGAGATGGTCGATTTATTGGTCGACCATGCGCCGGAGATTGATTCGAATCACGAAAGCGGCGTCGATGTAGAAAACATTATCAGAAGCGGAATCGGCCGGTATCCTGACCAGCGGGGCAAGCTTTGGGCAGGCTTAGCTACCTATTGGATACAAAGAGGCAGTTTTGAGAAGGCCAGAGACGCATTCGAGGAAGGTATCTCAACAGTGATGACCGTCCGAGATTTCGCCCTTATATTCGACTCATACACGGAGTTCGAGGAGTCAGTGATTAGATCGCTTATGGAGCGTGCAACAAGTCGGGCCGACACTGGCACTGGAGATGAGGAGGCAGACCTGGAATGGGACATACGCATGATGCGTTTTGAGCATTTGATGGATCGACGCCCATTTCTGGTAAATGACGTCCTACTCCGTCAAAACCCCAATCTTGTACCGGAGTGGGAAAAACGAGTTGCGTTGTGGGGGAATAACAAAGAAGAAGTTGCCAAAACTTATTCAGACGCTATAGCTGCCATTCATCCAAAACATGCCGTCGGCTCTTTTCATAAGTTATGGGCCAACTATGCCCGTTTCTATGAGCAAGCTGGCGACTTGAGGAATGCTCGCATTATCATGGAGAAAGCAGTCAAGGTACCATATAAATCAGTCGCTGAGCTGGCTGACATGTGGATCGAATGGTCCGAGTTGGAACTCCGCAATGAAAATTTTAACGAGGCGGTTCGAATCATGGCGAAAGCCGTCCAGGCGCCAAAGCAATCAATCGTTGACTACTTCGATGAGACTCTGTCGGCACAGCAAAGGGTTCACAAAAGCTGGAAACTTTGGAGTTTCTACGTAGATCTTGTGGAGAGTGTCGCTGATTTGTCGGAAGTGAAAAAAGTCTACGAGCGGATTTTCGAGCTTCGGATTGCAACACCACAAACAGTCGTCAACTATGCCAATGTCTTGGAAGAGCATAAATACTATGAAGAGTCGTTCAAGATCTACGAAAGAGGCTTGGATTTATTCAGTTATCCTGTTGCCTTTGAGTTATGGAACTTATATCTTACAAAGGCTGTCGACCGCAAGATCGGCATCGAAAGGCTACGGGACCTTTTCGAGCAGGCCGTGGAGGATTGTCCACCAAAATTTGCGAAGACAATCTATTTGATGTATGGGAATTTGGAAGAGGAACGTGGGCTTGCGCGGCACGCAATGCGGATCTACGAAAGAGCTACGAGGGCTGTGGCTGACGAGGACCGTGCCGACATGTTCAACTTCTATATCACTAAATCGGCATCTAATTTTGGACTGTCCTCTACTCGTCCCATTTACGAAAGAGCAATCACAGCGCTACCAGATTTGGAAGCTAAGGAGATGTGCCTCAAATTTGCCGACATGGAAAAGCGGTTGGGCGAAGTAGACAGAGCACGTGCGATTTATGGCCATGCATCCCAGTTCTGTGACCCGCGAACCAACAGCGACTTTTGGGCACGTTGGGAACAGTTTGAGGTGCAGCATGGAAATGAGGACACTTTCAAGGAGATGTTGCGCATTAAGCGGAGCGTTCAGGCGCAGTACAATACTGACGTTAGCTTTATCGCAACGCAAGCGCTAGCTCGGAGTCAACCAACGAGCGAGCATCAACTATCTATTGATACTGCGGGCAACATGAGCGGACCATTAGCTGCATTGCAGGGCTTTGTCGCCGCGCGTGGTGTGGTTTCTGCGTCACACAGTCAACATGACGATCCTGTAAACCCAGACGCTCTCAACATCGACGGACTCGGGGACTAATGAGTCGTGTGTAAAAGAATCACTATACGCGATATTCATTATTGTTCTACATTGCTCTTGTATGCCCCTCGGCCGTGCATGGGCGTCTAGCTATGTTATATCCTCCACGACCTGCCATTATGCGGGTTTGTATAGGAGGCTGTCCTTCCCATCAATTCTGGTTCATACAATTCCGGTGGGACTACCTCCGGTCGCACGCTTGGAAGTGATTCGATCATTTGCCGTCATTCATCTCGGCGATCTTGGCAGGGTCCCCATTGGCATAATTCCTGTCGATGTGGCCGTCCTGGAAGTTTGGCGTTGCGCATATCAACCCCTACCGGTTTTTTTTTTTTTTTTTTGGTGAGTCGGCTTGGGGGGTCATTGGTGGCATCTGTCTGGCGTTCAGTGGTCGAGAATTATATCATTTTGATGAAGTATGCGTCGAGAATGGCATGGCATGGAGGGGCTTTGGTTATGTTTCATGTGTCCGTGGCTTGCGATAGGTCATACTAGCCCCATTCATCTCTCATTCTCTGTTCCTTCATGGCACCATCCTAAACGGGTGATTCGCTAGATTTCCTGACTTCTGTGGTGGAATTCGCGTCCCGTCCTATTGTTCGTTCTCCGTGATCACTTTTAGGTGTGTACTCGGGATTGACGTGCTGGATCGGTGACTGCACTGTTCATTGTGTTGTGTTAGATGATTTGTTGTGGGAGCCAATATTGGAGGAAATTCACCGTGAACTTATGGTCGAGATAAATGTTAACTGTATATTCAACCCCGCAAATGTGTTGCCGGCACGAGAGCGGCGAACATCTTACGACGCGGACCTGGCGTTTCTTGGCCAGCCATGTCGTTGAAGCAGCATGCTCAGTAATAATCGTGCCACGCCCCACTTCTTTAGCTTGCGATTTACGCTCACCACTAAAGTTACCCAAGACTCCAACGCGGCATCTTAGCCCCATAACCCACTGACTTGGGCGCCGGACTCCTAGTGATAATTCCAGTAACACCTTGAATTGGACTATTGCGATGCATTGCAGGCGTTTAACAGTATTGAATGGGGCTGTAGCTTACAGAAGCAGCCTGCTGATAATACCTGCGAGCTATTCCTTCTACTAACCTTCAAACTGTTATTATTAAAACCCGAAATGCAGTTATTTTAGACTTTATAACCTCTGCACTAGCATCATTTTCCACTCTATTCCCTTACTAAAAGTTGAGTTGCTTGCGATGTACCCTTTTGTAATTCGTGTAATTGCTGTTACTTCAATTGTAGTATAAATTAGTGCTATGGGGGTAGTCTGGTATAAAAAGCAGTGCTTTTATTGATGGACAACCCCTGTCGTTATCGTGTTGGAGCTACCTCGAATCAAAGAGGTAATAGTTGACTCAATATGCACACGGCGACCTAACCAAAACCCACTTGCTTCACCAGACCTCTCTATCGGCCGATAGGACCGTGGGAATTTCGTGTCGGCGTTACTGTTCAGGTTCAGCTTGCCGTCCCGCCGCCGCCAGGTGCCGTTAAGTGTCACCTGAACGTCGTGCCTACCTTACCCTAGGGTGGACCGACTCCACACGACATAGCTGTTTGCACACCACCACCGTATCGACTTGTTCGTAATAAAACTCGAAGCAAGAGGAGGCCTCCCATGCCTTGTTTTTACCTGTCAATTCGTGAGCTTGCTGCTCGTAATGACTTGTCACTACGTTAGCTTGCTGCTCGGAATGTTCAAGAGAAAGTACAGCACATTCGTCACAGGCAACCCTTTGTTCAATACGATGCCTACGATAGAGTTAAATAAGAGAGAAAGACAGCTTCAACGTCTCCTTCTCGATGTCTCAGCCTTCGTCAACGACCCCAAGGCCACAAGCAGGCCCGTAGTCATCCGATGGGCTGGGGGCTGGGTCCGCGACAAACTACTTGGGATTGAATCCCATGACATAGATGTCGCCATAAACACGATGACCGGTGTCGAATTCGCCCAGCGCATGTGCGCATATTGTGACACCCCAGAGGCAAAGAAGAAGCACTCTATCAAACCAGACGACATAGGCAGTCTTCACAATGTTGCCCGCAATCCTGACAAATCCAAGCACCTAGAGACAGCAATGTTACGAATATTCGGGCTGGACCTGGATCTTGTTAATCTAAGAAAAGAGAAGTATGCGGAAACAAGTCGCAACCCGGCCGTTGAATTTGGTACACCAGAGGAAGATGCCTTTCGACGGGACGCTACCATCAATGCACTGTTCTACAACTTGCATACTGACGAAGTTGAGGACTTCACCGGTGGCTTGCAAGACTTAGCGAGTAAAACCCTGCGAACGCCCTTGAACCCACTGGAAACTTTCAAGGACGATCCTCTTCGCGTCCTCCGACTTGCTCGCTTCGCTAGTCGTTTAGGGTTCTCCATAGAAGACAATACGCGGAGAGTCATGGCACACGAACAAGTACTGAGGGCCCTCAAGATCAAGATCAGTCGTGAGAGGGTCGGAAGTGAACTAGAAAAGATGTTGAAGGGCAGCGATCCTTGCTCCGCTTTGGAGCTCATTGATAATCTACACCTTCACAACGCAATATTTACTGACCCTCTCTCGGAGCCTGGAACCTGCCCGGACACATCTCGCTGGGCAGTGGCATATAGGTGCCTCAATGACTTGCTGCAGAACGATCACTCTAGCTCCCTGGGTCGCCTATTGATCTGCTCCAAAGATGCCGAGTATGTGGCATGGAACCTGGCGGCCCTCAGCCCGTGGATGGTTATGGATTCCCCAGCAGGCATATCTCGAAAGGCAAACAGCTTGCCTCCAGTTTCTGTTGCCGCTCGCGAGGGCCTCAGAGCACCAAAAAAATTGATCGATATCATCACGGCCAGCTACACGCATAGATGTCATATTATGCAGCTTAAAACGTCGCTAGTAGGGCCTGCGCCCGTGGCCGTCTCCAGAGAAACCATGGGTATGGCCATTCGCAAATGGGAGCTTCACGGTGGCTCCTGGACTCTACAGGTTCTAAATGCTCTCCTCGTGGAAGCTATTCAGGAGATGGAAAACTGGCCGCCAACTGGCGACAAAGGTTTGTGTTATCATGCCAATCCTCCCCCTAGATAACCGGACTGACGTAGATCACAGCACGAGAAAGTTTCGAGAATGGCTGGAAGCAGTTTCTGGAAAAGATAAGAGAGATGGGTCTCTGGGATGCCCCAACCTTGAAGACAATGTTAGACGGTCGTTCCCTGGCAGGTGCATTGGGTGTGTGCCCTGGCAGATGGATGGGCAAAGCTTTAGATGCTTGCCTAGAGTGGCAATTCCGGAACCCCAAAGAGGTACATGCAGATGGAGCCATAGAGGAAATAAAGCGTCGTCGCGAGGAGCTAGGCATACCGATGCCTGATTAATGAGAACGAGGCTACTTGCAAAAGAGAAGCAATGGATTTTAGTACATCGTGGTACTCCTAACAACCAATGGCCGGATGATTTTATAAGAAGTATCCAATTCGAGTTAACCCCCCGTCTAAAAAAAAAAAAATCAAAAAAATCAGGGTCTCCACCGGACGATCTAACATTGATTTCATCTGAAAGAGGCAAAGCGGGAAGCTACGTTTTTTCCTGCTTGCCCTCGACTTGCACAAATCTCAGGCAAAGCTCCGCTCCCAATTGAATATAGCTGGGTAGCAAGTGTGCTGCGCTTGGCTAGATGATTAATTATGCTGTCAATCGCGCTTTAGTACATAATGTGCCTACTGGTGCTGTACGTGTGCAGAGCAGCATATATATATATATATATATAAGTGGTTATGTCCGTGGTATACACTAGCTGGAAAGATGATCGAATATAAATTTAACTTAGACCTCCATTTACTTTGCAATAGGCAACAATTCCCAGCGGCCTTTTCCTTTAATAGCAGTCACTTCTCCGATCTACCACCCTCCGCCTACCCTTTCCTATCTTCTTCTAGTAATCACAACGTTGCAGCTGCTAAGTATCACTACCAATAGCCACGATACAATGGAGGTCATTATGGCGGATTTGTCGGAGAAACAAATATCGGAGTTCTTTATGGAACATACCCCTACAACGAAGCAACAATGCGACCAAGAAGCTGAACGAATTACTGGTGGGCCTATCCATCCAGTACAGGGCGGAGGTAGTTACACCATCTTGGCCAAAGACGGGCACTTGTCGTTCAGCTTCGCGCTGCCCGTTCTGCCATAGACCTCGATCTCCTCGGGTAAATTGAACAAACTTACGAGAGCTTTGTGCCACGCCATGAGATCGCTGGGAGACTAGGAGAGCTCTATATTTATACAATGAATAATATAGGCGGGGTCGATTCTTGCCCGGGAGCAGTTACACCAGCATAACTGCCGCCTCCTACGCCAAACTGTGCAGGATTTTGGCATGTCTGTCATGCCAACGTTTTCAACCGCCTCTCTGACGTAAAGAAACCATGAGGCTAACTTTGGGGAAACGCAGGTTCTTCACCTCGGCGTGGCATAATACGCCAAGGTCAATGTCGTATCCAAACCGGAACTCGCTGATTAGCCAGTGCTCGTCGCAGCTCTCAAAACTTGCTGAAGGGTTGCCCAAGCGCTTTCGCCCAAGTCTGGACTATCTCATCGCCAACCTTCCGAGGCTCTTTGCTGAAGATTGGCCGCTAGTACCCAACCACAATGATTTACTAGAGAACAACATTCACGTGAACCCGGGGACGGGCTAAATCGTGGGCACCTGTGACTGGAAATATGCCACCATTGATCCCTTTGGTTTGTCGCTTGGGGGTCTTGAGACCCTGCTCGGCATTCGGATGATACAGGGCTGGTGCTACCATCCTAATCAGCAGGAGCTCCGCAACCTGTTCTTGGGGGGGGGCTTTTACGACGCCATTGGACAAATCTCGGAGGAGCAGAAGGAACTCATCGAGGTTGCGAGGTTGGTTGGCATCTACCTAGAGAATGGTTTCGAGGGTGACGATGATGGGAACACGTTTCCCGCCAGTGAGGGACAAGAGTCCTTGACTTATATCGAGGCAGTCACCGTGGGATCCTCAGCCTAAGCTGAGAATGATGCAACTACATATCTTTGTATCAATTGTACATAGCAAGCAGACCCTCTCCCGAGATCGCCCTGCAACAGGTGCTTCGCGAAGGATCTGTACAAGTGCACTGTGTGAGAATCGGAATTAGGGTAGGGTTTTGACTGCTTCTGCAACACTTTGTGATGTTGTGCATTGGAACAATCCATATAAATAAGTTTAAACACCTTTCTTTGCTGTCTATAGCGTTTGACAAATTGAACGCTGCCTCTGCTTCCGAAAATAACACGATAGAGACATATGCAAATCACAAGTAAGAGAATTAGGCACGGAAGGTAAAGTAATGGATATAAGAGTAACTTGTGGGCTAATCCGTAACGATAAGGAACAAAGTGGAGTGAAGGAAATACAGAGTGATAGGAAAATGGGTGCAATCAAGTTCTTAAATTCTGAAAAGGGTCACTCACACTCTCCCCCAAGAAGATGTCGTGGGCCAGATTAGTAGTGGATAGGTCGCTGAGCACCAGTGACAGACCTGGTACTGCATTGCTCTCTCGCCGTGTCTCTCTGATTTGTTTTTGCCTTTGTGCAAGCTTACAAGTAAAAGCTCTTAAACTAAAATTTCTCTCGGACAGTCACATACGACCATAGCCGCTAGACGAGCTCAGGATCCCGTTCGATCTCCCACGATAACCTAGCGAGCGCCGGATTAGTAGTTGGGTCGGTGACGACCAGCGAATACCCGGTGTTGTATGTCCTTTTTTTTCTTCATTGTTGTCCTTATTTCTCTGGATCATTATCCAAGCTAGCACATTACTATTTGCCCATCAGGTAAACCCAGGATCCTCGTCCCATTAATTCCAAGCAAACAATTCAATGCTAATATTCTTTTACGATATGAGCATAGCTATTGAGACTGAGACCGAGATTGGGTCAGCCCATATAAACTATCACGCCTCTTCATACGTATGCGAACCCAGAAAGAAGCAGAGAGAAGCCGCCACGTAGCTAATACCAGCAAAAATCGGCTCGTTCCTTGTGAATACAGGGGGGATGTTGGGGATTGGATTAACAGAAAAGATAGGATGTTTGCTCAGCCATTTATTCGCCCCCACCTGCATTTGGTCCCGAACCCACTCACCTTGAGTTCATGCACGCCAGGAATAGAGCCTCTCTGTCTCACTCGGCCGGTTTTTCATCCTTGCGCCCTTGATTCCACGGATTGATAAGCGGCATCCCTGACATAAATTCAGCGAAGACATGGCCAAAGTAAGTTTGAGTGAGGGAAACACTAGCCGACTGGAGGAGTTGGGATATGGGTTCGCCATCGAGCCAATTGAAATCCCCACGATGCCACAGGGAACAGAACGCAAGCAGCCATGTCTTCAGATACAAGGAGAAAGGATCGGCGATTACATTGCGTCGGAACTGTTGAAGAACCGGCCCAATGGAATGGTAAGTATTCTGTCATGAATCCCTCAACGCCTCCCCGATATAATGTTAATTTTCACATTTAAGACTCGCCATGACGCTGCGCTGAGAGTGTTCGCTTATGCAGTTTTACGCACGAGGAGATTAACCAGGCGCACGACTTTACCGGCTGAGCATGCCGACACGAATTATAGAAACTTCTTCAAAAGTTGTGCTCTCAGCGTTGATGATAGTTGCAAGTTGGATACGCAAGAGGCAGGACCTGATGAACTTGCCCGAACATTGGTCTCAGTAACCCTCGCCAACTCTCATTCCAAAGGTTTGTTGAATCATGAGCTGAGATTACGGGTTAAGCTTACCAAATCGTCATTTACTCACAGAAGAGCGTCTTGAATCATTGATAAGCGAAGTTGGCCTAGCTTCTCTTCTATTGCTGCACCACTCAACACTGTCGATCAGACTCGTGAGCTCCAGTCTTGTTCATGTTGCCTCATTCACAGACCAGCATGATGCTTCGACCACATATTCAGCTGCAGTATTTGCGAACTGGATACTGGAATATTCTCTGCACGAGAAAGAATCTTGCGACATCATTACAGACATAGTCACGAGTGATGTTATTAAAGCAAAACTGGTACTATCCTCTAACTCTACCGCTACGGAACGGTCGTCGGCCCTTTCATCAGGTCGCAGTACCTCGGATTGTGCAAGACACGCGCAACAATTTATCGCTGTAATTGGTTGGGCGATCGGAAAAGCTGAGGTGAGAAGCTTTCTTCCTTTGATGTGAATAAGAGTGGTGACTTCAAGCGTATAGCTAACAACTCTTCAAATGCCAGGCTAAATATCTGGCCCGATACTGGTATCTTTTTGCGCCGCCTCTCGTAAGCCTAGTGGAGAGCCAGGAATTAGGAACCAAGAGAAAAGCGCTCCAATCAATCATCTCCTTCTTAGCCAAATGCCCACCTACGACTGTATACACCACGGGAATCAACCGCCTGCTAGAAAATGGCATATTTCCCATACTACTTCTGCTTCCACCATTGACGCCGGAGAGCGATTCTGCGGCGGTACTTGAATGTGCTTATCAAGTTCTGACTGATCTCGCAGTCAAAGACCCTGATCCGCAGGGCCGCTCGAGAAGGCGACTTCTGGATAAGTTGCTGCGGGAGGGATTGCTAGTTGGCTATCAACATTCATCACAGTATTTAAAAGTGACGACTGTTTTATTACATAAAACCACGAAAATGATACCATACTTGGGGATTTCTGCAGTCAAACACCTTGCCGTGAGTATTGCTTCAACAGAAGGTCCATTTGGGACATGACTAATCTTCCGTGTTAGGACCTGCTGAAGGTTATCGAATCAATCATGTGCGATCCTTTCTTTTCAGCATACCCAAAGGTTTTAGTGGCTGCGATTGAAGCTTTAACCACAATTATACTGAACTCTTGGCCAGTTCTAAGTCAAGCGCAGCGCGCGGAGCAGGTACTGCGCATATTGAGCGTCTGTTGGCTGAATTCCGGCGGCAATATCGCGCCACAATCGCACGTATTGGCCAATCCTGACACAGAAAATTTAGTGCATCGCATACATAAAGCATTTGCTATGATGCTTTTGATCTCAAAGAATCAAGTCGACCCGTTACAAGAACAGTTGGAGATCTTCATGGCCCAAGACAATCGGCTCAGAAACTTGTTTAGGGAATGAGTTAGGGTTCAATATATTACTTGTTTCGGAGAGGCATGGTTTAGTCGAGTGGCTGTTGCTTGAAGAAAGACTTCCCACGAAGCCATTTTCTGTAAGCCTTGTACCTCTTTTTCGTTGCATCATCGTCTGTTACGGTGAGTGGATTATCTCCAACTTTCAGGAGTTCATGGTAGACCTCGATTTCCTCGTCCATACTAGCAAATGGCAGACATTGATCTCTCCAGCTCCCATTGGCGTAATCGCGGTACTCCGAAGCATCAGTGTCCGATGGCGTTTGGCTAGAGATGACAAGAGGAAGATTTTGTGGGTGACGGATGTAACGATCATAGTCCTCTGCTTCCTGTGCGCTTACTGCTGGATTGAGAGAATCATGCACGGCTTTCGTGAAAGTCCATTGAGCAGCGTTTGACTTTTCGAGCGCAGTTGGTTTCAATTTCTCATAATCTTGCTGCTTGCCATTGGAGACTGGATGCAGTTCAGTCTTGGTATGTGATTCATAGCTTTTTTCCGGAACAGGATGGAGCCATCGTTGTAGTGATATACCTCTGGATGTTGTGCTGCTGGAAACAGCTGGCATGGCGCCATCATCATGCTTGTAGCCTCGTGAAGGCATGGGATCGGGCTCCACGGGTAACTCTCCTTTCCTCTTCCGCTTGTCAGGGTCGGATTCAAGGTCGGTACGGACGCGGAAGGGACTGAGGTCATAGCGGCCATCTTGTGTGGACTTTAGAGGGATGTACTTGATAGTTGAATTCATTTTGTATGCAAACAACTTCGGAAAAGATGATAGGATTGCAGGTCGGTAATATTCCAGCCAATAATCATCGACTGCTTCTACAGAAATATTTTGCAGAGCATTGTTCATAATCGAGATATTGGGCTTTGGTCGTGGACGCAGGTGCGAGAGGTCATACCATTCAATGTAATTGCTGGCTTTTGAAGCCGACCAGTCTCTTGGATGCCTGTGATGTAGGTGATAATCTGAGTGAAGCTCCCACAAAAGAGGCTCGTCGTGCTTAAAAATGTAGTTCCCTAAAAATAGATTGTATGCTTCTTGGCGCTGGCTGTCAAGAAACGAATTGTTATAATATCTCTTGAAACTCTCAATCATGTCTCGAGAATGACTCGTCCACTGGTTTATCTTCCGATATGTCTCCATGGTGTTAACAAGCTGTGAACCGCCATATTGAACCGCTATTGTGTCACCGTGGTCGTGCCACATATGTGTGAAGAGATTGACTGCGTCCGTGTCATAGTCAATAGAGGTATTGCCTAGCATTCCCAGGGCGTGCAGCTGATAACCCAGCGCCCTCTTCCCAATGACGAACTGAGCGGCATTTGTCCTATCGAGGCAGTCAATGCAGTTTGTTCGTCC
The DNA here is from genome assembly GCA_001008035.1 of Atkinsonella texensis. NCBI lineage: Eukaryota > Fungi > Ascomycota > Sordariomycetes > Hypocreales > Clavicipitaceae > Atkinsonella > Atkinsonella texensis. The sequence continues at coordinate 442,394 of KQ061691.1, forward strand.
AATGCCATTCTGCGTTAGCATTTGGCTAGTTCTACCATCCCCATTATGGAAGAAGCCCGTTGTCGTGACAACTGATTCTGCAATTAATTCCAAGTTACCAATTACGTCTCCACCACGAATTTTAGACGCGCGACTCATATCCCAAGCCTTGTGGATAATTTTCTTTCCAGGGGGGAGAAATTGATTCAGATATGAAATAGCATGAGTGTATTCTTGCAGTAATTTAGACTCCCTTGGTTGGCGCTCTTTGGATTTGATGAGATTGACAACGTAGATGGGGGCGCCGTACCGCTGAAAAAGATTGTCGAAGTGTAAAGCAGCCGCGCCATAAAAAGGGTCAACAAGATTCAGTTCGATAGGGGGTTTTGGAGTCACTCCTGTACTGTCTTGCGTCCAATAAAGAGGGATACTGCCGCGATGCTGAACATAAGACGTATATTGTGGGTTGCAAAACAGTCTTGGCCCAGGCGAGTGAAAAGATGTTGTAAGAGACTCGGAAACTATCTGTTCGGTTTCTACATCATTGGCGACGTAGCCCTGGTTCATTGTTCAGTCTGACAACTCGTTAAATGATATGGTTCGAAGCAGGACTCATACCATATCATTTGCGCCGCGTTTCAGAAATCGAGCTCCTGCAAAATGCCTGGACCGCCTAGCAATAACTGTAATGTGCGCGGTTCGGCCATATATGGAGAGTGCTTTTGGAACGTTAGTTCACCAGGTTTCATAGTTGTAGATGCGATGTTGACAATTTTCCTGAGGCATTGTAACTCACCGGCTTGGTCAACGTATCCGTGGATAATCGGACGACACCAATCATAAGCAGCCTGCAGATTTTTTACGGCCGGCTCTAGAAGATATGAATTCCATATGAACATGCTGTTTAAGTCATCATCCGGCGAAGGCATCAGACCCTTGCCAAGAGATTCTCTCTCTCTTATAATGTTATGTTGCAGCGTTCTGGTTATGTCGTAGGAGTAGCTGTAGTAGAATGACTTGGTTAGGTCCAGGTTGTTCAAGATACCCAAAAACCTCTGTTCATCCGTATTTCGTGAGCCAGGCTTAGTCTTGCCGGGGATCAGAGGGACCAGCTCAGTCCCTTCGACCTGATAGATGTAGTGACCACCGACCATGGCCACAGTGCTCTTTTTCGTGATCAATAGCATGTAGTAAGATCCTGTGAATTTGATAAACCCGATAATCCCCCAAGTTGTGCAGCGCAGTTTAATGCCTCCTGTCCCTCTGTTGCCATCGTCTATTGTGTCCAAGAGCTGGTTGATCTCCTTGAGGCTATATGCAATCTTATCATCTGTCATATTCAGTTCTCCACCTTCAGTAGACCGGTCAATCTTTAGAATGCGATATAATTTCTCGCTCACATCAACGCCAACGACGTAGTATCTACTCGCGGTTTCATAGAGACTAAACTTATGCATCTTATGACTGAGAAAATTATTAGCGCTCTCGATACCACCCTCTGGAGTGCTGTCGCTTGGTGCATGTGACAAAAATTCATGGGAATTGGGACTTGAAATTCTCGGGAATGGTTGCGCCACGGTAGCTTCGTCCTCGTCGGCCATGGCTGCGTAGGTGGTGCCCGCTCGTGTGTCCGCAAAACATGACGATTCTGTAGCTTCATGATTTCGAAGTCGTGGGAAAGCTGGCGCGACTCGGTTTGCATCGTCTGTATCCCTCGGGTTGGACGCTGATGTCGGGATGCCAGCAGCGCTGCCCTTTCCTACCATCGCATCAGTCATGGTGAAAGTCAGCTATCTTAGCCAGATGACTTGACGTCATAGGCTCCTCGATTTTCATATCTGAAGGAACTGATGATGTTCACCGACAGAGTACCGGAGGCGATGACTGAAAACTGAAAATGGCAGTAGTGGCGTGGAGGTTAACAAGAGTCTGGTACCTAATCTATGGCTGGTGGCTGGGTGAGTTAAGTACCTACTACCTAGGTACCTAGGTAGGTAGGTAGAAGCAGGCACCCTGTCGTGCCAATGCGGGTTCTGGCGACAATCACAGGCTCGTAGGCACTCAGAAGACAAAATCAAAACAATTCGGAGACCTTCATTAAGTATTACTATTATTTTTTCCTAGTGTTTCATGAGTGCTTACGAACGTAGATTGGGCTCCAGAATCGGTGTTGGCGCACGGAAATTATGGCTCTAGAGAAATCTGCCCTCGAAAAATGAGGGTTAGTTTCTGAATTTCATGTTTTCTTCATTCAACCTTTTGTGGCTAATGTGCTGAGACTCCTTTATTGGCTCGATGCCCTGGCTGATCATGACCATTATTGACACCGATAGACGAAAAAAAAATAAAAAAGACAAAAAGTTCTATCAGAATGCTGTAACATGAACAGATAGGAGGCGCTTCTAGAAAGGCACCTTCGCAGATCAACCCGAACCCCTCCCCCAATCGCGACTCTCGTCCATGAACAGATACAATGCAACGAGAACAAGCATTAGGATCGCATCACCATTGAGCAGATACTCATTAGATTTGGGTCAGTATTGACGTAGCTAACTCCTACGCCGAGTCGAGACGGCATGGACATAAATATTTTGCTCCCCATACCGTCGTCACAACGAACATTGGCATTCGTGTTGCAGATGCAGGCCAAACCCTCGTCTCTCTAACTGTTTTATTTCCTGTCAGTTTCCATGGAGGTATCCATCCTGGCCTAACGCTGAGCGTACTATCTAGCGAGAGCTTGTTCTAGTCGCCCTGGGGATGGCTTTGAGCAAAGTCTATGACCGCGACTTGGTGCTATATTATTCTTAACCGTTCTTTATGCCTCATATCTGACTTTGTTGTCCCCGTCATCATTGTCAGTGGCTGCGGGTGAGTGATGCGGCTCAACTGCCACTTCTTTGCATCCATCGCCTCCTGAGGTAGCTTCCGTATTTGTCGGATAATTTAAGCTTTCCGACGCTATGTCGTTCCTTAACTCTGGTAGAAACCGGTCGACGCGTTTCCAGGTTTCGTCCCAAAGCGGCTGATTTGATGGGCTTTCAGTTGGAGAAACAAGGTAGCCACTGCTTACCATGAACAATACCACATTTTTGAGGTTTTCCCGGACGGCTTCCTCCTAAACTATTTGTTAATGCGGTTGCAATACTTTCTCCAGAAATATATGGATGACTTACTAAAGTATCACCCTGGCCGCTGTTCATGAGACGGTCCATAATATCAATAAGTTTTACCCATAAGTCAAGCATGCCGCCCCATTCGGAAAGGAGCACGAGATATTGCAGAAATACTTTGCAAAGTAGCGATGCCGCTTGTACGCGCATCTCGCCCATTCCTTCTCTGTCCACCGAGAAAATCTCTGGTTTCAAGAGCATATGTATCAAGGGAAATAATACCCGCCCGAATATGGCTGTCCATTCCTGGGCGTCGGCATGTGTCAGTTCTGGCGATAAAAGGGATCTCTGCATGGCAGAAAAAGCGAGTTGTCGGATGTCTTTACGAGGGTTGGTGCATTGGGTTGTTAAGACCCGAAAGATTGGAAGCCAGTAGGCTGACCAGGCTTTACAGAAAAAAGTTAGACGAATTTAGTGCCTTGCGAGTTGTCTGCATCAACGTACCTTCACTACTTCCCAAGCGCGATTGTTGCATAAGCTGGGGCACACGGGTCGTGATGCTTTGAAGCGTGCTAATTGCTTTGCAACCTCTCTCCAGAGCCGTATCGTCACTGATCGGGAGGTTAGCCAGAAATACACAATGGCAGCCGAAAGCCTAGCCAGCTATAGTAAGGCCTTACGGTCTGTTCACACATAGATCGGTCTTGCGGTCACTCATTTCCAAATTTTGAGCCAATGGTTCTGCCTGAGTTGGGGCGGATGCGAAGAAGCCCAAAAGATCTACTGCAGCTTCATAGTTGTCCGCACTGATAGCTGGAGGGTTCCCTATGACACTGCTCTCCAGAATACCGAAAACTGATGAAGCGGATTCCTTGTTTCTGGCCAGAACGCGGAGAACTGCCCAGAAATCAGGCGACTTCATCATTTCATTTCGTAATGCTCCGGGTTTGTCTGTGCAGTTAATAAAACCGTTCGAGATTACATCGGACGTTTGTCCGATTATTTGTTGTGGCAAATTTGCAATAATATGAAGTAGAGAATGTACTTTAATAAAGTCGTAGTCCTGAACCGGCAGTCAGCATGGCGATGTTTAATGATTGTAGCTGGTGAGCTTACATAGCTGCTTTTCAATATGGAGAGTGCGTGAAATGTGGCTCGAGATAATGTTATGGGATGCCACTTCGCAGGATCACGAAGCAGTCCCAAGATGGCGCTGAAGACAGCTTTCCCCATACTTTGAATAAGTTCTTCGCTTCGCAGTACCAGAATAGTGCAAAACTCAATGATGTACGCCACTGTTGGGTCGTACGTGGGTTGAGAGGAAGCCGTCGCTTGGCCTGCAAGCAAAGAATTTGAAACAGGGTCTTGCTTAATAGTAATGACCGTACTTTGGTCATCCTCGGGGATTTGGTCGAGGAGAGCCTCTATGAGACGCTTGGTTTCAGTTACTGGGAGTGTCCTGGTTGAGTTAGGAATCATGATTCGCTGATTGAATAGTTGTTAGCTTACGAAATATTTTGGAAGACATTGTCCATATTGCATGACTTGATGCAGTCAACTGTGCATAAAGTACTCTCCAACTCCTCTTCTGAGGGTTCGGGTGGGTCATCAGCAGCGTAACTCGAAATATAAGAAGTAAAAGCGCTAAAAAACCCTGTTTCGGTGGTTCGGGTGGCCCGATCAATAATTTGAGAGGGCATTTGTAGAGGAATGCTTGGTGTCGTCATTGACACACTAATCGAGGATGCAAAGGATGGTATGAGAGAGTTAATAAATAGATTGACCCAAATTTTTACAACCTTCGTTCAGTTAGTGTAAAGAGAACAACACGCAGGTCTATGAGAAGGCCCACCTGTTTCCAGCCCCGATGAATTAGAGCTTCATGTCCAGTGACGACACGAAATAATACGAGTGTAGCCAACTGTGCCCGAAAATCTCGACCTAGTTTGACAGCTAGCTCGCTGACCATTACACTTCCATCACCGACCTGAATTTCGGTATTCAGAGACGTGCTGAAAGAGCTAGTCGTTGCCAGGGTACTCATGTGGCTAAGACAATATATTATTTGATCCAGAGCCTCAGTGTTGCCGTACTGGGCCGAGATGCGCGCACATTCATCGAAACCGCTGACGATCCGGGCAAAAACTGCGTCATCTGTTGCAGACATGAAAACATATGACAAGGTAGAAATGACAGGCTTCCAAGTCGCCGCAAACATATCGGCATCGTAGATGTTTGTGTCGCAGATCAAGAGGTCACCAGCAGTTTCCGTTTTCAAAAGTAGTTCTCTCCATGCGTAGTCAAACGCATGCTTGTTGTCGTGCTCATCAGGTAGAATTATTTCGTTGGATTTTATAGAATCAAAAATTGCCCTCAAAAAGTCTACCGAGAAGTCCTTGCCATCATTCTGTCCACGAAGATTTCTCGAAAAATCTTCGAATGACATTCGCTTTGACGATTTGAGGTTTGGATTGTGCTGATCAGTATTGAGGATAATTATGGCATACGTCAGGATAAAAACTCCGTCTCTGTTGGCGACATCGTTCGGTGTATCATCTGCACAGTACTTCTCCGAAAAGCATTCAACAATTGAAGCAATGAGAGGCGCCTCGCCTGGCAATCTGAATGTTTCCAGAAGTACTCTGAGAGCTTCATCAACGCGTTTGCCTGTGAAGTCAAAAAGGTCCAAGAACGCCTTCAATATAGCCTCATTGCCCCTCTTGGAGAGAAAGTCTCCTAAGACTGTCTTGGATGTGCGTGAAGTTCCTTTGAGAAATCTCGCCACTTCTACTGGATCCTTGACGTTGGAGATAATTCCTTGTGCCTCCAAGTAGCCGAGTCCCTCTTTGGGCTTTTCGTTGAATTTGCTAGCACCCCTGACAATGATCCTTTTCTTTCTTCGTTGCTCTCGTAGTTGGTCTGGATCCGGGTATCCGGCATGCTTTGGAGGGTCATGGAGTCTTTCAGCCAGAAACTGGATGTATCTGAGCAGAGCGTCCAGGCAAAGAGGCGGCACACTGGTCGTACTCCATGTCGCTGAGTCAGGCAGTGCATTTCGAGACAGCAGACCAATGATGTCTTCGCACAAGTCGGCTCTATCTACATCACAGTCATAATTGACAAACAGCTCGGTCACAAACGTGGGCATGCGTGACAAAACCCCTATTGTTTCAACCATGGCCTGCCTTGCATCTGGTTTGCGAGCACCTCCTTCTAGACCAAGCTTCTGTCTGTCCTTGACAGATACTGGTGTAGCTTGACCGCTTCCCGATTGCGAAGGAGGGGGCCTCACAAGTTTTGGTGTCTCCGGTATTCCAACATAAAGTGAGGGGTCAATTCCCGGCTCACGAGGAATCTGAACAGTGGGATGCAAGCACGCAACGAGGTACGATAGGTACAGTTCTTGCTGAAGCTTTAGGACACCGCGACAGGTCGCCAGCAAGGTGCCCGTTACGATCAGTGACTCCTGAAGTACAGCCATATTATCAGAGCGGACAAGCTGGAAGAGATGGCAGCATAGACGATCTTCTGCAATGGTTGCCAGCGCCGGATGCCGAGCTATAAATGGACCTGAAACCTCCAAGGCTACATGCAGGATTCGCATCGCCATCACCCTCATCGTGTCTGTGTGCTGGCGATCATTGGGATCCAGGAAGTTGACGAGAACACGGAAGAGCTCGCGAACAGAAGGTAGAGAATAGGGTTTGAGATCCACGGATTCTGTTTCTTCGGTTTGGTCGCTGGTGGCGTCTTTGGCTGATACGGAAGAAGCGTCACCGTCACCGTCCTCGCCCTCAGCACTCAAACTAGATGAAGATCTCCCCTCATCCAAAGGTTGTCCAAGCTCAATCTCGGATATATCTTTGCCGTCGCTGAAAGTGGTATTACCGCTGATCTTCAGACCAACCACATCGTCATGAACCCGCCGTTTCAACTCGTCGTTCTCATCACTAGGATCCAGCTCCAGATGTTTGACATCTTCAAAAATGATCTGACACATTCTAACCATCGCGGCTTCTGCAGTTCTGCGCAATACTGCTGAAAATCTTGGCTGGGAGCATATTGCTAGACCGCGACCCATCATGTCGCACACGCTTTCATCGCTTAAAATGTGGCCACCAGGCCCTGTCATCATGTCTTCCATCAAGTTCAGGATCATAAGTAGAACTACTTCTCCCTGTGATGCATCGCTAATATCGAACTGACAATGTGTAACAGCCGCGGAAAGTGATTGCATAGCAAGTGCAAACCGAGGAGAGTCAAATGATACGAAACCATAAGCAAGAAACTTCCTCAAGGCACCGAGTGCCAATATAGTAATCGGCGCCGCAGTTCCTTTGGCCTGTATGACGAGAAGAAACGGGGTTAAGAGAGCCAGGGCATCGAACGTTCTGATATCTTAAAAATCATTCAGTGAACCAGCACCGATTAGTGAAGAACTGTGTGAACATACCTTTGACGGCTGCAATCTCATGTCTCAACTTTCCAAAGGCTGCAATCATTGGATTGTCTTGCATGCTCTTACCCTTCTGACCGCGGAGACCCCATCTGTTACTAGATCCAGTCAACTCATCTGTATCCTCGGCGACGGAAGTACGGCTAATTGGTCGAGGTTGGTGTCGCATCGTCATCACCGCACCGGCCGGGCCGAGTTGAACTGAATTTGGGTTCCCTCCAAGTATAGCTGAGACCGAGGAGTGTGGTGATCTAGCATGCTTCTGTATCGCCGAAGTAATAGAGATGCATTCGGATATCACGAGGGAAACGGGGTCGACAGCGACCGACACAGGCCGGCTTCGATACTGCATTCGTGGAGCGTCATGGAGTTGTGAGTCTTCACTTCCAGATTTAAGATTGGATCGATGATCCATTGTACCGGACAGTTGAGCATGATAGCCCATAGTACAGTCGTTTCCCTACATGCAAGGCTCGATAAGTATAATTGTAGTTACTCAACCGATACATCATTGGAAGCTGAAACATACTTGGATATATTAATTCCGATGGGAAACACCGACTTTACCGGACTAAGTACCAGCAGAGCCAAAATAGTTGTGCTTTGTCTACCTGGGTTTGTCGCGTCTGATGAGGAGATCCAACAATCGTTGGCCACAAAGTTGCTGAGCTTCGGGCTTGAAGCTGCTGATGGCACTGTAACTTGAGGTCAGGTCGAGGCTCAGTGGATAAGTCGTGTCCTCGCTGGCTGACCCAAATTTCATGTGCCCCACCACCGTCATCATCCTTGAGGCTAGCGCTCAGCCTCGCCACTTATGATTGGACAGGCACTGAGTAGATCACAGGCTCGCATAGCTACTCCGGACTTATTATTCAGGACTTTTTTCGAATTCATATTAGTTGGCCTTAGAAGTTCGGCCTCGTGCTCGATACTCACCCTATCCTTCATTCACTGATTTCCTCGTAGCACAATATATTATACAAACACTAACTAGAGTCGATATGACCTATGTGATGACAAGTTGTCAAGAAAGTCTCCTATATAAAAATGACCACTTCAGGCTTCAGCCAATATGGCTTCTTTGTTCCTCCCCTCCGACAAAGGTGCTAGTAGTATATCTACTTGCGGCAGCCGCCACCTACCAGGTAGATACCTAATTCAATTACCTAAGTTTGTGCCTAATTATCTAGGTATCTAAGGTAGGTAGGTAGGTAGGAAAGAAGATTTCAGATTGAGAGTATTGGGCCGCACTGGCCACTAGTTTCTAGCCGCTGCCTGGTTGGGCATTGCCAGCATGCTGTTGCTCCTGCGTCTCGCGGATTTTCTGCTTATCCTTCTCCCACTGACTGGAGGCATCACCAAACTCCTCTTTCATTTTTTGTTCCTTCAATTTCTTTTCCTGTTCCTCCTTTTCACGGGCGATGCGTTCCTGCTCCATCTCCTGCCAAAAATTAGATCTGTAGGCCGCAGATTTGCGTTTGGGTCAACTTACCTCCATATGACGTATATCCTCTACACTAGGTTCATATAGATGCCAAATAACGTAATGAGGCAGACCCACAACAGAGTATTGCATTTGTTTCGCCATCTGGAATCTAGATTAGATAAATCATTTTAAGTTGTGAAGTCATTTACAAACCTTTCCGAAGCCTTCTGTTTCGGCGTGCTTCTGGAAGCTGAATGCTGGGAAGTGGACACCGGTTCGAAAGACTTTGGCCTTGGCTAGAATGCTGACGCCGCCGACACCATCGATCTCCATCTCCATGTCGGGATCACCATAAGGATCACGTAAGTACGCCAGGTGAGGTCGCCACGTGGCATATTCCGCATAGCCTTCCACGATCACAGCATCTTCATCTAGCGTATCGGCAAGAGCCAGAGCGGTCTCCGATTCTTGCCAGGAATTTAAGTCATAAGGTTGTTCCCCGCCAAGCCAATCAGGCAGTGGTCGCCAAACGTCTATGATAAGAGTTAGTATCGCATATAGCATGTGCATGATAAAACTAATTGATAAAGCTCACTAGGTACGATGACATCTTTGTTGTGGCGCATCAAGTCCTCGAGGATTGTGAACGGTGCAGTTTCTACATCTACATCACGCCAATACACCCAAGAGTGGTAGGGTCGTAATGCGGCGCTGAGCAACCAGTTTCTCGCTTGAGCCATGAGTTTTCGGCGACTAGCTTGCGCAGCAAATCCATGTCGGCTTTCAACATCCTGGTTGACCTTCTGACCGAAATCTTTCTCGATAATAGAAACTTCACCATAAGGTTGCTTAGGATCTGGGTCCACTTGGATCTGTTCTAGGTTTTGAGTTAAAACCTCCAGGGTTCGATCCTTGGAGTCTGAGACTAGAAATGCTAGGTCGATCAGATGATGCGGATATGTAAAGTTGCGCAGATGGGAGAAAAACATTGGCAGGTGTGGCTCTGCATCGCGTAAAGGGACGCATAGCAGTATGCGTTCTTCACGCTCCCAGCCCCGTGCGGTGCCTTGGACATTGCTCAGGTCATAATATCGTACGGTTTCAAACTCGAAATCGGCCGTGGCGGACAAGAGCCCTAATGATACGACAGATAGGATTGGACGAGAGGGTAGCATCCAAAACCCGAAAGCAAACAGTAAAAGTGCGGCGATACCGAGCCGAATCAGGAGCTTCTTTTGTTTTCGATTTCCATGTGCTGGAGATCGGGGCTGAAACCTATGCTCAGTCAGAATCAGAAACTCCGATGCCACTATCAAAAATGGTGAAGGGAGACTACCTATGTGGCGAGATTTCAAATGTGTTACCACGCGGATATCCATTGGAGTATCCGTTTCCTTGATGCCGTGGCATCATAGTCAGGAAAGCCAGTAAGACATACGCCTACCAATACTGAACGAGGAACCAGAATTGCACGTGTCGTGTCTTGCTGATGGGACGGACGTTGAAGTCTACGCAACTGAGGGCAGTCGCTTTTGTTTTGAATGAAGACTTTGTTCGCTTAGCACACCGTGTCGTATTAGTGCAGGCTCAAGGCCGGGAAGAATGGTTTGGCAGCTGGGGGAGGGGGTGGTTTGGCGTCAAGGGGTCAGTGGCTCGATGAGGCATCAAAGTCACTGCCATTGCCAGCGCGAGAATTTTGGCTACTAAGGTCTGGTGCTTGTTGCAGGCACATGTGGATACGACCCAGCGCGTCGAATTTGCATGGTTGCATCTCCTTAAACCTTAAGGCTCCAGGTACCTAGGTGCATACCTGGTGACAACGATGAGTTCCAATCAGAATTATCGCTGTAAGAGTACTTCTTCTACTATACTAAATTATACTGTAATATAGGTACTAGCAGCAGTTCAAACTACAAAAGGGAACATTACATATCTTTCAACCCCATCTTATCTATAATGTCTGCGAAGGTTGCTAGAGGTCACTTGCGGCGTGGCTCACAGGCCAGAGGGAATTATGGGTCAGCCACGTACCTGAGAAGCGGGCGCCGGGTTTCCACTTACAGGCATAAGGAAGATCGCACGCAGAAGAGAAAAAAAGGTGGAGAAACTTCTTCTCTGTACTGTGGTAAATAAGTATTATACGCGCGCCCCACCTAATCCCTTAACCTCAGGCCACCACAGTCATTGCGTTGCCGACACTCTCCCGCACCGCTCCCGACACTTCAACCAGCGCTGCCAGCTAGGACGGCTGGCGCGGCAGTGCACCCACGTTTTATGATAGAGAACGCACCAGTCCCGCTCCAGGGCTGGCGAGGGGCTTGTATACTATAGTACTAGCTAGACCAGAGTATTCAAATAATAAATAGTATTATACCCTGTCAGTCAAATAATAACACGAATCTATTCTCAGGAAATCGCTTGTAATAATGGAAATACAATCTTTGTGATTATCTGCCTAACTGTGTACCTATCTCGGTGTTTTCGCGCAGGGGTTCATCGTGACATCCGGAATTTAGTGACTCCACTCGTCTGGTGATAATAATGATTCGGCGACAGAACACCTGTATTTACTCACTAGCCGCTCCGTCACATGTTTTGTTGAGCTGCAGCAACGCTCAATCACTGTGCTACGATTTGCAAGAAATCACTGGTGCTGTAAGCAAGTCAATGATCAAAGTGATTCAAAATTATCGGGTCTCAATATAATACGAGGGTTTGGCAATCGCGGCGCCGCAGCACGATGATACGCGTTTTTGCGATGCTTGACGACCCAAGGTGTGCTACTAGCACCACAGGAGAACTCCGCGATGATGAAATAATGAGTTCGGAAAGTGGCTCGGAACCTTCGTCTGCCATGAATGCTCATTTGGACACGGCCGCCCTATTAATGGTACAAGTATCACAATTTGCGATGGTGTAGCAGCTGGCGATTCTCACGCTGGGCATGATACAATTCGCTGTACTAGTCGTGACAGTGATCTGACAGGGCACAACTGCACGGTAAACATCAAGCACAAGTCCTCACCTAAGACCTCGGTGGTCGCAGAAATGTACGATTCAGGAGCTCTTTGTTTCCCTGAATGGTAGCAAGGCCAGAAGTAGAGGGCTCCTCGATGAAGCGAAGCGTTTGTGGTCAAAGGATCGAGATCAAATGAGTTGTATCGCAATATCACCAAATCAAGTCACTACATACATTTCCTGAATTGTCATGCACGGTGATCCCGTACGATGAGTAGAGTGATAGCTATGATGCAAAGTTAGCAGTCCATTCACGATTAGGTCTCCGTCGCGCAGGTTGAGATGCCCAATTCAGACAAGCCAGTTTACTCAGTCATTGTTGCCGGCCCTGCCTGCCCAGCAACTCAGAACGAGCTAATAGGCAGACAGGACACGGAAGTCAAATCAAGCAGCGAGTGCGACTCCAGAACTTGTCATAACTCTCAAGTAGAGAATACAAGTGACGGAGGATGGCTTGGCAAAAATGAAGTAGTTGAATGGATAGAACTTGTGTCATCATTATCGGTTTTCGTATACATGTCGGCGTACCTGTCATTATTCGATATATATCGAGAATTGTCGTATATTTGAGTCTCCGTACAATATGGATAAATACATTCTAGAAAACATTCATTAGTCCTCGCTCCAACAAATAGCGATACGTAAGCTACATATGTCAAAGCTTGTCACGAGGACGAGGTACATCAGAGATCTTGGTATGGTAATTGGGAGTCATCACATTGGTTCAGTAGCAGAACTGGATGAAAAAGTTTCTCATCATGATAGATATACAACAAAGGAGAGCGCAACTGTACAAACTCACCGAATTAGGCTGAGCATTGTAGCTCCGGATCTTGGATGCTCGCGTACATTGCCTGCATATTATTAGCAGAGTGCTGTGCAGAGGCCTCTTATTCTTCGTTGATTTTGTATGACACGTCGTCAGATGGTAGTGCATGTTTGTTTAATCGATCAGGATTCGCGGAACAGTGGTGTGAAAAATCATCATTTGGTTATGCTCTCTAGGTAAGTAGGGATCAGAACTTACCGACTGCGAGCAGACAGGAAACTCTTTTTAACCACGTAAGTCGAAGGTCCAAGTCATGTCGGTAAGCACAAGATACGACATTGTGGAGGTTGTGACGGACAGAGTTTTTTGTTACGCCTTACTATGGGGTTTTTATGCGATCTTTGGGTGGGCTTACTCTTATTATAATAAACTTGTGGTGGAGAAAGTTGCAGTTATTGCATGTGTTGCTTCGATACATGCATATGCTCGTTCTGTTGCATCAAAGCATACGAAAACAAGCAGATTCGTTGTGAGAACGAACAAAGTATAACCAAACTTAAGAACAACATATAGCACCCAATCAAATGATGTCTGACCGACGACGGGTGAACGGGCCAGCAGGCACGATACAGCCCCCATTGTATGATGAAAATTCATCAGCCGTACGATATCGAAAGCGAGATCAAGTCACAGCACGACCCTTATGTAAGCATTGATAAAACACTACTGCTTCTATATTTCTCGTCGTCATACGCGACAGCTAACTATGAATTCTTAGACATTAGAACTGGCGTAACGCCATCTGCCTCTGGATCGGCTTATCTAGAAGTAGGGGAAAACATAGGACCTTTTGGCTTTGGTATGAAGCTTACATGTACCGTTCATGGCCCGCGGTCCCTTCCACATTCTGCTCCGTTCTCTCCCCACATGGTTCTCTCAACTCATGTCAAGTATGCTCCCTTTGCGACTCGAAGAAGGAAGAGCTATTTAAGAGATGCCGGTGAACGTGACCTCAGTATTCACCTGGAGACAGCCTTACGAGGTGCTATCATAGCAGACAGATGGCCGAAGAGTGGGGTCGATGTTGTAGTGACCATTGTCGAAGGCGATATGGCTCATCGAACAGGTTCTGATGAAGTTGTGGACGAATGGAACCTTATGTCAGTTCTCGGCGGATGTATCACTGTTGCTTCTGCCGCGATTGTGGATGCAGGCATCGACTGTGTGGACACAGTAATTGGAGGCGTTTCTGCTCTAGTAATGGACAATAGCACCAAGGCTGGGCGCGTCGTTGTGATTGACCCTGTGTTTTCCGAACATGAGAGTATCGTAGCTGCCTGCTGCGTTGCTTACTCGGCCAAGCGTGACGAGATAACGAATTTCTGGTATCGGGGATGCTTAAAACCCTCTGATCTCAGTTCAAGAAGAACTCTTATCGCTCGAGCAATCTTGGCTGGCAAGGGAGTAGGAACAATAGCCTCAGCATCACTTTTCGAATCGCTGACATCACACTGACCTCTCAGACCTTGCATTTGTTTTGGAACGGCAATTCATGCTTGACCAACTTAGCTGGCACGAAGTCTGGCTACGTATGGTCCAATATCATGATAAGCTACAGTATTGTTGGCCGGTTTTGAAGGATAGCAGCCAACTCAGTCGACACTATATGCAGCCTGCTGTAAGAAGGAGCGAATGATAGGTCCTATTATCAACTTCGCTAAGGCGGTGTGGGTTACCATGATGAAGCTGACGTCGGTGGAAAGCTATGCCATCTGGGTATTACAGCAGGACTCTTTATATTTGGACATGTGACAACATGTGAACGAGCAGTTTTATATCATAAACTCGGGGTCATCAACAAATGACCAGGATGTCCGCTTCATCGGTTCTGCAACCTAAAGCCAGATACGATCTGTTCAACATCAAATTTTCTTCGGTATAGAGGCAGTATATATAATAACAATCTCAAGGTGACATCAGTGATCGATTATGAACAGAGTTGAGACATCTGACATCTCCCACCAGTCCCTTCCCTACCTAGGTAGCTAGTGGGGCAAACTACACTAGATGCTATATCAAATGAAATACATATCGACCATAATTGATATGACCCTTGCGGTCGATATCGAGTTGATAACAGATAATTCAGTCACGCTTAACCAGCTAAAAATCGCCGACAGTATAGCCGACATCTATGCTTGATTGAATCGACTCATACCTCAAAGGAGCAGAATTTCAAGCAGAGGCGTGGCAAACAAGTAATGAACAAAACCCTTTCAGCATTAATTGAATACTGAGCAAATAGAATGGAGCACCGCATGCATCTGTGGGATTGAGCGACGACTCATGGAGAGTAGGCATGTCGCTGTTCCTGCCGAGATGGATTTCGACATATTAAGCCCCCACTTATGCATCGTCCGTTCAAGGTCCATGTCTCAGCTGCTCTCTTTCCTCCAAGACTCTTTCCCCTACGGCGTAAGCATTATCGTCGAATAACAAATAAACAGGTACAGACATGTTTTGACATTCCCTCACAGTTACTATAACAACAATAAGCATCGCATGCCGCAAGCACCATTAGTCGAACAACATCAATACGGCCGCGACTTCTCCAGCTTCGGAACCTTGGGGCCTGGAGTGCTATCTTATCAGACAATCGTCTCGCGGAAGCAGCCTCGACACCGATAGCTGTCCTTCTGTATACTGTATCAGACACTGAGTAGACAAGACAGGCGACACGCTCGATGTTGTCCTGCCCTGAGGCATATACAGTACTGCTGTTTAGCTGCCTATGAGCCCTGAACTTATTCGAAGTGTCATGGATGAACACGAGTATGCATCAAGTCTAGCTTATCACAACTTTCAACCTCTTGCTAGCTTTCAAACAGTCGCAGCTTCTAGCTGGCATAACATTACTGCTTGGGTATACAATGCCACCCGACACGCTCCTTCGGTAGAGGACATAGTGTGGGCTGGACCACGAGTTTTAACGAAACTCGGGTCTTACTTGGCGATGTCAGATTCAGCGGAGACTCGTAGTCAGCTCGCGTCCGGTCCAAGAAGAAGCCCCCAAGAGGCCCCCGAAGCGAACATATACAATATACTGGCACCGAATAATGGCCTGTTTGAGATGACAAGACTTGGCTCTTTAGAAGACCAAGCTACCTCTACCAACCAGGCTACAACCCTTTCTCTCAATGGGGCGAGGGGGCTTGGGAGTGCCTTTAGTTACGCAACAAGCAAATGGGCAATATCATGTATCGTCATGGCCATCGTTCTCAACCGTACTCATATATTCGCAGCAACAAGGAGAAGATTGCGTCTCCGCTGGCATACGAGAATTCTACTTCGGATTTTACCCCTTGTACTTCTTGTGCTTCAGTCAGTTCGACTCCTCCGCTCAATTCAGTGTCAGTCATCTCCGAATTTTAGCGAATATCGATGGGGTAATTTGAGTACGTCTTCTGAACTTGCTTCAGCATATCCTAATGCTTTTTTGAACAAGTTGAGCTCCACCTTGCTGCTGGGATCCTCAGACAGGCAGTCTTGCGAAGCTGTCAATATGGTACCACGAGTTAGTGGGGGCACATCCAAGGAACTATACGGATCTCTACCACTACTATGGCCATTATTTGGTACGCTCTGCCTCAGCCACTTCATCGAAACTCTATCTTGTGCAGTTCAAGGTCGTCCACTCTCCGTGGAAACAGGTATGACGTTATTTGAACAATCACTAGCTTTTGCTGAGGCTGATGCAACTATTTTTAATCAACTTGGCTGGGGAACGTTCTCTGGACCTCAGAAAAACGATCAGGGCAGAGGAAGAGTCATTGAAGCATCCCTGTCCATTACAAGGCCAATAATCCTAAGCAGAGCCAACGCTCCATCAGAGGTTCTGTTTATTGCGTTTCTTTCGTCTATGACCCATATTTCAAGCCATATACTGGGTATTTTTGATGCACAATCTCGATATCGACTCGTAAACACCGGGTTCTGGGGAATCTGCTTCATGGGAATTATGATTTGGAGTGCTATCAAATTTGAATTTGGAAATCCTCCATCGCAAGGGCTACTAAGATTTCCGACTGTATGCATCATCGGCTTTGTTCCGCATGTGCTGGTTTTATCAGGAATTGTCACGTGTTTGCTGATATATGGTTTGGCACTCGTGCTATCTGCATTGGCCCCGTCTACGAATTTGTCTACGTCGAGTCTGCGCCGAAGGTTAGCAAACGCGCATAGCAACATGCAAGCAAACGTGTCCCTGGCAGAAATTCGGATTACTCGGAATATGGACTTCTATACGGCACTGCTACGAACAGGATTTGCTGCAATTACAATGGCAAGCGAGGCCGTTTATCTGAACGAGGAACGAAACGTTAATATGCAGCAACGTACGTGGCTAGAGGAAGCACGTTTTCGGGAGGTTGAGGATCTTCGAAACCAAGTAGTTAGAATAGGTTTCTCGAATGCCCTGCAGGATCATATCGGTATCATTGGCCTGATTCCGGTGAAGGAAGGAGTGCGGCCTGGAGTTAGTGGATTTGCTCGAGAACGTGCCGCGCAGAAAGTCCTCAGGGGTCGAAGCGACCGAAGTACCAGAGTCGGAACCACCGCAACGGAGAGAAGTTCAAGATGGCTGATGGCACTGGAATTTCTTCTTAAAATTGCACTTTTGACCGCCCGTGCAGGAGCCCTGTCGACGCTTTGGATTCTTGGCTGGACTCCGCTACGGACTGGGCCCGTATGGCTTGTCCGGCTGGCAAGCCGTTGGAAATCAAACATCGATGACGGACAGTCCAAGAGGAAGGAAATCGGGACTATTAGTCGACAAGCAGCTTCCTTATTTAGTGAGCAAGCCTTAACTCACACGGATGGCACTGATGTGGAAAGTGAGTTTAGACGCATCAACGCTACTCAAGATGAGGACAGTCTAGACGCTGAACTCTATGAATACTGGGTGTCTGGCGGCTGGTGGGGGTCTCATGATGCAAGCGGTGACTATGTACCTGAAGAGAGCGACGACTTGTGGGACACTACGAGTGATATATCTACGCCATCTGCATCACCCGAGGATGTGGAGGCGAATGAAACCCTAACAATCGGAGAAGACTTCCAGGGCTTTGACAGACATTCTGCAGCATTGAGACGCGTCAGCAGTCCTGTTCCCGATCTCGTCTGGGAAACAGATTACCTTGCTAGACTCTTGCACCCAGCAACTATTGAAGAACGTGAAGAGGCTCAGGCACTGTCTGCTCATTTGCGAAGTGAAAAGATCATGACACGATCAGCCTTTCGACGCCAGGAGCAGGCACGCCGAAACCGTGTCTTGTTGCGTCCATACTCCAATAGCAATGGCGTCAGTCAACCAGGTAGTCGACTTTCAAGTTTGAGCCTTGACGAAGAAGAACGATTACTTGAGCAGATCCTTATGTCTCGGCGTTGTCTTCAAAGGCCGGGATCGCAAGTCCATTCATGCATTGAACTAGGACCACAAGATAGCCAAAGTTTGCCTTGTGTCGTCTGCCACAGCTCACCTAGAACTATCATTGTTTGGCCATGTCGATGTTTGAGTCTCTGCGACGACTGTCGAGTTTCCCTTGCTATGAACAATTTCGACAAATGTGTATGCTGTCGCAGGGATGTGCTCAGCTTTAGTCGTATTTTTGTACCATAAGATGTCGTGGCTAAACATCAACCCAGCACCAAGAACAGGTTCATGCTTTCATCAAGTCTGCTTTATATTGAATTGACATATTGGTTCGACGCTCCTTCTCCAAGTTAAATAGTAAAGCTTGCATGATGAATTACTTTTACATTGCTGCCCATTCAATACTGTACGTTCGCATTTGGTCTGTTTTTAAGTCGGTCGCCTCCTGTCCGCCAATTAGAAATGCCTTCTTCACTGCTGTAGCTAGACGGCCGCCTCCGACAATATCTAAAATAGGGATTTCTTCGTCCCAACGATATTCATTTGCCATAAAATGTGCATGGAATCGTAAGGGGTCGCCTGGATACACACTATATTGCGCACCAAAACGCAACCCAGGCGTCATGTAATACCCCCGTGCTTGTAGAAAACCACATAGACTACCGCGGGTGGCGATTTGAATGGTGCTGGTAGAGGCTATGAGTGATGCACTGGAAACTGGAGTTATAGCTAACAGTCTTACGTGCGAGCTTCTGTCGTCACGTTGGATGGTTTCAAGGTTACTGCTTTCTGCCAGATGATCGCCAGTTCGGCTCGAGTATGAGCGAGTCACGTTTGGATTTGCCTCACGCGATGGGACCACATCAGCAGCCTTCAGAATTGATGTTCTGGATAATGTGTAGTAGGCACCCGTCTTACTCTCTCGGAGACTCGCAATGTAACGCTGACGTGACGTAGTATTTGCATCGGAGCGCAGAACAGCATCATGAGCAGCCACGCCATCCACTATGTATGCCGATTTTTTGAGTAGTAATGCACGAACCTCTTCAGGACGCAACTCAATAGGAAGTCCCAAGAATATGTTTTGTGTCGGCTGTTGTGGTGTTGTTCCAATTAAGGTACCGTTGGTATTTTCATAGCGTCTCAAACATGCGACCGCATCAGGATCGAACACAAGATATCGACCGGCAATGCGAGAAATTCTGACGGCCTCGACATCTGTGGACCTATTGATTGATGGAAGCATCTGTCTGTCCTTGAATTCCAATGTCAGCAACTATCCAGTTGAGTTCATGACAATAAATTGACAATTGTTTGCTCCGGTATCATAAGTCGTCTTCGTAATGTTGAGTTTGTCGTCACAGATTTCAGTGGATTGACAGATTCCCAAGAGTATAATCACTGAGCAAGTTTGGTGAACTGAACAAAGGAAAAACATGGGGAGGTTATACATACACAGCCATGTATAGTTCTTCGCGAAGCACCTGGGATGACGAGGGAAAGGAACATATTCCATCCAGACCTGTTTGAATTAGAAATCTCGTGGTTAAATTTGTGGAGCGCATGAATAAAACGGGGCAGAGCCCTAATAGCCGCGTTATGCAGCAACCGGTGCTGTGTTCCTAATAGCAGTGACGGTCTGCATCAGATTCGAGTCAGATGTGGCATGTTAAAACTCAAGCTCATTTTTTTCTCGTCGTGATGGCAAGGGAGAAGTAGGTCCAGCCAGTCCAACAGGAGGGAGGCTGAAGGGAGTAATTACTATGCCGTTTGAAGCACTGAGCTTAAATGACATGTCCCCTCTTGTCCAGCATCCCTCTAATCCTCCACCCTTTTCGTGGAAGATTGGCATTGCATGCACACGAAATAGGCCTTGGACCTTGTTATTTTCCTTCCCAGATTCCTCGGTGGCGTAAGCTGATTTGGGAAGCGGAACAAGTTCTACAACACCGTCAAAGACAAGCTCCATCAGTTTGCAAAAGCCTGCATTGCGTGGATGGAGTGATTGTGGCAAGGTCACCAAGGCGATGATGCGCGTTGGAAATTGTCTCAATAAGCTCCGTAGACAGTGCAAAAACTTGAGCACATCTTGAGCTTTGCAACCCTCAGCGGGATATAAGGCTGGAGAGAGGAGACTTGGCACAACAACTCGATGTATTAACGAAGACGAGGTGATCAATCTTGTCTGGAGACTGGCAAGGATATCTGAGAAGATGTTTGGTTGTTGGCGATTTGACATCTGGGGGAAAGGGTAGGTCAACAACGGGCCATGTGTATTGCTGGCGTCCAACCTTTTTGAGAGATCGAAAGAGTGGCAAAAGGTTAAATCGTCGTCGAATTCTTGTTGGCCTGTCCTCGTCAGCGCTGTTCCATTTTCAAGTCAATTAGTCGTGGGCTTACCATTCATAGCAGGAGGGTTTCTGAGGGACTCATATCTCCATGCAATTTTCATTCTGTTCGACTCTGAAGACGCTACTTGGTCTTCTGGCTTTCCTTTCGCCTCCTTCAGTCCAGGCAATTCCCGCCGCCAAGTGTCCCCAAAGCCCAAGACGTGGACATGATGACCCTGAACTAACCCTTCCGCCGCAAAATGGCGTAGTATTACTCCGCCGAAATCTGTTGTTCCGGATTCCTCAATCAACAAAGAGCTTCCCAGTGGCATTCCTGAATGACCGGCCAAGACTTGGTCTAAGGAAGCTGTACCAGTGGAGGTTGTCAATCGACCGTCCAAAGGCGATGGACGAGTGCCCGGAGGCCGTTCCTTCTCAGGGCGAGTTTGGGTCGAGGTCTTCGTAGAGTGGATGAGCGTATTACGCTTGCGGAACGCCATAATATATCTGCAGCCGCTTCCTCCGCAAAAGCGTTATGTAGATAACTATTCTAAGAAAGGACGATGAAGAAAAGATAGATGCCAAAGAGCAATCGACAAAGAAAGCATCGTCACACTCATTCAAGAGGTCCTACGAAATGTGTGTTTGACAAATTTCTTGTTATTTCAAAGCGAATTGCTTGAGTGGGTCTGATTGCAAAATGCCTCGATTGAGTAATATGCTTGTAGCAGCAGCCCTGCAGCCGTGTCTTTCTCTCTTCTTGTTCGAAAGCTCTAGAGCCAGAAGAATTGACTTGACTGCAATGCATCACTTAATTCGGTGAAGTAAAGGCGAAAAAAAAAAGCATCGGAAACCAACGGTCACCACATTGTCGTTTCTACCATCATAGAATCCCTTGGCCGTCTTGTCATCTATCTTATATTTCCCTCTTTTCTTCCTGTCTCTTTACTATCAGCAACCGATGTTGAATTGTTCACCTGCCCGAAATTCTTATCTACCAAAGGACTCTATCCATCTGCTGTTATTTTCAATCAGACATAATGTCTGCTGGTAGCAGCGATGCAACTCTTTTCGAAGAGAGTTTTACTGTTACAGATTATGATCAATCCAAGTACGACCGCGTGGCCCGAATTTCCTGCACCTCAGCCGACTCACAAACCGTCATGGTTCTTGATATAAACATTGAACTATTCCCCTGTGCGGTATCCGACTCTTTACATGTGGTTATGTCTACAACATTATCACCCGATGGCAGCAAAGAAGACGACAAAGGCTGGCGAGACATGGGTAAAGGAGGCGATGCTCCCACGACGTTGGCGGATCTCTACGATTATGTTTGCTATGGCAAAATTTACAAATTTGAGGAGACTTATGACGGAAACACCATGTATGTTTTCTTTCGAGCTGTTTATTTGGCTGGCATATCCCTTGCGACTACTGACCTTGATGGCTTTGGGTCTTCATTTTCCGTATCTGGACACTAATTTAGCTGTCTATTTCGCAGTAATGCTTACGTCTCCTTCGGCGGGTTGCTTATGTCACTCCAAGGACCTGTTAAGAAACTCACACCGTTGCGAGTCGACAATGTCTATCTTCTGATAAAAAAATAAATCACTACATGCTATTCACAAGAGAGACAGAAGAGCCTGTCCTCCGTTGCGCATTCGAAAAGCTTAATCGGCGCAATGGCTCGTCGGTTTCCGGTACGATGGGGACCTTGAGTCGCAGTGCTCTAATTGAAGAGTTCGTGTTGATAGGAGAACAGGGCCAATACTTGTAGCCGTCAATCATTGCAATTCTTGCGTGATGCACAACATCGTCAACTTAGCGGGACGCTGTTTGGTGTGGCCCAGGGAACGGCAGTACGCGATGCATTCGTTGGCGAATAGCATCGAAATCTGGCTCGTTATCCCTAGTTATGAGACAGTGACGAATGAAGAAATCCAGCAACACCACCGCGCAGTTGTCCTTGAATTTTCCATCAGCAAGATCTCGCTTCACTTGGTCCACATCGCATAAGGTAAAATGTTCAACCTCGCCATCTTTAGGTTGTGGTATGACTTGAGCCGAGAGCTTCAGGTCGTAAACCCACTGGCACTCAGGGTAGATGAGATCAGCTTCTCCCACATGCTCTTCATCGGTCACGTATATATACGTGACCGTGCCAACTGCGCGGACATTTTGCCGTACCACGTCCTCAGATAGACTAGCTTCCTCGTCTGCTTCACGAACAACACACTCAAAAGGCTGTTCACCTGTCATTATTCCACCGGCAACAGTATTATCAAGCATACCAGGAAACGTCGACTTGTCTGCTGCCCTCTTCGGAACCCATATCAAGATGCCGTATGGTGCCGATGCGTCCTCAACATAAGCTGTCATATGAACGCCGTAACGCATAGTTCCCAACAGTCCTATGCAAGCCCGCTCCATGCTGAAAAGAAGCTCGCCGTTGCGGCCATACACGGGCCAGAGCTCGTTTCTCCAGCCCCGCAACAATTTAAACGTTTCCTGAGCTCGCCAGTAGTCAGCCAGACTAGCAGCAGTTGCAGTGCGCTTCACTTCTGTGTTAAAGCGGAAGAGCGAGACGGTCCTATTCTGTTGATTTATTGCCACTGGGCCACGAATACACTCCGGCACTTCCATCAACTCGTCTACAACACGCTCAAGAATGTAGCCTATCGTATAGGTGCCCTGGTCATCCTGCCATACAAATGAATATATCCCATCTGGTAAGCAATCAACGGCAGACTTCTCATCGTTGCTGTAACGATACGGGAATCTGTATGTGTCAGATTCTTGAGGATCCAGTCGATGCGAATGTAAATAATGTGCGGAGAGCGATGACTAAAACTAAGCAATCAAGGATCGATGGTCCTACTTATCTGTTTTATCGACGAGGTCCAAATTCGATTTCATCATGGAAAAATTCAGTAGCGGTCAAAGCAGGATCGCACACGAGTAATAGCAGATCAACTGATATTACGATAGAGTTGAAAATTGTGCGCAAAGCGGGTGTTGTGTCTGTATGCCGATTGGTATCTATGGTTGCCCAAGTTGAAGCGATTTTGGTGGTAGAAAAGAGGTCATGGCATGAGAACCAGCCCGGTGGGTGTGGGGCCTGCCCTGGCATCCTCCACTGACCGTACCCAGAATGGTAGCCAGTGTGTGATTTCCCCCACATTTTTTTATCCAGTTATTAGTTTCTCATCAACCATCATAGACATCCCGATTTGAAGTCATAGACTTTACAGTGGACATAATTTTGCTCGCTTGGCGATCACAACTGGCAGACGCGCAGCGGGTAGTGCTTAGGATATTCCAAACCAAAAACTCCTTGACAGTATAAATAAAGAGCCAAGGTTAAAATTTTGAAATAGGTAAGGTCGCCGATACACCGTTGAGTTTAGCATGCAGCACAGTTCTTTCAAGAATGGCTACGAACAAATGCTTCAGCCACTAACCAAAGCGGCTAGGATAAACTGGGCATAATTCGTTCCGATCACCAAACACTGAGCTGCCAAGTTTTACTTGTTCAAGTCTGTCAGCGAAAATGTCTGGACCCCTTTTTGGTATTGTCCCTGCTGGTCAACAGCTTATCACGGAACCTACCTCGGCGCCATCGCCAACCTCACTCCTTTACACGCTCCCAACAGTTAAGATGATCTCACACATAATGGTCTTTCTCTTGCCTAATATATCGCTTCCAGAGGGGACTGCAGCAGCTATTTACATTGGAACAGTGAGAGACGTTGCTGCCGCCGCTCAATCTGGAGGAACGCCGCAGTTCAGATTCCTCGGAGGCATTGGGGGCGGCAAGGGGAGTGCCTTATTCAAGGTCGCTTCAAATTTTGTGGAGAATGACGGTGATGGAATGGTGATTGGGATTTCGATCGAGTCTGCCGAGTCAGTCGAGCAACAGCTCCAGGAGTTGTCACACGGAAAGGCAAACACCTCAGCCAGAAGTTCTCATCTACCACAGCTTCCAACTGCTGTACTAGCCCAACGTATCATACAAAATGCATTCAACTTCCTGGCAAGCTTCAGCGGATCCTCTGGCCCTGGGGATGTTGAAGTTGTTCCGCTCAAAGCTTTCGAGGAGTGGTGGCGGAAGTTTGAAGCTCGCATTCGTGCCGATCCAGGATTTCTTGATAGACAGGATGGCTAAAATTCGCAGGAGACACGCCATGACAAACTAGCTAAGTATTGGCCAAAGTGGCAATTATGACATGATATCCTTCATTGAGTCCCAGCCTAGCCTCCCTCTGTACTGTCCACTGTACGAGGTCTTGCCTAATTATAATATTCATTATTTCCACACTCGCTCCTATTTGGTGCGTTTTCACTAGCGGGATACAATGTTCATCAGTCTTCAACGGCCAGCTGCGTTCCCCTCGAAGCATATTTTCCTGGCCAATAAATGCCGCGTCTGTGATATACAAAAATAATTCAGCAATATGTATTCAGAAACGAGTTATACATGTTATTCCATCAATACTAATGGCAGTTCAACAGCAATTACGCATACAAAGCAGTCTTGACATAAAAAAGAGACCTCGAACCAGAGTGAGTAGTGGATATCGCCACAGCAGCACAAGAAATAGATAAAGTGCATGCAAATGGGAGTCCCTATACACTAGTGCTTGCACTACGTGAATATCAATCAAGTATCTTGCAGAGGAGCCTTGAAAGGGCTGCATGCTCTACTCCTCTTCCCGGCATTTAACATCTGGACATTAGTGGAGAGGCGCTCTCGGCTTTCAGTCCGAAGCACCAACCCGGCTCGATCCATAACCGAAGGCGGGTGGACCTGCTGGAAGCGTTCTAAGTTAAGCTTCGGCGTTGTTTCTGAATGCTGGTTGCTACGCATTGCTTCAGTGGTGTCAGAGCAGTTCAGGTCATCAGAAGCGGCTTCTAATTCATGAGCAGCGGTATCCCCTTCCTCCAGAACTCGTTCATAATTTACTGAACCACGATCAAATAGTCGGCTCAGGAAGGTCCATCTTCGTTTCGATTTGCGGCAGTACTGTCGTCGCCAATGAGTGAGGGTGCTGGATAGCCGGTTTCTTCGATCAGAATTTCGAAAAATGTACGCCAATAAGATAATGACCGCCAAGAATCCGAGAATGTTGTACAAGGTCCAGGGGCCCCGAGAATAAACCTCATCCGAATCGGAACTCGAATTTTCGTGGTAGGAGTCTGTAGATAGAGGTATAGATCCTGCATGCTCGAAGTCAGGCGAGGTCCCCGAGGCTACATTACTGCCAAATCCCACGGGCAATGACGGGTTACTCGGCAATATTTGACCAGAGGCGTAAAGGATCATCTGTCCCAGTGTCCAGCTCACCTCTACACCTCGAACAGTGTCGACAGGTTTAAAGGGGTCCAAAAAATCTTGCTTGGCCGTTGCTTGATCCAAGCTGTTTGTTGTCGTGAGATTGGCCAGCATTGATGACCCCAAACCCACACGTGGAATCCCTATACCCTCATAGAGAACGTTTATTAGCCATGAAGCTTTAAAACAAGCCTCCTGCACGTCTTGAATTTTCTGGTCATACAATTTCTTTCGCTTCGTGAAATCTCTTTCTATGGCTTCCCAATCTTGACTGCAGAATTCCATAACTTTATGCTGAAATGTCGTAAGGTCATATGCTTTATCTTCTTTCCCGAAGACACCGTGGGTGGCATGCCAGTATTCCGACACGCCAACAAAGCGGTTGACTTCAAAATCAATTGCTGGAACATGTTGGCCGTTCAGGAGACATGGATGATCTTCGCACGGTTTATCCTTGCCAAGCAATGGATACGTCTTCCTCAAACACTCATCAAAGGCGCCTGTACCAACCAAAATATACTCAACACCTGCAGCATCATCTGATGGTGGTTTCTTTCTATTGATTATACGAAGCCCCTTGGGTATGCAAGGATCGGGAATCTCATCGTCGGAGTCACCGTGACTTTCCACCAAGGTCTGAACGTACCGTGACCGAGCTTTGTTGGCACCAAAACCCAACCAGGTGGCGCTAAAAATTCTGAAATCAGACGATGATCCATCTAGATGCCGCAGCCGGATCAATTTTAGGTCATTTGCGTGCCGAAGGGCCTCCGTCTCGTTGGGTGCAAACGCAATTTGCGCCGAGGCACCACCCATGTCTAAAAAGCCGTATGTGTGATGTCCTTTTCCGTGAGAGTGTTCTTCAGGCTGGTCCAGGCTCTGCAAAAGATAATTGATTGCAATCCAACCATAGAGTCCCTCCGTCTCTCCAGAGATAACACGCACTCGATCCTCGCAACTGGGAAGATTAAATTTCGTGGTCGCTTTCAGATATGTACATATGCCTTCAAGAAGCGATTTTTGCTGGAACTTGGGTAGAAATCGAACGCCAGCGGTTGCCATCAAAAATATTGGCGTGGCTTCAACTTTGTCGGCCGGTACTTCATCAAGTGCTGTATTTATGAGAGCTTGGAGATGATCGCGGCCGACTGATGCCACGTCATTCACAAAAGTGGCAATGCCCGGGTGCATCTTCTTACTTCTTGACAACTTCAACTTTGGCAACTTTCGTAATTCTGCAAGAGACGCACTCTTTCTCGCTGCTATCGGGTGTTTCCATTTGTATATGTAGATGCGAGTCCCAGACGACCCAGCGTCTAGGATTACACCATATTGTGCTACCAAGGCAACTTTGTTAGAGGCGGCTTGATTGCTTTGAATTTGCGTGTGATTTTTTTATCTTACAGTATTTTCCCATGAGTTCTTAATAATGAATCAAATTGTGGGCTCAAGGGCGCTAGATCCGGAGCGCAAAGCGCGGCAGGGTCTTCTTGAATGATAGCAACTATCGTCAATGGTGCAGTCGCTACCGCATTCCACGGATTGGCTATGAATAACTCGTTGCTTGGTGTATCTCGTTTCTTTCTCAATTAAACGTTGGATAAATATTAAGATCAAATCGTGCGTTATGCCAGCAAGGGCGATATTGACTGATAAGAAACGCGTATCGAGTTGAACCCTACATAGGTAGATACTGTTGAAGGTAGCTCGGTCGAGAGGGACAATACGAGGTTGCGATCGAATAGGCCGGGAAGAAGATGGAAGCCGCCTCCCTCAGAACAACAGACGGCTGGTAGGAACACGGGAGAGGATAAAAACATCCAATCTTGCCACGACACGACTGCTGTGGCTGGAGTTGACAACATGTGGAACATTAATAAGACTTACGTCGCCGCGTGCCCCACTTTGAGCATCCGTCCACTCGATGCGTCGATGCAGAGTTGTTCATTGCCAATTGGTTCCAACCCTCGCGATTGCAAATTGGTGATCGAATGACGGCTCTCCCGTTCTACACAGTATGCTGCTGGTGAACTTGTCCACTTGATATGATAATGCTTCTTGCTTTAACGTACAAATGACAGCTACGAGCGAAGCTCTTTACGTGGGTACGTACACACAGTGCAATGCTGGGGTGCACGTGATAAGTAAGATACTGAAGATGATATTTAAGGTCACAGCACAAACGGCTGAGACGATAGATTTTGTTTACGCTCCATTATTTACACATATGGAGACCTTATACAGTTGCTGCTAAGGTTGAGCCGTAGTATTTGGCAACGGCTTTCTATTCCATCGAAAACACAAGTATTGTCGATGGGAACATACTGTCTTGTGATGATCTTGATCATCTCTTGTGCTATCATCCCTCCCATTATGGAAGCAATATTGTGCAGTTCCCCATGGTCCGAGCGAGACACTTCGTGTGCTACTTGTAGTAGTCGTTGATTGCCTCGAAATTCCGGTGCAAAATCTGTGAGGAGTTTGACCAGGTCTTCGGCACTAGCTGAGGGAGACAAGGCTGATTTCTGAAGCACAAGAAAAACTGGTATTAATGAGAAGGGCACCTCAGGGCCCGAGGCCGCGGCTATCTCGTCATTGGCCAACTCTTGCTCTGATTGTAAAATTTATTGTATTAACGAAGTCGGTCTCTTCTGCATAGTTACCACTTGAAAAGCATAGACTTACGGATGATTTGATGGTTATTTGGCTCGTCATTTGGGTCCTGCAGAAGCTTTATGAACCTCGCATTCTTGCAGAACAATTCAACCTCATCACGCTGGATCTGATGCCCACCCGGCAAGTCACGAACGATTGCCATAACCTCGTCAACGTCTGCTTTTGCCTTGGCTTTGAATATAGACTGAAGTTCAACATAAACACCAGACTGAGCCTTCATGTCTGGTACTCCTCCAGGAAGCGGGAGCTCCCCATGCTTGCGATAGAACAGCTGTACGGCGTTTGCAATGGCCCAAAAACTGTCCAACGAGTTATCCTGGGTGGTCTCTCAGTATGCGCCTAACATCCACAGACAATGAACCAGATGAACACAAGACTGACCTTTGAGAGCTGTTCATGTTTAAAGATCTCTTTCAAAGAGTTCGGCAAGGATGAATCACTTATATGCTTCATTACTGCTGCAACAGCCTCATCGAAGTTTTCTTCGCCGCCTTCAGAGTTGTTTGTTCTGGCCCCTTGAGCTACGAGTGTTCGAAAAGCAACCTTATCTGAATACACTGTCGGAATATTACCATTGTGCAACAGTTTCCATGCTTCGAGGTAGTAGAGAAGGATTGCAATCAAAGGTATGTGTCCGTGATCATGGTCTTCTTGATTTTCGATGTTGTCGGTCATGCGGCTCGCAAAGGCGGAGAGTTCTGGCCATGGATTTAGTAGTCTCAGATCCACCATCGCGGAATCGTCCGGATGGGTATCCACAACGGGAAGCAATTTATGTAGCTTCAATGAAAAGTAGGCGTAGAAACCCGAGCAATTACCAACCAGAAGTGGAATGTTATGCTGCTGAGAGTATAATTCAAGAAAGTTTACATGCTGAGATTCGAGAGGCAAAGTGTAGAGAATCATGGTAAATGGCGCTGAAGAAGTCACCAGTTTCTTCAGATCGACAGTTTCCTTCATCGGAGGTCAGAGCAGACTGTTGTCGAAATTACAAGACAATTATAGGAACTTACTTTATCTTTGGGAAACCAATCGCCCTTTACCTCGGGGTTCAGTTCCACGAGATAGTCTCTGCAACAAAGGGCCCGAGATCTGCCTAAACATGCCTCATCGAGAAAGAAATTCACCCCAAGGTCTACATCCTCAACAATTGCATCATCAATGATTGTGAAGCTTCCAATGCCTGGTATGGGGTGTTAGGAAGGACGCCGCTAAGACTGCTGAAAGGGTCTGCAAATCTCAAACCTGGCAAAACCAAATTCTTCAAAGTTTCGATGGCTAGAGAGCCGCCACCAGTATTGACAAGTAGAATGTTTGCGGCTTCCAAAGCGGCCTGACCACTTGCGGCCCAAAGACGTAATTGTCGGTCATATTTCCGTTCTTTGTCAGTTGGACCATGTAGATGTTGGTCAATTTTTTCAAAAGCCATATTCATTCGCCAGTAGCTGTGCCTCAAACCTTGATAAAATGACTCTGACTGCAGTAACGCCCAAGACGGGTTTGTGCAAGGTCTCCATTGATGAGCTTGTTTGTCGTCTGATCGCTGCGACAGGTGGGTGGGTTCGCTTGTCGGTGGTGGGGTAGGCCAGGCAGGTGTCACAGACCAGTCAACCACGATGATGCGGCTGTCATTCCTTCAACAACCAGATGCATCGTGCGCTGACATCGTGTTGAGCACTTCGCAGGTTCGCGGAACTAGCATATTTACATGTACACGAAACCCTTCAGTTACTTGCTGAAATTTTCCCCCCGTATGAGTACAAAGCTTTCGAGATGTCGGGGCACAAATTCGAGACATGGACTTGTCGCGGAAAGGGAGGCTACTGTGGCACTTAACTAGCTTCCTCTCTCCATGGCTACCGAGAGCTTCTTGACGTCAACAAGTGTCGTAAAAACCGGGTAGCTGACCGGATAAGGATTTTCGTGGTATGATGACTTGGGAAAACTTTTTGAGGCTAAACAGTGGGAACTTGGGCAGAAAGTTTTAACACAGTCAGATGGTTCGAAGTTTCATGTCGGCCACAATAAAATCTAACACGCTCTCTCGAATTTAACAAATCATTCAAATCATCCACGATTCACAAATCGACAGAAGAAGAATGAATTTTGGACCAACTCGATTTCTACAATAATCCTAGTCACTCTTATTATCCCTAAATCTATCCTAGTCTGCCTTTTTTGTGTCTGTGGCAATGAACCTATTTCAGCATGCATATGTCTTCCTTCTTTGCCTGATCTTCCCTCGCGCAGTGGAAACGCAAACGACAAACACCAACAGCACATTCCGCGACGATCACGGGGGACCAGATCGGCTCACAGACTCAGCTTGTCACTTTCCAATGGTGGAATCCGCCCGATTTTTCGGCCGACCAATATCAGAGCGGGATTACCAAGAGCGCAGATGGTTGTGGTTACGATGCAGGACAAACATAGATATGGAATTCGACGCTGGGGGAGGCTGGTATGGCGACTGGGGTGCAGTCTTTTATTCTGCCCTGCGACGAAACTGCCCAATGACCGACTGGCATTTCAAATACGTCAACGGACTCGGATGGGGGGACGCTATGTTTGGATTTACCAATCCAACCCTGACCTGGGCGGGCTGCTATCAAAAGGACGTCGTCAAGCTGGCAATGGAGGTTGCCGCAAGTATCGGAGAGAAGCACAAGCGAAACTTCTACCTCTGGGATTGTCCTGGGTTTGAGTATTATAAGTACTGGGGCACGGAGAGGAATGCTAAGCCACCAGCTACGGCAACCAAAGAAGAACCCCCAAAAAAGACATTGAAGATACCCCCTTTCGATGGCGAGTCTTGGAAGGTATGATGCATGCCGGATTTGTGCAGTTTCTTCCACCGCAAGGGGCAATTGCGCGCACCTTGGACATGGACTACCTACGGAGTAGAGGGAGGGGGTATATCTGGTATTCGTCGCTGGGCTACGTTGCTTTCCGAATCGTGACATCGTGTGGTGCCAAATACGGTGCCATTAAACCGGTTCAATTAATTTTAATGTTAGATGGGAAATTATTGGATCTGCCAAGCCTCTTTGCCCAACCCGTGCGATTTGAATCACTTGCGACTCTGCCTGTATACTTTTGCATATGATGCTACAGCAAGCATGTATGGTAGCATGCACACAACATTCATGTTAACATGAACGAGTCCCGTCGAACAGGTTCTGCAATCTGCATCAGCTGGTGGATCCAGCAGCCATGGAGTGTGACATTAGTTCTTCTCCAGCATAGAGCTATATTGCAAATTTTCCTGTTTGATCACCTGGTTACCTGATTTTGTTTAAACTTTTAACTTTAAGGGAAAAAAGTGGGGGAGTGGTGAGGTATTGTCGTCACCGAATACTCTTCGTGAACTCATGGATCAAAAGAGCCGTCCCTCAACGCTATCCCGATGAGTCCTTGGGCCGCTATCATTCGTACATTCCTAACTTACTCTGCAGCTGTCTCACGTTCTTCTCCCAGAAACTTCCTGATATCAAGGATTTCTCGCGGCAGAATCCACATCAGACTCTGTCAGCCATTTCAGGATTGCCGGTGCACGTCGCGTGCTATGACCTCTGCAGCAGCCAGGCGCCTGTCCGGCAAGACGGTGCTAATCACCGGCGCATCTTCTGGAATCGGGCGCTCTACTGCCTTTGAGTTTGCACGCACAGCTCCTAAAAACTTGCGCCTAATTCTTGCTGCTCGTCGAGTAGACTCTCTGCACGAGATAGCATCGACTATTTGCCAAGAAGTGGGAGATGGAGTGAAGGTCCTCCCAGTGAAACTCGACGTGAGCAACGCGGAAGAGGTCCGCACTTTCGTTCATAACTTACCCGAAGAATGGCGAGATATCCACGTACTGGTCAATAATGCGTGAGTGATTCCGTCCATGGTTCACATCATCGGTGCAGGTTTCAAGTGTCTCTGGTTTGGTTGTTGGAACTCCTACAGTCACATCTCAAATCTTATTCCAAAATGGCTGACATCTTTGGTTATTTCAGTGGTCTTGTGAAAGGCGTGGCGCGTGCCCCTGAGATAAACAGGGACGACATGCATATTATGTTTGCTACCAATGTCACTGGGCTAATCAACATGACGCAAGCTCTTCTACCCATATTCCTAAACCGTGACCATGGTGGACAAGGCGACATTATTAACGTAGGGTCGATAGCCGGTCGCGAATCATATCCTGGCGGTTCTATATATTGTGCAACCAAAGCTGCAGTACGAAGCTTTACAGAGAGCTTGCGAAAAGAGCTCATCGCCACGCGAATCAGGGTCATTGAGATAGATCCCGGTCAAGTCGAAACTGTATGATTCTTGGCTTCTGTGAAGCATTCATCCGATGAACAGAATGTCTAACAAGTATCATCCAGGAGTTCTCGCTGGTCAGATTCAACGGAGACAAGGTTAAGGCTGATGCGGTCTATGCGTAAGGCGCGCCACTCCTCTTCCCAACACGCGAATGCTGACACATGCCAGTGGCTGCGAGCCTCTTACACCTGATGATATTGCAGAAGTTGTCGTTTTTACGGCAACCCGTCGCGAGAACGTCGTAGTTGCTGATACCTTGATATTCCCGAATCATCAGGTGAGTTTGCAATGATTCAAACGACGGGGTATATACATTAAGCAGCTAACACAGTTCTTCGTCATTAAAGGCATCTGCTCTCATCATGCACAGAAAAGAATCATAAGGAATTAATCGAATATGAACTGCAGAATTTCTTTGTAATACCCAGTTAGGGCCCATAGCCATGTTGTAGTTCGCTGACTGGATGCGGAGGAAATTGTGGCTTTATTAGTTGTTGGTTACAATGAATAAATAGAGTGCAATTATTGACTGAAGTCTTTGAAGGCCAAAGTTCTGTCACGTTGCCTATTTGCAATCACTCACTGCCTACCTAATTACATACTGGGTATGATATCAATTGAATGTGCAATGTACGAAACTTTCTCTTGCCCTAAATCCACTTTGCCAGGAAGGTGGTAACCGACCGAGGCCAGAATTTGAGGCCTTCTAGAATCAAAATTTTAATCTGCCAGCGTTCCGTTAAGAATCCATTCTAGGAGGAATTGGATCCTTGCTACCACAGGTGGTAGCACCGCTGGGACATTCGTTTCGATGTGCTGTCAGACAATTCATAGTCACATATGCACCACATACCATAAAATCATCTCGATTGGGTTGAGAAAATTTCTGAAACCCCAATCTTCGCTCAAAAACTGCTCTCACAAGCAGGGGGAAAACAAGACGCACTCTAATTGCATGACAACCCAAGCCATCAATTGAATTTTGCCGAGACGCCGCGCTAGGAAAGTCAATCCAGTAGTCTCATAATGACTACTTCTTCATCCGGATCAGGGTACACTTGTACCCAAGGCAACGTAAAGTGTAGAGCTGGGTCGATCAGTCGCCAGTATGCTGGAACAACGGCGAGATCGATTCGCCGTAGTGGTTCCGCCGAATAGCTTCTGAAAGCAGGAAAGACAGGTCAAGAACAACAAGCTTTTTAATGTTCCTGGCTCGATCTTGGTTAATTGGGAAGCTGTTCGTGACCACAATTGTGTCGATGCACTCGCATGCCTCCAGTTGCTCCAAGAAGTCTTCACCAAACACGCCATGTGTCGCAATACAATACACTTTTGTCGCCCCTCCTTTCTTGACAACAGTCTCTGCGGCAGCAATCCATGAACCCGGCTTATCGATCATATCATCTACGATGAAAACCGTACGATTTCTGACATTTCCGACGAGTGTGATCATATGTTCGGCTTTCGCGTCTTGAAAGGCATTGTCTTCTTCGTCGGAACTGGCAGCTGGGTCCCCTCCCCCCCCCAGAATTTGTCCTTCTGGAACAAAGAAAGATGACGCATGGGACGCGGTCATTGTGTCCTCCTCATGAAGACTATTTCCAGTTATAGACATGGCCGGTGAGGGAAAATCGTCTTCCACAACATGACCGCGGACCAACCGACCATGTATGACTTCATGGGCACGACGGTCATCATAAACCTGGTCTTGGTTTAATGGCAGGTCCGGCGTTTTACGAGAGCCAGCCGAGCCACTATCACTCACTGAGTTAGGCTGCGATTCCGTTGCAATCACTGGGGCTGCTATCTGACGAGTAGGAAAGCTACTCGAGTCAACAAAGCCACGTGTCCTCGGCAGTGCAGTTTGCTGTCTGGGAACTGTGTGACCTGTACTTGGAGCAGGCATATTACATGCTGGAGGATTTTCGAGCTCCGGCTGTCTGTCGATGCCATCGAGGTGGTTCATGATCATGCTTGCCGTCATACTCGTACCCCGTTTTCGGTCCGTAGTAACCATGCCAAAGTTCAACTTCAAGGCATCAGCCAGGGAAGTTACTCGTTTGGTACCTCCGGCATTTTTCGACACGACAACTGCTTCTCGCCAATTGTGAACGTTATGTCGGATCCATTTGGCTATGATGGGCTCGGCGTGGAGGTTGTCGACTGGACATTTGAAGAAGCCTTGCATCTGAGAAGCATGTAGATCAACGGTTATTACATGTTTGACTCCTGCAACATTGAGCAAGTTGGCAAGCATTCTAGCCGTGATAGCACCTCTATGTGCTTTCTTCTTAGATTGGCGACTATAAGGGAAATAAGGCAAAACAGCTGCAGGGAGGTTAGGAAATGATAAGACAAACGTTGTGGATTGGGTGCACAAACCCGTAATCTTATTTGCCGAGCCACCTTTGCAAGCGGAGATCATGATGAGCAGTTCCATGATGGAGTCATTGATCCTTGGACTTCCCGACTGGACAACGAAAACATCCTTTTCGCGCACACTCGTTAGGATTCTCACACTCGTTTCGCCCTTGGGATAGTTAGCTGGTACCGGCATGTGAGGTTGGTCAATAGCTCAGAAAGGAGGAGCTATATGAAGCTCACATTAGAGAATTGGGTTAATTCGGCATCAGCAGGAGTCATGCCGAGGTTCTCACATATCTGTCCAGTGAGAACTGGGCAAGAGTTGCCAGCGAAAATCAGTGTGTTGCGCATGATTGCAATGCAGCACAACGCATGGGGGTATACGTGAGAGACAAAAGTAACGTTGACGACGGTCAGGTTTTTTTTTCCTTAATGTGGGAACTTTACGGTGGGCTGATTGGGTGGTGGTGTGAGGACCACAAGACTGCATATCGATCCATTTTTTTTTTCGCTGGCTCTCCCAGTGGCTCCACGCAGCGTTTTCAACCTGGCGACGATTTTACGCTAGGCTCGCATGAATGTCACATTTATTACTTGCTTTATAGGGCCAACATAATTAGGATGCTGAGGACTCAAAGGCCGCTACCTGTGCCACGCCCTATTTTTTCTGCCTCGCGATTTGCGCTCACCATTAAAGATAGTGCTTATCACCTAGGCGGCCAGGATCAGCAAGTTAGCCACCTATACTTATAGCTGCTAAAATAGTATAAACAATGTATTTTACTTTAGTGTTAGTAACTTATAGTAATTTATAACAATAAGGTGTCTTTTTTATACAGAAAAGGGAATTAATTCTATATATAAGTATAGGTAGCTAACTTGCTAATCTAGCCGCTAAGGTGATAAGCACCGTCTTTGATGGTGAGCGCAAATCGCGAGGCAGAAAAGTGGGGCGTGGCACGGGTAGATGACTTGAAAGGGCCTCCCCCCTTCTTAAGCCCTGATCTTATGAAATGGGCCCAATACTCCATACGGAGTAATATATTGGCGCCAATTCGGACGATAATCAGACTGGAATTCCTGTCATTGAATCACAAGTAGGTCAGCTGCTTTGTACCGTCGTGTAGCGATTCCTGCGCTTTTCTGCTTTCGTAGGCGAGACAAGGAATTTGACAGTTGGTGGGCCTACACGCGCCAGCGCGTGGGCGTAGGAGCTAGGGAGGTGGTAAATTATTAGGATTGATACTAAGCAGCCTGCTAGCCCTAGGGATACGCTTCACCACACGCCCGGACTACCCTACACCACAGCTCTGCATTCCCCTAGGTACCTAGCCATGTACTACTGTATGCACCAGTCAGCCGATTCCTGGTAACAGTCATCGTAAGCTCTCACAAGACAGACAAAGATCTGTCATAGCACTTCAGTAAGCCCGCCGTGTTACTTTTATCTTAGGCTATCTTGTGATTGTTGATGAACAGAAAACTGCCTTCAGAATTCGGATTGCCGTGCGATGGTACCTACCTAGGTTAGTAGGTAGTTGTTACCATTAGGAGGTCCAACGAAGGTGAACGCGAAACATGGGTGTTCCTCACCTCTACATGACTCTTCGGCCCTTCGCGCCCCTTGACACACTTGATGGAGATGCCGTGGTCATAGACGGTCCTGCATTGGCATATCATGTCCTGCGTATCTGCAGGGCGAATGGCGTTGACATGCCGTCCTATGAACTACTCACCCGCGTCGTTGTGTATTGGCTAGACGAACTCGTCCTGCGTCGCGTAGCTGTGTAAGGAGAGAATGAAAATCCATTCGTACCAACTTATTATTGTCTTTCCATACCTTTTAATCTGACTTTGTCTCCTAGCAGAAGCATATACTTCGATGGATACCTACCAGAATCCAAGCTAGAGGTTCGCATGGGACGGGTTAAGAGACAGACGACACAACTCTGTCACGTCTATAGATCAAATAAACAAGGGGTCTGCATAAAAAACCTTGTGGAAGACAGCAGAACAACCGAATTCGACCTCTTCAAGAACGATGTCCTAGAATCACAAGCCCGTATTGACCCGTGTTTTCTAGTGCCAGCGGTTATTGGTGCTTTGAGAAAGCACGATTCATACCGGGGCGTGACACATATTATCCCAGGAGAAGCAGACCACTTTTGCGCCAGTGACGTTCGTGAACATGGTGGCACTGTTCTCACATCGGATTCCGACTTGCTAATACATGATGTCGGCCACGCGCGAGTGGCATTTTTTCGTGACTTGGCGGAAGACGTCTCGTCCCAGATAACAGTTAGAACCTTCACGCCAGAGAAGATTTTTGAAGTCATAGGCTTGAAATACCCGGAACAGGCAATTCAGCTGGCATATGAGCGCCAGTTATTTCCGAATGCAACCATCTCACAAATTGTTCTGAGATGCTCTAAGTCCCCATCAAAAACCCTCCCCTACTACAACCTGCAGCAGAAGTATGCTTCTTCGGAAACACAGGAGCTGATGCAGAAAGATGAATGTTACGCATTGCGACTAAACTATTTAGATCCCCGGATCTCGGAGTTTGTCCTGAATTTTCACGGGAGACACAAAGGGTCACTGGCTGGTTCGCCAGTGAGGATATTTCTACCGTCACTGTTGGAGTGTCCGATGCTCAAAAGCGCGTGGGATCCCAGCACTACCATACGACAATTGGCATATTCTCTGGCAAGCTATAGCACCACCTCCGGACAGGTCCACAGTGTTCGTGAATTCAGACGTGTGCAAAGCCTCCCGTCTCTAGGAAGGGAGGTCAAGTTGCTGCCAATTGATGTCGCCCAAAATCGCATGACAGAAATTCTCTCATATTCAAAAAGACTTGAGCAGTTGTATCCTTGGAGCGATCATCGATTCTGGATCGCCCTATGCATGGCTCTGGACGTGCGAGAGTCTCTGGAACAAGACAGGCAACT
This sequence comes from Atkinsonella texensis, assembly GCA_001008035.1. Lineage (NCBI taxonomy): Eukaryota > Fungi > Ascomycota > Sordariomycetes > Hypocreales > Clavicipitaceae > Atkinsonella > Atkinsonella texensis. Next base: position 480,553 of record KQ061691.1, read on the forward strand.
ATATATGCTCACATTCTGCGAAGGAAACCAAGACTGCAGAATTGATAGTCCCGATGCTCGAATCGCTTGGTCAGAAGTTCACAAGACCGCGCAGGTTCAAGGGATACTTTATTCATTCCGAATTTTGCAACAAGTCTTCGGCTTTTTTGAGAGCCACGTCTTGAAAAGTGACTTTGGAAAGGTTGATGAAGTGTGTGACATTCTGTCTCAACTTCCACCACTCGAAAGTTTCCCTGACATGCGGGAAGTTCTTCGAGCAGCAAAGGACTTTTCTCAGACTGAGCTCCTCACAATCCTGCACGGGCTACTTGCAGAGACCCGAGCTGTTGAAGTTCAAAATTGCTGTGCTCATTTTCAGGGTGAAGATGAGGCGCCACACAATAATCTTTCTCCTCACTGTGACGCGCCGGGTTCACAAACTCTGTTCAAAAACAATATTTTCAGCTCCCTATCAATTGAATGAAGGAACGTGTCATTTAGTAATGGCGATTCATGCCCTCAGCGTCAATTGTGCACAGCGTACAGCGTGCATACCGCCCGCTCCATTGGCATTTCAGATGTCAATAATAGCTCGCACCTCAGGATGTACTTTGGAAGAACCCTCTACATTAAATGTAGCTATTTGCGGAAAATGGTTGTTCAAGACTGGCCAGAGCTCGGGAGGGCCATGAATCTCTGCAAGGAGTTCTGTGAATGAATTAGAGCCATCACTGGATTCAGAGAACTCTCTAAGTAGATCTTCACTCCATCCTCTGTTGCTGCTTGTCCGGATAATTCTCCAAGCTCGTCTGAATTCATCGCGAATGGATACAATGCCATTGTGCGTTACTGTTCGAGCAACATTATGGTCCAGTTCAAAAGGGTCCTCGATAGCAAATAGGTATCTGTGTCTGACTTCTTTGATCTGAACGGGTTTTCCACCTTGTGTTGAACTACTATTTTGTACGGCGGCCTGGCCTTCAAAAACCGTCCTAGCCCCAGTCCAGCCTTTGTCTTGTTTTGTCAGGAGACCTCCTTGTGTACGAAGGCTGAGCACCTCTCGTCTCCAGTCAAATCCCTTGCCTATCCCAGTGCTCATTGGCCCGCTTTGGGCAAAGTATTCAAAGAAACCTCGGAGTAATTGACCTAAGGTCTCGGTATTATACGTCAACTGATGGTTAGCTGCGAGGCGGCTGATTTCGCCCTCGTCCTGCCAGAACTTCACGATGTGGCCGCAAATGTTCTCGTTACTTTGACATTCAAGAGGTCTGTAATTTCCGTCTGTCGGAGGCGCTAAATGTTGAAGATTCGGACACACGAAAGGTCTTGAAACGTTGACAAGATAGTGAAGCACCATAAGGACAAACCCGTAGCTGCTTAAAGTCCCACGATACCCAGAATTTATGCCGCGGACTTTTGCCCACTTTTTGACGAATAGAACGATAGGTCGAACTCGTGGGTCGGTGAGTGAATAGCAACGAAGCAGTTTAGTATTTCGGAGCGCCAAATGAGCTTTAAAATTGATATCGCACTGTACGCCCACGCCACCAGTTGGAAACTCCAAGGGATCTCTGAGCTTGTCTCGCTGCCGTGTAGTCGACAGTTTGCGAGGGTCTGCCATCAAGCGAATTTTAGAAATTGCTGGTAGTGACTCCTCAGTAATCGGAATTCTGAAGGCGACCTGGTTTTGGTTGACGTGTACTTTGACAAGGGGCCCTTTCAACAGTCGCACGTACTGATGGATAGCCTCCGTCAGTTCCTCACAACATGCCTCATCGTCGATGAATCTCTCAAGGTCTCGAGCTAGCTGCAGACAATTATGTCTTGGGCCAAGTTCATCGAAGCTTACGCTCTGCTGAAAACCAAAGTTTGCAGAAGAAATCATGGCGCGAACAGACGCATCATGTATTCCTGAAATATATGCCTCAACAAATCGCTGGGCTGCTGAGTTAGCCCCATGGACATTTGGCACGTTCAGTCTGCGCATAATGCTGTACGCCCTGGCGTGATATTGAGTGGGTGTCTCTTTGGTATCTTGCGCCAACTGCATTAATTGAATTGCTGGTTGCCTTCTTAAATGGTCGAGGGCATATTGGAGTTCTTTATTATAACCTAGAGGATCAATTCCGAAATCTGGTTTATTCTGAATTTTCTCCCAAGTCTTGATTGCTTGTTGGAAGTCATCCGTTGCCGCGTCGAAAGCCTCATTTACAGAAGAGTTTTTCCAGTCCAGAAGGACTTGCTCGCCCTCAATCTGTGTAAATACACCTGCAAGAGATCTGTTGCAGGGTGTCGTCGAGGACTTATGGGATGACAACGAAACTCGGGATGCTGACTGCTGGCGCAGCACATCGTCATGGAGACCATGCACAAACGCTTGACAAACGTTGTTCAGAATAATCCAGTCTAAATCAGTGAAGTCCCGGTGATTGGATAGTGCAATATCCCGACCGCCAGCTCTTCTCAGGACCCTCTTCGCCAAGCCATAATATGCTGTTAGGGAGCTATTGGGATTTTGACGTAGTTGAATTCGTTCAATTGTGTTAGACGCCTGTTCAGCGTTGAGCTGTAAATCCTTGGAGGCTAGTGGCTCTGCCGTATTCTCCAATCTCGGCATATGGTTTGTATCTTCGAAGTGACTCTTCAGATTCAGATTCGAGTCCTCAGGTCCCTCTACAACCTCTGGATCAGCCTCTCCCTCCCACTTAGCACGCTCGGCAAGCAACGAATTGCGGAGATCCTCTGAAGGCCTTTCGCAGAGTTTGATGATAGGAACTCTAGTGCGGCTGAGAAGCCTAGCACCGTACCCGGCGTCTAAAAATCCTTTCTCTATCATTCGCGGAATAGGAGACTCAATCGAGTCAGGTTGTACTTTCGAACATGGTGAAAAAAGACCAAGGTCCATATCAGAGGATTTAGTTGCAAAACCGCTTGATAGACTCCCAAAACACTTCAATTCAACGGAAGAACTAGGGAATTTTTGTAGACCATTATTGCGATATTCATAATCGGCAATGATCCGTTGACAAATGACCTCAATTTCTTGCCTAAACTCCTCCTTTTGTGCAATTTCGTGGCGATCTATTTCAGACTTGCTTATAACGTCAAAACAAAGTCTGTCTAGTAGAACAGCTTGATTGATAACATCATTCGCATTTGGATACTGCCGGCAGCCATCCTGAGTATTGGGAGTAGAAAAAAAGTGCGCTGTATGGGGATCTGAAAAGTCTTCAGATCTCCTATTCGAACATCGTCGCCTACTTGTATATGGTTCCATGTGTCCTGGAAGTGGTGGTGCGGTGATGTGATGCAGCGTGGTTGGAGGAGTCAGTCCCGCTCGATGTCCTGATACAATTTGAGTCTGATGGACACCAGTGTGGTGTATACCGTGTTGAACACGAGGGGGGTAAATACCAGATCTATTATGTTGTGGATTAAGCTGTGATGGAGCATGGTCTGCAGAGGTCCAATTTGAGGCCATAGACATGGAGAAGTCAGTGCTCATTTGGCGTCTCTGGGCCTGATTCGGTCGCCGCTTGCTACTTCTCGAAGTTTGTGTTTCATGATAATGCCGCGATTCTAAACCGCCGTCGGAAAGCTTCTGGGCTGGCGCATCGCGATTGCAACATCTGGAAGAGTCGCCTGATGTCTTTTCATCTTGTTTAATTGTCTGTGACAGAGGCGCTACTTCTTTCCGTAGCTCTTGGTTGGTAATTGTCAAGTCCTGGAGACGATTGTCGAGTTCAGACGTAGCTTGGGCGCCACCCCCTCGCATATTGGGAACTTCGATGCAGCGTTTTAGTGTATTGAACACCCAGTAAGCAAAACCAAGGGCGAGATTATCGATCGACAGCTCGAAGGAGAACGGATGTAATGACGAGCTCAGTCAAATACGAGGTAACGACAGATGCCGAACAATTGTGGAATAATCAACAGGCAAAGAGCATATTAACGGCGTACTAAGTAAGGTATGTCGGTACCGGATATCATTTGAAAAATTCTTGATTCGGTCGCTGAGTTTAATAGGCCCTTTACAGCAACCAAATGACTGAAGTTGCTCACAGTGATCGCGCTGGGGCAACAGAGGGGTGAGCTGGACGGAGATAAGTCTAGAAAATTGCTGTGGAGATAGAGAGACAATGTCGCTGGATTTCGGCTTAGTTGTTGCTCTACAATCCAATGAGGAGAACAAACTTTTAGAATATGATTGTCAAGAGCAAAAAGCATGGAGTCACAGGGTAGCGTTTCTGAATAGCGATTGTGTCGTGGGGCTTGGGACTTTGCGAGCGAGTGAAGTGAAAGATGCTAGAGGGAGGATCTTTGAGTTCGTTCTAGGCTAGCCGTAGCACAGGGCAAGTGGAGTCTGGGTGCTCTTTGAGTGCTCGTTAGGCCAATCAGGGCTAGCGGAGTTGAAAGGCTAGGTACCTATCTACAGTACCATCGCGCGCCAATATGGTCCCTGGTGACAGCTCGTAAGAGTAAGAACTCTTGTATGTCAGTACAGTTATAATGATAGAACTCTACACAAGACTGTTTAACAAGTGATAACAGGCTGGTCAGAGTCACTAGGAACCGGGTCGGCGCGCGATAGTAGGTCGGTACTATCGCGCGCTAACCCCGATTTTTAGTTAGAGGTCGGTAATAATAACCACCTGGGAAAAGCCCTTGTAACATATATTCTTTTGTGGTGACTGTCACTAAGCTCTAGAGGAAGAGCTAATAGACCTCTAATAGAGCCTCTAAAAATAATAACAAGAGAAAAATATATATTAGGCTTTGTAGAGCTCGTGACTATGACCGAGCTCTGACTAAAAATCGGGGTGGCGCGCGAAGGTACTTCTTAAATTAGCGAACCTCATAAGGAAGTACAAACAAGTTTCGGATGTACAAAGAGGTACTTCTCCGATCCAGCCATCGTGCACGCTGTGCCTGAAGCTGGGTGGGTCCCGTGACCTGTTTGTTGCCTTCAAAGGGCACCATAGATGGGCAGTGTTGAAGGAATCATTAGCAGCTTCTTGCTGACTGTCAATGTCAGGTAGCCTTCCCCGAAATTTATACGCCAGCGTTCACTCAGAGTCATCCTTCAAAGCATCGACGTCAACCACCGTTCTCCCGCTCAGACTCACGAACCACGAAAATCCCTGTTTCACAAATTCGAAGCGATGATCTGATCATCATTTCGCGTTCAAGCATATACCTGCTGACAGCCCTCACTATTCCGTGGTGTTTGTTCGATGCCATTGCTTTGCATGGTACGCTGGTAGTCATTCATAAGAAGGCTTGAATAACGCCTTCCTCACTGTTTCACCGGGCGCCCTTCCCACAGCTATGACTGGGCCTCCCCCGGCCACACAAAATGGTGCCCATCGAGGCCAAAAATCGAATCCTCTGCGTCCAATGCGCCGGAGGCCTCGACCAGCCAATCCTCTAGTCAACCCTGCAAGAAACGGCCAAGCACATTCTGCTGCCAAACAGACTTCAAATCTTCCACTACAACATGCGTTGAACGGTGCTCAACCGAACGTCGATGATTTGCGAAAACAATATGGAGGCTGGTCCGAGCCCCCCCCTCCGTTTCCTTACACTGATATTCCCATTATGACCACCAAGAAAGCTTTACTGGAGGGTATACGTTATCATCTCATGAAAATGTCTCATCCTCGTCTTTCAGACAAGCCGGTCGATCCATCGGATCAGGACGACTTTGCCCGGCCAGTGACATTACATAGACGAGACGCCCGACAACCTCCTCCTGGCCGAACCGTCAAAGAAGCAGAAGTTGAAGCTCCCCAAGTCGATGAAAGGGAGCTAGAAAGATTATCACAGCTGAAAGTCGAGAGAGAAGCCCAGCGTGCCGTGGATCAAGCAAAGATTGCACCTGTTGCGAAAGAAACAAATCCGAAGCGTCCCAAAAAACAGAAAGAAGAAAAAACCGTATTCAATAGAGCGCCAAGGTCTGAGACGGCTAAAAAAGAATCGGAAATTCGATACGAGGAAGCCTTGCCGTGGCATCTCGAGGATGCTGACGGAAAAAATGTTTGGGTCGGCAACTATGTTGCAGCTCTTTCTGAAGCTAACGTCGCATTCAAGATTGATCAATCGGTCTTCCGTATGGTTCCACTAGAAAAGTGGTACAGGTTTACCTCAAAACCACCATTTCAACCATTCACCATTGATCAAGCTGAGGCATTCATGAATCGAAAAGTAGATGTTGGACGGTGGGTCATGAAGGATGAAGAGAAGAAAGCGGGACAATCCGATCTTGAAGCTACACGAAGACTTCTTTATGGCCGCGGACAGATGGTCAAGACAGAAAGTGATACCTTCAAGGCCGCTTCTCGTTCGGAAAAGCTCGAGCATGATGAGTTAGACATATCTGGGGACGAATTCCAGGATGACGATGAGACACCAGGTTTTGAACATATGGAAGATGACGACGTGAAGGAGTCAAAAGAACGCATTCGGCGAGAGCAACTAGGTGCAAACTTGTTTGGAGAAGGCGATGAACAGGAAGTAGACAAAGAGCTTCAAGAGTGCCTACGAGAAGAACTAGAACGACAGAAATACGGCAAGACCACAAAGAAGGCTTTGATCAAACGAGATCGGGAGGATATATATGAGAGTGACAAATCAGAAGAAAATCCCTGGAGTAGCTCAGTAAGTCGTCGTTTTGCTGCCATGGTACAAGCCCCCCAGTCTAACAGGAAACACCAGTCGGAAGACGATTCGAGTGACGAAGAAGAGGAAGAGGTTAAAGAAGAAGACAAAAAGGATACTGATAAGGAGTCTCAAACTGATATGAAAGAGAGGCAGAGAGGACAAAATATGAAAGGTTCATCAACACCACAAGGGAAACAGAGACAAAATGAGCCAGCCAAGAAGACAAAATCCCTGAAAAGGGCTGGCTCTCCCACATTATCTGAGTCCAGTGGAAACGAGTCGTCCCGCAAGAAGATCAAGAAAACATCAGCAATGGCTCCTGAGAGCCACTCTGGTACATCTGCTTCACCATCCTACGTAGCCCGCCGCAATTTGGCCACTCAAGCCTCTAGCAGCGAAATGGATGTAACAGGAGGGGAGATGTCGGAAAGTGCTGCCAACCAGAGAAAAAATGTCAAAGTAGCCGCAAGCAGCGCAAGAGGCACTCCGTCCGTGTCCCGAGCGGCAAGTCCTAACCCCGCCCACGGAGGTAAGTCTGTTGGTACATTACTTTTGAATGACATTACTCTGGCTTCTTGAATAGCCCACGCTCTCAGATAAGTTTATGCTGACCTGCTTCTTAGCTACATCCCTTAATACCCAAAGTGGTGCCGGAATTGAACCTTGGGAAATTCTCGAGAAAATTCCAACTGATGGGATATCGCTTCAAGATCTGGTGAAGCAATTTCATGGCCGCGTTGGCGATCGTCCAGGCCAAATGAATAAAAGCGATTGGATCAAGCTCGTGAAGCAGCTGTGTGATTATGGCCAGGACAAACGTCTACGCCGTCGCAAGTAACGGATAGGGTGACGGATACTCTGCACAGAAGATCTCTACGGCTGCTAATATTAATTACCAGATATTTGTCCTTATTAGGTATTCCAGATGTAAATATATAAACTATTCGTCCATTTGCCAAGAGTAGTCCAAACCTTTCAGTCTATCACGCCTGTTTAGGGCCTTGAATCTCTTCGTTTCAAATCCTATGCCTCTATCGACACCGTCCCAGCGATAGCCCGGTCTAATAGCATAGCGGTTAGGCGGAGCTGCACCAGCATATGACGGTCTCTGCTCAGTGTCTTGCTTTCTTTTCGTTGGATCATCTGTGCCTGCAACACCGAATTGGAGCATCGGGTCATTCCATCTCTCCCGTGCCTTCAATTCTTGATTCATGTACTCGTCGTCAGCCGTGCGTGCGAAAGGTAGGAACTTCGCTTCCTGCAGCTGTTCGGTACGCTGTCTAGCCTGTTCCAACTGCGTTTTGCCTCTCAAGGCTTTTTTTATAGACCTCTCGTTTTCTTCGGCTTCGGCGGCGGCTTTCCTCGCCAGCGCTCTTTTCATTGCAACATCTATTCTTCTTCCCGTTGCATCTCGATAAACAGTTTCTTCTTCTTTGGCGGAAGATCGATGTCGTTCGAAATGCTCACGCTCTTCTCTATAACGCGTTTCAAGTTGCGCAGTAACAGCTGCAGTCGTTTGTAGACCAGCGTGTGTGCCATCGCTCATTGTGACAACATTCTGCACACCCGCTACAACAGGCAACTCATCGTTGCCTGCCAAAGATGATTGTCGATCAGCCACCGCTGAGGCAAGGATCGTGTTGGCAGTAGCTGCATTATCGTCGACCTCTGCAGTCTTACTTGTCTCGATACTTCTCCAATTATGTCTTCGAGATTTTCGAAATTCTGAACTGCTACCAAGCGCAATTTCTGGTACGTCCTCTGCGTCGACATCGGCTGATACGGTCGGACGATTTGGGCCCCATTCAGCGTCCTCCATGATGATGAGACCTGCATGTTTGGATGCTGACTTCCGTTTTCGCTTCTTAGACGATTTTCCAGGGTCTGCGACAAGGTATTTAGATGCTAGATAATTTGTTAAATCAGGAGACATGCTCAAACTGAGGAAGTCACGGCTCCCAGGACTGGCAGAAGTGTCAGCTATCTCGAGTTTGGCTGCACCTAACAGGTACTTTGTCGTCTGTAACAGTTCGAGTCGATCCCCTGTTGAAGGTGAGCGACTAGTCATATGAGCGCGATATTGAAAACCCAGCCCAGCCTCCCGTGTCCACCAATATTTGTTCGCGAGATGATGATATATGTGTGGAGAAAGTGAATGGAGATGGGTTTTAATGGGGGTCTGGGTGCTGAATCGCTTGCCTGGAAGGGTGACTGCACCCCGTTAGAGTGATGTGGGGTGGACATATGTCATTAACTTTTGAGGCAAATCCTAAGCTTTATAATGTGACAAGAGCAACCTAGACATACTTGGAGGCGCTACGTAACGTAGGATCCGAAGCAAGATATACAAGACTCATGAGATCTATTCGAATAATTCATACTTCAGATCTATTTGGCCCTATGACCGGCCGGCGCGACCTAGCTTACTTCACACGGAGCAACACCGAGTCGCTTTAATGAACCAGTCGGGACGAGATGGATCCTCGATCGAAGCCTCTCAGGCAATGGCTTTGGCTGCAACTACTACCGCTTCTATGAAATCTTTCGAATCCAGGAATCTCGAAAGCTCCGTTGGAGACCGCCCTGCAAGCTCTGCAATTTCGGACGTTCATATGAAACGTCTTAATCAGTCCGCGGCTTCGTTATATGCTTCCACCTTATCGCTGTCACCATCCCGCCCAATATTCCCCGTCTGCCAAGGTTCTCCAGCCATGGCACTCACAGGATCTCCTCTTGCCCCCTCTGCTGCGCAAAGGCTTCCAGAAACCTTGGTTGAAGACCCGAGGGAACCCGTGCACCAGATCATTCGATCCTTCGTCCCCCATGTGTCAGTATATGCTTCCGAAGACACGGAGAAGCTGGTCATGAGAAAGGGATTCCCGCAAGGTTTATGGGAACTTCTGCGACCGTTCGGGGAGAACATTCAAGGCAAAATTACCGTTCGAGATAGCCACGGGATAAATCGTGGGTTCGAGGATTTTTCGATACGATTCACCAGGTTTGGTGAAGATGTGGGCTTCCCTGAAAGCATGAACTCCCGTTCTGAGTCAGAACAGGGTGTCGGTGGAAAACAAAACGGTGCTGATCAAAACACACACAGGGAGAAGACTGCCCTTGCTGAGGTAGACACCTTGGTGGAAAGACATCTAGCTTTCGCCGAGCAGTGTACCCCCAGGCCACTTTCGCAAACGGCAAGTCCTTCTGTAATGAGCCCGGATCAGAATGCTGCATCGCCATATTATTTGTTATATTTGAGGCGGCTCTTGTCTGGGACGCGTGTAATACCTTATGAGACATTTGCACATCCTGTTGCGTGTGTGATAGCAATAAGCTCTCAAAATGAATCACCTATTGAAGAGTTTAGGAAGCTATATGCCGAGGGCAGTCAAGGCGATAAAAAGGTGCCATCCTGGGTCGACAATGATTACTTGAGATATTATGTCCTAGTTCATGACGAGGAGAACGATGACATCACCAGGTCGATGAACTTGTTCGACCAAATGAAGCGCTATCTGGGCCTTCATTGTCATCTGCTTCGACTCCGATGTAGCGGAAGCGCGGAAACAGACGATGATAGCATGTTGCTTCCGAGCAGTGGCTGGATGTCGGCAGCTGAAGAGCTAATGAGGATCCGACAAAGTGAGAGTGATGACGACTTCGACAGTTCCTCCCACTACATTTTTGAATCCGATGCCATTGCGATACGAACATTTGTTCGGGAACTGGTCACCCAATCTATAATTCCCACTATGGAGCGCCACATTTCGGTGTGGAATGATCAGGTAGCGTCTCGTCGACGGGGTATAACAGGTCGCTTCATGAACCTGTCAAGAAAATGGGCAGGACTTGGGGGTGGATCTCGCAACTCGTCGGGAAGCAGTATTGGTTCCAAGGAGAGCTATGACAGCTCCGGATACTACCGCGCCGACACAGCAGAAGCTATCATGCGAAAACTTGCCGACTATGCGTTTATGTTACGGGATTGGAAGTTGGCCCATTCCACATATGACCTTCTGAGATCAGACTTCAGTGAGGCAAAAGCTTGGAAATACCATGCAGCAGCCAACGAAATGGCTGCTATCAGTTTATTACTGGGGTCACCGAGTTCAGCCTTTAAAACTCGAAACGATGCTGTTGATCAAATGTTAGAATCGGCATTTTATTCGTACGTCAATCGCTGCGGTGCGCCATTTGGAGCAGCCCGGTGCCTTCTTATCAGCATGGAGCTGTTATGCGCACGCGGTGGCATCAGCGTCGACGAGGCCGGAAGATGGGGACTACGATTGCTTGAAAGCCGAATAGTAGGTCGGATCGGCGAGGCTCTGCTGAAGGAGCGCCTGTATTCCTGCTACTCATCCAAAATTCCTCTGAGCGGCTGGGGCTGGGGCGGCCGAAGAAGAAAGGCTGCCCTATGGGGGATTCTGGCTGCTGAGGCATGGTTTCAGCAAGCCAAGTTTCTCCCTGCCCAGAAATGCATTAACGAGACATCAAACATATATGGATCGCAGCCTGCCACGATAATGAAATTCCCAAACGCGAGGGAGTTCATTAGATCACTGCAATCTGAGATTTCCCAAAATCTTTGTCTGGATGACGACTTTAGAAGGAACGCTGAAGTAGACGAAGAAACGGATCCCGAGATTGAAAGCCAGTCATTTACGCAGCAATGTGCAAATAGAGCCGGTTCTATTTCGATAACCCAGGTATTGGAGACCGCACCGTTACGGGAAACCACAGAAGCTGAGAAGAAACTGCACACAACCCAACAATATCTCCAGAATTTCGAATGAGCTTCCATGCATCATGGATCTAGGAAAACGCTAAGCCGACAGTGTCTCGCATCACTACTTCAATGGTGTTGGCCAGCTTGTGCTATTGCAAAGTCACTTAACATGTGGCCTAAAAACACAAGTTACTATATTTCGCTTTTGTCGCTTTAAACCTATCGTCATTATGACATGCTGAATACAAGCTTGGCCTTCGTGAGTGCTACTAGAGAATTCCATAGCAGAATCTTGCACCACAAGTATAGAGAGTAGGTTTCTGAGGTTTTCTGTTGATGAATGCTGGTTTTAGGAGAATGCAGGCTCTTGAATGCCGATCTAAGGGATGACGTCGCATAAGGCCAATCAGTTGCTCGATAAGATAAGCGGCTCCACCGCCAGGTGGCTGCGTGGTAAGCTTTGATAAAGTGGATGGTAGCACTTGGTTGCCACAAACAGCGAACGGAATGATCTCACTCCCTCACTCCATTCTCCTAGACGAGGTAAACGTCTGCCGTGTTGCCCATAATCAATTCAATCCTGTGCTGATTCTTACTTGTGGGAAAGGCGCGTCACAATCTTGAGGCTCCTCCTCTCCTTTTCGGCCGAGGTGCACGCACACATTTACGCAAATGCCCGATTTAGCTGATTACCTTTCGGAGCACGATCCGAATTTTCGAAAGTACGCACCCAATTTCCTAATCACCACATCCTCATCACTCAAGTTGAAGTCTGATGTTACAGGGCTCGTTTACCAGCACTCTACTCGGATTTCCGACAGCAAAAAACACTTAATCCTGATGGATATCATGCGAATGTTGTTGCTTGGCAAGGTGCTCTTTCGTGCTTAGCATATCATGGTCTCTTGTCTAAAGCTGGATCTCAACCGAGTGTTTTCGTTTTAAGTGTTGACGAAAGCCTTTCCCGTCAACTAGAAAGTAAACAGTATGGCCAGCCGCTAGCTCTGGGCACCTCCATACGAGACTCAATCTCGCGTCAAAAATTAATACCTATCGATGACTTCATGCGCACAAACGCAACGGGCTACTCTTTTAATTTTTCATCTCTCACCTGGAAAGCTGCGGGGTGGGCTTTTGGGCAGCTTGGTGGGATGAAAAGAGAGCACGAAGACACGTTGCCTACTGGCCGATATGTGATAGTCGGCAATGTGGAAGCAGCCTGTCAGGTATTCCGAAAGTTCGCAGTTGACATGATATCTCTATTTGATCGTGTTTTCACGAAATTACAATTCCAGACATTGTTCGCATCTGAGCTGGTGCCTGGGTCATTTCTCAGCGAGGAGGACATCGAAGTTTTGCTCCTTTCATTGGCCAGGGACCGTATTATCGACTACGATGGCGCAGTTGTAAGAGTCCGTGGCTCTTCAGACGAGTCTGGCATAAGTCAAGAAGATATCGCCGCAGCATCCATAAAGGAATTGATCGCCAATATCAAACACCAAACTAAAGTCTTGGATGAGCGCATTGAACACTTGCAAACGGATGCGAGGGCTGCACTTCAGCGCGGCAATCGAATATCGGCCCTTGCGTCGTTGAAGTCGAAAAAGGTAGCCGAAATGTACTTGTCACGAAGATATGCTACTTTGAGTCAACTAGATGATATTGCTGCCAAGTTGGAGCAAGCGTCTGATCAGGTTCAGCTTGTCAGTGTGCTAGACTCGTCTGCAAGTGCTCTCAAGAGTTTAAATTCTCGTGTGCCAGACAGAAGTAAGGTGGAAGATTTGATGGACCAGATACGTGAACAGATGCGAGAAACAGACGAAGTGGCAGCAATTTTGGCAGAGACAACCATAGAGCCGGTTGATGACTCAGAGTTGGATGATGAACTAGCAGCCCTGAGACAAGAAGCACAGGAAGGGTCTGCAAGCCATGAACTAGAGATCCAGAAGGAAAACCAGCAAGCAGCGACTGGGGAGCAAGGGGCACAGCCAGAGCTTGAGGAAATACCTCAGCCACCTTCCGAGAACAGTCTGAGCCGGAAAGAATCTATTTCACCAACAGTGGAGAGACAAGTCGCACAACTTTCACTTGGCTAAAGACAGGAAAGAAGTATAGCACATGAATAATAATATTTGTTGTGTTGGTTTCGATGGTCTCTCTTCGATTGCCTCTCTAGAATAAGAGATGGCAAGTGGATATCAGTTGACAAACATTGACCGTACTGTAAGAAATCACTTCTAGATGACGTCTCGAGGAGGTAGGACTGCCAGATCTCACATCAAAGCTTCGCTCCAATTAGTATCAGTGATATATGGGATACAGCATAAGGCCAGTCTGAATGCATCCATCGGTTCATCCGAAGTCATCTTCAACCCGAGACAGGCTTGAGCAAGGTGGGTCTGGCTTTGGTTCGCTGGAAGCAGTGTGCTCGGTTCGAAAAACCACTGATGCCGGCCGATCTTGGACTTCGTCATGGGCCTCAGGCCGTATTACCTCAGCACTGCAAGGTCTGAGTCCGTCTTCGGCCTCTTGTACTCGTTGATGTGCTTTCTCCTCTGAATTCATGGGATTGGGAAGTTCTTTAATACGACCCGCCACTTCTTGAAGTGGTTGAAGACTTTTCACTTCTTGACCATCGTCTTCAATTGGCCTGTTTGTCTTTGCTTTACTGTTACGGGCATTTGCGATTAGGTCCTTGAAGGATGAATCATGTTTAGCAGCCCAAGCAGGCCCATCGAAATTTTTGTCCTTGATTGTCACGCTCAGAGCTTGTCCACTTGCAGTCGATCGAAATCCCTGAGACTTCTCCCACACTTCCAAATCCCGCAAAAGTTGAGTTCGTTTTTTGGGATTAGCGGAATCACAATTCGCATTCCAAAGATTAATCCACTCTTTGTGCCGTTTTTCGAGAATATTACGGGGTCCTTGGTTCGATAGTCCTAGCTCTGCCAATTTCTTTCTCAGAGCTTGTTCCTTCAAGATCGAGTAGTTCAAGGCAGGGAGTCGTTCGAATATCTTTCGCTGCCGTGGATGTTGTTGATGCACGATACCAAAACTGTCTTTGGATTCGGCAGTTAATTGTTCAGTCGGCCCGGGACATGATTCTAGATGTTGGAAAACTCGCCAGGCTTTCATGTTTTTTTGACATGAAGGACATGGAACTAGATTATCAACTACTAAGGAAGAATTAGCACGAGAATTTTCTACCCGGTTGATGAATTGACGAACTATTGACGGAATCAGACATACTGCTCTGATCCTCTGTGCTTTCATTATCAGACGCTGGTATAATTTCCACCGATTGCGAAGTCTTAGGAAATCTATAGATAGCCTCATTCTTTCTCTGGGCACTCAGTCGAGCTGATGTTCGCTGTCGCTTCGGTAGCTCATCTGAAGAGGGTTCTTTCTCATTGAACTTTCGTTTAGACAGAGACGCATCAGCAGTCGATGCACAGACTACTGCTAAGGCGGCTGTCCTTGCCTTTGAGAATGCCTCTACTGTTTCTTCCATGGACCAATTGCTTCGAAGTTTCAGCTCCTGCTCGTGAGAACGACAGAGTGGGCATTTCCCATCGCTTGAAAGTGCTCGCCGGATGCAAAGTGAGCAGAACGTATGCGAACACGACGTTATCATCGGAGTCTTGTAAAAGTCTTTGCAGACTTGACAGCGAAGCGCTGCGTCGACAGCGGCTAGACAGGCAAGAGGCGTGGAAAGCCAGTCGGTTGAGTCAGAAACATCATCCATGGACATTTAAATGAAACGTTTGATACCTGTGAATTGCTGTGTAAGTCGCATAGTAGTTAATCTTGTGGAAATTCAATACGTGCTCGACCACTCCTTATAACAAGGAATTCACTTGATTGCGCGCTATGCGCAGCACGCTGATTTCGAACCAGCGCAGCACGGGAGTGGATCTCTCGGCATAAACACATGTCCACCATTTTTTTTAATTACAAAGTCACGTGGCCTCGCGTCGCGATATCTGATGCGCCGATGAAGTACCGAAGTAGACTTAAGTCGCGTTTCTCCATTGCTGATAGAAGATAGATGCTATGCTCATTTTTGCATTCAAAGCACTTCCTCAAATTGCCACCCATGGATGAACAACAAAAGTTTCTCGCAGATCGCTTGCTAAGCGAGCGACGGGCGGTAAGACTTAGTTTACCATTTGTATGACCCTCTACTGACTCAACTAGGTTACTTATCGTGGTTTGAGCAGATCACTGAGTATTCACGTTAATACTGCCAAAGGGTATAGTCACTACAAGCCTACAATATTTCTGATACCGTTAATAAGCAAGCAATCATGTGTGATTTTCGAACGCTGAGACTTAATCAGGATGCTCTTTGAGTTTCACCGATCCCAAAATGCCCAAAGCAAAGGCACGATCGAGGCGCTATATTTGATTTGCGGCCTACTGTCTCCGCTAGAACACACAAGAGTCGATGACGAAAGCAAGGAATTACTTTATCAATCAGAGGACTCTTCTCCTATTGTAAAAGCAAACCAACTGATACTGGTCGAAGAAGAGAGATTGCCAGGTGAGTGGCCTCCATCTCATGAAATGATCTGATATTCACCATCCAGTAGAAGCACTGCAATTGTACCAATCTGTGACATCGATGCATATATACGGCCTGCAACCGAGAGGAGCGGGTCACCTGTGGTCGCGGGAGTATGAACAACTTGCAGGCGATGAACCAGCAAGATTTAGTGGAGAGAACCTAGGGGCTGCAAGCAAGCACGGCACAATTCACAACTCTAGCGTTCGACGACGAGATCGCAGATCAGCGCCGAGTGTTATATCTTCATCAATTACTTTGCCTAAAAAACCTGTAGTAAAACAAGAAGACTCCGTGAAGAAGCCACGAGGGCAGGACTCAATATCGAATGACAAATCCCATGGCCAGCCACGAAACTCGGGCTCGGCGACTACAAACAGTCGCAAGGCACCGGGAAGTATTTTACAGTCATTTGCAAAAGCACTCCCAAAGTCAAGTGTCAAATCCATATCATCAGCACAACAAAAGGATGAAGCAGCGATAGCACTGTCTGATGACGGCGAAGCTGACGACTTTGACATTTTACCAACAAAACCTCAGTCAAAATCGCACACCAAAGTGAAAACACAAACAGAGAGGGAGGAAGAGCTGAGGCGTATGATGGAGGAAGAAGACGATGCTGACAGGTCCGGCATTGAGGAGGCTGAGAAGGAGTCGGAACCCGAACCCGAACCCGAACCTGAGATTGAACTTGAGTCTGAATTCGAGGTTAGGCAGCGAGCAGCTTTATCTGCAGCAGATGAACCTTCTGAAGTTGTCTCCAGTGCGAATAATGGAAGACGTCGAGGTAAACGACGAATTGTCAAAAAGAAGCGGATTCTCGACGATCAGGGATACATGGGTACGGGATTCCAGTGGCATAGTACTATTTTAAACGCACAATGGGCTAACAAGCGCACTTTTACAGTGACGATCCAAGAATCGGGTTGGGAATCATTCTCGGAAGATGATGTTAGCCAGCCACCAGTGAAAAGGCCAACATTAAACCCAACTCCATCCTCATCTACAAACTCGAAGAAGTCAAATGGTAAAGGAGCTCAGGGCAGCATCATGGCTTTTTTCAATAAGAGATAACGATTCCTGCTAGATGGGGCTGGCAGGAGAAATCACCTTACTGTGACTAAAAACCTGCGATAGCTTTCAATGAAGCGAGAGTTGATTCCCTCAGATCAAGAGAAGATGTTATTTTCAAATTCCCATGGCGTTCCATGCCTCTTGTTCGTCTGGCTTTATCTTGCTTCGCTACCTCTTTGTGAAAATGATCATTCAAGCTCAGGCTAGAGGCAATATGATCATGTTTCTGCACTTCTTGTTGAGAATATCATGATCTTCTGATGCAATAAAGTCTTTGATTCCCAAGACCTTAGATAAGTTAGTCAAGGAAAAAGCCTTTGGAGGCAAAGCCTGAAATATATATTGATTAGAGCCACTAGAGGTTCTCTATGACCAATTCGCAAAACAAGCCTAATTGCAAACTGAATGAAATCGACGGTGTTGGATTTTGACTGTTGTTTCTTCTGACCTAGAAAACATCCTCAGTTTTACCTTCTTATGCCCCGTGGCCAGCCCATCTCCAGTGGTCACGAAACTTTCCGACTAGACCTTTGGTTTGAGCGAGGTCCATAGAGATTTGGTATGAGAAGGATCTGCATTTAATGTTTATATGCTTCTGGCTTAAACAGAAGGATATATATCTAATAAATGAAATTATGAAAGTAATGTGAAGCGATATTCCCAGCTGAGAATGTTCTCAGTTCCAATCAAGGCGGTTTCGAAAAAGAGAAGTCTTAGCTACGTGTATCGTCAGAACTGGCTCTACGAATGTAATAGCAAATGTATGTCGCGCATCTGATGGTTCAGCAGAAACTCGCCATATTGCTTAATTCGGCCCTCAGCTCTCCCTCAATGAAAGCGAAGTACTTCTCGACTGACATAATCCGGCTTTGTCTTCAATTCACAACTAGCAATGCCGTTTGAGGTCAGAGACGAACTCATCTACCCATTCTTGTGATCGGACGCGAATAACACGGAGACTCCACCTCCCGTGGTTAGTATTTCATTGAACTCTTGAAGGATTTAGCTGCACAGTAAAAGAGATCATCACCACCAGGTAAGGTTGTCACTGACTACGTCCAAGGTAGATTGAGTAAGTACGTAGCCAATGCCTTGGCCAAGGATATTCTTGGAACAGCTCAAGGCGGTAGCTGTTGAAGCCGAAAGGAACTCTTCTGACGTAATCGACGACGGTATTCATCGTACAAAGAGGTGTATTTGGCAGGCGTTCGAGAACTTCGCTTTTGGGCTGGCTGCAGAGGTAGAAATGGGGCGTAAATGGAGGCACAAGTGAGAGATTCCTTCTCCCCTGTCAACAGTGGCCTCACATATGTAAGGAAAGTCACGCGAATTCGGACCAGAAAACGGCGCTCTTGTGCCTTGCGAAGGGGTGTCAAGCCGTGAGTGACCGGGGAGAGCTGGAAAAGGTAAGGAAATATCAGGGTCTCCCACGGATGTGCGGCGTTCTGGACCGCCTCCTGAGGATGTCATTGCGCGGAAAGTATATGGAGCGAGAAAACAGCGAACAAAACCTTTGCCTCAATAATTGCATTGTTTCCGCGGCTAACTGTGGCTCTCTATGGCGCATATATTTGACTCTGACGCGAGTTTTTCGACATGACATTAGTGACTTGTCGCTTACTCATAGGTTCCCCGAGGTAAAATTTCTTTCAACGAAATAGAGCTGGTAGTTTTCACCTCTGTTCATGAAAGGCTAATGAATAGGAGGCGCAGATTGCCGGTGAAAGAAGGATGGCAATTTATGGCTCATATGCTTTGAAACCAGAAGAGAATATCAAGTGCGGCTTCCTCTTGGCCAGATCTAGAATGGTGCTTGCAAAGACGCCATTTGCCCATGCGAACCAGCTTCGAGTGTATTGCTCGGAGTAGTTTACATTTACACTCTCATGTACAAGGCCCAAGTTGGAGGATTGAAGAACCATGTTAAGGCAACGTTTGATCTCTTCGTCATCGTTCGAGGTTTGAGCCTGAATCAGCACGCTCATTGGCCATGCATTGCTCAAGCCAATATGGGGTCCTACATACATGACGTTAGTTCCGTCGTCAATCAAGGGCTTTGAGGGTTATCAAGACTTACCGCCGATGCCCGTGAAATCCTTCCCTGACAAATAATAAGGGTTCCCCTTCCTATCCAAAAGCATTTTTCTTGTATTTTGGTATACGGGATCATCGACTTTGCAAAAACCCAAAATAGGCAATGCCAAGAGAGAAGGATAATTTGCATCGTCCATTAATATAGACGAGCCATACCCGTCGACTTCGTAAGCGAAGACATCCCCATACTTCTTGTGTCGAACCACGCCATGCTCCATCACCGCTGATCGTAGCTTCTCACTCCAGCTTTCCAATCTTTCAGCTAGGGATGCCATTTTCGCAACTCTGAGATATTTTGAAGCACGTTGAAGCTCAACAGACATCATGGCATTCGAAGGAATAAGAAAGCCCAGAATTGTGGCATCATCGCTGGGTCGAAAGGCAGATCGCACGAGTCCTGTCCCACTATTGAGAGGGTTTCCAATTCCTTGCAAATTCAGAGTCTCGGTTCCGGTATTAGTCGATCTCTGGAACATGTATTCATTACCGCGGTACTCATGCGTATCAGGGTCAAAGGTCGATTCGGATTGCTGTTCCAGGACGTACAGCAATCTCTCCACCGCCATGGTCCACCTGCCATTCACGAAGTCGGTCGAGCCTGTACTTTCGTAGAAGTCGTTGGCAAGTGCTAGAAAATGGGCTAGAGAATCAAGCTCATACTTGCACTCGAACACCGCCGTCGGCTCGTAAACCGGGTGAACTATGTCATCCTGTCCGTTGCTTGTAGTTGGAAGATCGGATATCGGAGGCGGCTGGAAAGCGTTGCAATACGGAGATTCGATTACATACTCTGATTGTGTGTTGATGGCACCGAGAATCAACTGATATATAGCCGGATCTTTTTTTGCTAGAGATTGGTATGGACGAAGCTGATTTGTTGAATCACGTAGCCATTCGGCGATAATATCTCCTGTTATTATGAAAGATTGTGGCCCTTCCCAAGCGCCATCGTCCAAAGCAGTCCTTGATCCACCAATTCGCGTGAAGCCAGCGCCCTTATTGCTGGTATGAAACTTGATTGTAGTATCAGTAGTTGATGGGAAAGTGTTCTCAAAAAGGCGGGCCAGATCTGGGTCTTTCATTCTTGAGGTGACATCTTTGATGACCCTTTCGATTTCCGCAGAATTGAATGTGCGACAACGTTGGTGAGGTCTCTGAAAAGGCAAGGCCAAGGGACCCGAGCTAAACGGCCGACTGTAGTTTATCAGCTCTGAATACCCGATTTGAGCATCGAGGGCGGCAAAGCTACATACTGTGGCATAGAGGCGTAGAATGCATAGTCTGGACAAGCATTGTGTGCCTGGTGTAGAGGGAATTGTGGCATTTCGTTTGCCACTGCAAGCTGCGTTAGACACGCACCGAGGATGGCGCATGAAAAACCTAGCCTTGCCATGTCGTAGAACGTCTCAGCAGCAATAGCTTCTCGGTCGGCAGGTATAAGAATTGCAGCTGCCTACGTAGAAGAAACCGACTTACATGGATTTGGGTAACGTTGTCTTAGCAAGTTGTCCTCAGCATACAAAAACATACAAAAAGGGCGGGTCCAATCCAATCACTATTACTATGACATGTGAACTCGAACGCGTCACTCCGGGTGGGACAAGAGTACGTACCACCTGGTGACTGGCAGGTAATACCCGTATAAATTATCGAGGTTCTTTTTGCACGTTGGGATATTTGGCCTCAGGATAGAGGTCACGAAAATTCGGAACATATCAAGAGGTGTACTATATTATATTAAAAAATCGCCTGGCTCTCGATAGTGGCGCAATGACAGGAAAAGCTAAACCATTCACATTTAACGTCACAGATTGCAAATTCCGCATCGCCCTCAACCTCGTTACCAGCCCCATGTCCTGCTAGATGCTGTGAATACTGGTGGTTTCCATTGTATTCGGCCAGGATCAAGCACCCTCCTGAGTTTCAACATTTGCTTCTCTCTTTGTTTAATCAGATTTTCCGGAATAACGATCTTGTGATCGCTCTTATGATAGACTTGCATCTTCATTGCTTGAAGAGTATGCTCCACGTCTTGAGTAGTCATGGCAAGCGCTGCAGAAATTGCTTCAATAGTTGCTTTGTCGTCTCTCTCATTGTAACCCATCAACAAATCAAGAATATTCTCTGACCAGTATTGGCGATAGCTGAGCAGACCCAGATCTGATAGGGGCTTTTCCGGTGATCCCAACTTGCCTTCTATCTTTGAGAGCTCATAGGAAAACTGAATAAGTAACCGGCCATATCCCTTTCGTTGATACTGAGGTAGTGTGAGGATGCATGCTACGTTGTAACCATCTGCACTCTCCTTTTCTTTGGAGAAATATCCCACTATATGACAACCTTTATCTGTGCGACTAGTCATAACGTAAAACAAAAAAGGATCAACATCATAATAGAGAGTTTTGTGATCCAGGAACATTTTCGATAACAGGCATAAATTTCTGCACCATGTTCTCTGCCGGCGACCATCGATTTCGAAGAAGGAGACATAATCGTCTCGGTAGATCTCATTTCCAGGCGGATGTTGCAAGGTGCACTTCCTGCGATGCCGCAAAAAGGCAGTTTCGTCCCCATAATAGCTCAAACAAAACTCGCAGATAAAAATGACATCTTCTTGGCTAAAGATCTCTGGGTAAGGCGAAAAGTACCATGGGAAGAGGTCATTTCTGCCAAACTGAACCTTCGAAATGTTTCTGATACGAGATATCTCAGCAGGGTTTTGAGTCATAGACCCAGAAGTCCTTAATTTTTCTATTTCTTCTTCTCTGCTGAATTCGCCGTCCTCTTTCTTCAGGTCCTCATCCTTATCATCTGCGTCGCCATCGTCAACCGCCACGGGCGTCGAGGTCGCATCGGCGCTCGCTTGAATATGTGCTTCGCCATCGGGTCCCACTGAAGGTGTTTTGGCTTGGGCTTGGGCTTGGGCTTGGGATTCCACGAATTCTAGAATAGCCGTCAGTACCAAAGCAAGAGAAGCAGTATCGACGAAAGTTATACCTGTCCATGGATGAGGCGTCGCAGCCTCAGAATTTACAGATTGTTCCCTTTTGCTTGGTCGTTTTAGACCCTTCTTAGGAGCTGCTGCCTTCCTCGTTTGTGGAGGCGCCTTCTTGGCCTTTGAGTCCTTCGGCTTGTCCTTGTCGGGGTTCGGCCACTCTACTTCTTGTGTGAAGTCGATTCTTGCGACAGGTACCCATTCGTCTAATCGCTTATTAAAATTATCGAAGTTGCAATAGAATTGTTTTCCACTCTTTGTATCCTTGATGCTGAGAATTTCGGCGCGACGTGGCTGTCCATCTTTCTCAACCCAAGCAATGCAGCCAGTCTTGACTGTGTCGGGTGTTGCTAGGCCTCTCTGTCGTGGTGTATCCGAGCCTACGGCGAGTTCAGCCACAGGTGTTCCCACTGCCATGTTCCAAGGCCACTGTGATCGAAAAAAGTCGTTTACATACAGTTTCACTGATGGATTTTTGATGAAGCGCAATACTTTCTTGGTTGTGAAGGTTAGCGCGAGAAGAAGCAGGAAGAAAATATTGTCACTGGCTAGCACCAGACCAAGTCCACGGAAAGGGAAGGCGCACGCTGAATGGTGGGGCTGCTGATATATTTGGGTGCGGTTGAGTCTGTTATCGCGTTAGCTGCATATATGTATGCATAAACCAGCAATGAACCTCGCGCTCCACTTAAAGGTAGGCTAGGTAAAGCAGATACGTCGTGAGAAAAGTTTCGGCGTCTCAAGCCAAAAAAAAGTCAATGGGCTGTAAGTAGGCTAAGAAACTGCGTCAAGTCCTTCAAGGTCACAAAACGATGCGGCATCGACATATGCGCTAACTGACGGCAGCTTGGAGTAACCAATTCGACATCCTCTTGAATTAGCAATGCGCCACAGCGACAATGGCTGAGCTCTCTGCCAACTGGAGAAAGCTACAGGCAACACTACAAGGTAACATGCCTGCGAAGACATCAACAAGCAAAAGGAAATCGAGTAATGAAACTTTGCGCTCCGACGGATTGCAGAAGCCCGTAGAGAAAAGGCCTCACAGAATTAATGATCAGCAAGGAAGTTGCAAACCATCTTTCAAAATGGGTGGCGTGCATAGCACAAAAGTGAGGGAAGGAATAAGCGAGAGGCAGATTCCCTCACTTCAACATTTGACCCAGTGCAACGACATATCGAGCGAGTTGTTAGCAGAAGTTTATGAGCTTGGCATGGGAGAAAACAATTTCTCCATCACCTCTCAAAATGATAGAGTCAATCACGGTCTGTCGTTGAATGTCGGTGTCGGCAAGTACGTTGCTGTAGACTGCGAAATGGTTGGACTAGGGCCTAGTAGGTACACATCGGCTCTTGCCCGTGTCAGTTTGGTGGACTTTCACGGACGTCAAATATATGATTCTTATGTCAAACCGACTGAACGGGTCACAGATTGGAGGAGCTCTGTCAGCGGTGTTTCGCCTAAAGACATGAGATTTGCAAGAGACTTTAACGAAGTGCAAAATGAGGTTTCTCGTATCTTGGAGGGAAGAGTTCTAATAGGCCATGATGTTAAGCACGATTTGGAGGCATTGAAGCTTTCTCATCCTGCACAGGACATCAGGGATACAGCGAAGCACAAAGCGTTCAGGAAGTTCGGGCATGGCCAGAAGCCTGCCTTACGTACCTTGGCTCGAGAGCTTCTCGGGATTGATATACAACAAGGTTCACATTCTAGTACTGAGGATGCACGCGCTACAATGTTCTTATTCCGCAAGGATAAATCTGGTTTCGATGTCGAACATACGAATCGATACCACCCAAAGGTTCCCGCATCTCGGAGGGGCAGACAAAAAGGGCATACCAAAAGGCGCTGATTCAAAAACAATGTTAGCGAAAATAAAGGTTCGATGATGTTATTCCGCGATTGAATTCTGCGATTACGCCAGTATCATTCTTTATTGCACGAGCTGCGTGGCATGTCAACTAGAGAATCATATTGACTTGATATAGCTGTATCTATCCGAAGATGGCAAAATGGTTCGGTTTCGTTCACGGTCTTCTCAACATAGTAAGCACACCGTGATGTCCGCGCAGTACTTATAAAGGTATCCCATCCATCAGCTCCAGTGACCCTTCTCGACCTACTGTAATTATGACGTCGCCTAGAGTTTTGGTAATGAAACCTGCTTCGCAATAGGTGAAATAGTACTTTTAGTGGATGTTGTTAGCCTTGAAATATACCAGACGGGGCTTTCCATCAGACTCACTTCCCATTTCCTACGGAATACTTCGATCTCTTCTTTAGACATGCCCGGGTGGTTCACCAGCAATGCTGGTTTGATCTTGTCTTCAAAATTATTTTTAAACGTCTCGTTCCACAGGCGTAATGCTTTGACATAGTGGCCCCCAATATTTTCAACATTCTCAATCACGAGTGTCCCGCCAGATTGATTGCTTATATGATTGAGCAGCTGCGTGGTGGAGGGCAAGTAGCCACCAGGGAAGATGTACTGATTGATGAAGCTATGTAAAGAATATGTTACAATCTACCACTTTGCATTTACTTCAAGGGGGGAACTTACTCTACCGATTTAGAGTACTCCTCATGACGGCTTTCAGGCATGGTGATGCACTGAAACATGGCGATGCCTCCGTCTTCCTTCAGGAGTTTGTTGATAGAGCTGAAATAAGTCGATAGATATTCTTGGCCGACTGCTTCTAACATTTCAATAGAGACGATTTTATCATATGGTTGTTGGGGTTCAGGCAATTCGCGGTAATCACTCAGCTTCACCTCGATGCGATGATGAAACCCGGCCTCGAGAATTCGCTTCTCGGCCAGTTCTTTTTGTTCCTTGGAAAGAGTAATTGTTGTTACTCGACAACCAGTCAGTTTGACAGCTTCAATGGCAAAGGAACCCCACCCGGTACCGATTTCGAGGACATGATCAGTCGGCTTAAGTCTCGTGCCCTCTATAAAGCGAAGCAATTTCCTCTGTTGCGCTTCCTCGAGGGTTTCGTCAGGCACGCCACAATAATTTTGTTTTCGCCATATCGGGCAGGAATACGTCATATCCTCTGAAAGGAATGCTTCGAACATATCGTTGCTGATATCATAATGGGCGGAGATGTTCAAAAGCGCATTGGAAACTGTGTTGGTTGAGCGGGCAAGATGCGATATGTGAGTGGATAAGCTGGAGATGAGTGTAGAACCATTGTGTAACCGGTCCCGGTTGATAATGAACAGCTAATGCAACGAATCGTTACATTTTCTGCCTACCAGTTCAATTGGCCATTGCGCACTTACCTGGAAGAAAGAAGACAGGTCTTGGCAATGAAAGTCACCCAGCATATACGCTTCAGAAAAACCAATGTCAGCAAACAGCAGGAGCCTTATCCAGAAACTGTCTCTCTTCACAACGATTTCGACGCGGGGAGTTGTGCAAGCCCTCCTTGCACAGGGCTCGCGGAGGCTTGGCTCGTTGACGCTGCCGGACAATTTCTGGCCAAAAACATGGCGAGTCTCGCCGGGTTCGTCGACCAGAAGCAGCGTTCCGATTTCCACGTTGGCAAATATACCCAGTATGGTAGTTTTGGCCACGGAGACGGCAGGGCCCCACATCCAGCCACTGAGTGTACTACGGAGCATCTCCGAGCCATTTCTTATCTGCTTGCTGAGGGCTTTGCGAAACGTCGGTAGATGCATGCTGAAGTCACAGTTAGTGGACAAATAGCCTGCTGCCTCGCGCTGTTGATTTACTCGGGGCTGTATGCTGGGAGTAGCTCAAAAAGTAGGCACACGGCATAGTATTACCTGGCTCATAGATAAGTTTCCTTCAGACGATAATATCGGCACAACTCTGGAAGGTGGATTATGGGTATGCCGTTTATGGGTGTAATAGGTAATCAAGACCAGCCGCGTGCACGATGATAAGACCAGGCCTGATCTTACCAATTCGCCTCAATATATTGGGACTAATTCTATACCCTGTCAGGGACTTACAGAAGGCGGGCTAGCTGCTTTATACTAGTTTCTTCGCGACTCTTCCGTAAAGCAAATTTACAGCTTTCTAGCGAAGGAAATCTCTTTTTTTGTGCCACTAAGCCTAATACAGGCATTTAAGCAGCCCCTACTAGTTCCGCACATTGCTGGCTAGGGTGTTCACCCTAATTTCTAGTGGAGACAGAGATTTATGTAATTCTAGCCTACTAATTAGGCTTAGCGCCTGTTTTATGAAGAGAACTGGCCCTAATATATTGGGGCGAATTGGTAAGATCAGGGCCTAACAAGTGTCGCCCGGTAATGTAAGGGGGTCGGGGGCCCATCCTGAACGTTACTTGTGGCTTGGCCACGCCCGATCTGGTGCGGCACAGTCTGGTTGGGCGTGGTTCAGATCCAGTTTGGTTCTATGGGGCCTTGTGGGGAACAAGCAAAACTCCAGCGCTGCGCTCGATATGTCCAATCATCTACGGAGTAGATAGAATTAGCCAATTATGTACTTTGAATTTCTTTGGAGCTAGTCTAGGCTAGGGGCTGCTCATAGCAAGGCAACCCCAGCTCAGATTCCCGAGACCAGACTTGTACACGGTAGCGGCCCCACCTAGCCAAACGCGAACCTAACGCGTTCGAGATACGCACAAGTTATAGATAAGTTCCTGCTTATTTAGACTCGCTCGAACAGAACGACAACTGAAAACCGGCAGTAACTCAACTATGCCACAATTAATGCTATCTTTAAGCAAAAGAGAGGGAACAGACTGCAAATCGACGGCAAACCTCTTACCCTGCTGTGTCCATCATGATGGATGCATCAACCCGACTGCGTGCTTTTGGAACCCCTCAAAAACGACCGGTAGGACCACACAACTTTGGCTCACCTCCAAAACAGTTGAGCACAAGAGCTTACCAACTCTAGCAGATGAACACAAAGAGGCATTTTTCAGGGGTAGAAGAATGATTGGCAACGGCCTTCGTCTTCCCAACACTTACACTGGCGTCGTGGTTCAAATCGAAGACGTGGACCGGCAACCAAATAATGATGTAGGCACTGCTGTTCCAGTGGAGGAGACAAACACAAAATGCAACCAAGCAGATCGCCACTTGCACATCGCCTCCATCTTTGACGAGATTGTCCTTTGGACACATGGCCCACCAAATAGCAACAACTCAGATCATTACAAGAAATCTATAGAGGAATGGCTTCATACCGCTGAAAAAGTAAGCGACTGATATTCGTTTCATCTGCAGCCATGCTGAGACTGACCGCTGCAGATTCACACATACTAGTTCGAAACCCCTACCCAGACAGCAGCCTGGCGTCTCGTTCGGCATCAGGCAACCTAAGTTTTACGACCAGGTACGAAAATAAATGATGGACCTCGCATGATAGCACAAAGCATATGATTGGCAGAGTAGAGGAGCGAAGCCTAAGCTCATCGCATAGCGTATACGAACGGACAAATATTCGATGTCAGCAGTGGTAACGGCCCGACTGGGGCATTCAGGCTGACATATATGCCACGCTCTCGAAAGAGCTAATTAAGGCAGGCTCCAAGTGTTGTTCTCAACCAAAATTCGGAGGCACATTGCTCTTATCACGCACCCTCGTTCTGCTGCAGCAGTGCGCAAACGTCGTGGTCCACTTCCTCATCGCGAATAATATCGAGCGACTTAAGCCACACCCCAAGACTCGTGAAGCCCCCTTTATCTCGGCGGGTTGTAGGAGATGTGAGGTAGCTCTTTGTAACTTGGGACGTTTTCTGGTACTTGCGTAATAGTACAGGTTAGTATAGTAGAAAAAGTACTTCTCGGTGCGATGATTTTGATCAGTTTGACGTCTTGGTCGATACGTAAGTATATAATATCTTACGGTCCCTTTGTCTGCAATCTGCAATGTCGCGACGTGGCCATGCCACAGTAATACCCTTGAGAGCGGTTGTGGAGCGTAGCCAATCACGTGCGGATATGTACCTGCACACCCTTGTCATTTCTGCAATCAATTAAACGTCGCGTCTAGGGAAGCCCCTCGCAACGCGTCCGCGCGTTCGACATTTATGCTTATGTTGCCATTAACATTGAACACACAGACTTGGCTATATTCATCACATTGTCAGTAGAAGTGCCTAGAGGCCAAACTACATACATACACTCTCCTCTTTCAAACTGGTAAAGTCTTCTTACGAGACTCCAGCTCTATTAAACGTCTCACACACGGCGCGACTACTCGACTTTTGCTTTCAAAAGTTGCATGATTTGGTTCGCCGACATACGGCATAATTATAATGGCCACGCCCAGCGATACTGGTTACTTGATGTCTGATGCGCCTTCACTGGCAACGCATCAGAGACGACAAATGAGGTTGCCGTCTTCTTCCTCGGCACGACCACGAGGCCCGCCTTCCGAAAACCTTGGCGCAGCTAGCGATGACGAAGGCTACGCTTTTGCAGATGATCAGGTTCCACGAAGTTCGCGGATACCGAATGCCACCAACATCTCTCGCGTTGAAGATCGCATCGGTCTGCTTGTCCAAGAGCATTTTCAAGCATTTATCGAGAGGTATGCACTTCCTTTAATGCCAAGTTGTTTCCGGCAACTTCGTCTATGATGCTAACAATATGCTTCCTGCAGCTTCGTAGAAGATTCTCACCCGTCTGGTGTACCAAACTCGAGCACAGTGACGACGAACAAGTATTACATTGCACAAATTAACAGCATGAAAGCTATGCAGCTTTCGACCTTCTATGTTGACTTTAAGCACCTTACATTATGGGAGAATGGAAGTCTCGCAGATGGCGTCATGCGGCAGTATTATCGCTTTTTACCGTTTCTCACAGCTGCGTTACACGAGATGATCGCGAAATATGAACCACAATACTTCAGAGAACACCGACAACCTACAAACTCGAGCGCACTTTCGACCTCTGCCGCAAGTCAGCTAGGATCTGGTGGTCAAAGCGATACTTCTCAACGCAAAAACGAACATCAACAGACAGATAAACTCTTTTCAATCGCCTTTTATAATCTACCTCTCGTGTCTCGTGTTCGCAGCCTGCGTGCTGCCAATATCGGCCAACTACTCTCTATTTCAGGCACTGTTACGCGTACTTCCGAAGTTCGACCCGAGTTATCAGTGGCCACTTTTGTCTGCGAGGCGTGCCGAGCCGTTGTTCCTAACGTAGAGCAAACCTTCCGATACACTGAGCCAACCCAATGTCCCAACGCCACCTGTCAAAATCGAGTTGCATGGCAGCTCGATATCCGACATAGCACTTTTGTTGACTGGCAAAAGGTTCGCATTCAAGAAAACAGTTCCGAAATCCCCACTGGCAGCATGCCTAGAACCCTTGACGTCATCTTGCGCGGCGAAATCGTGGACAGAGCCAAGGCCGGAGAAAAGTGTATCTTCTCTGGCGCCCTAAT
This sequence comes from Atkinsonella texensis, assembly GCA_001008035.1. Lineage (NCBI taxonomy): Eukaryota > Fungi > Ascomycota > Sordariomycetes > Hypocreales > Clavicipitaceae > Atkinsonella > Atkinsonella texensis. Next base: position 510,045 of record KQ061691.1, read on the forward strand.
TGTCGTCCCAGATGTAAGCCAGCTCGGCTTGCCTGGCCTAAGGCCTACTGCAGTCCGTGACGACCGCGGAGCCCCGCGTGGCAACGATGTTGGAGGAAGCGGTGTCACTGGTTTGAAGGCTCTTGGTGTTCGCGATCTGACTTATCGACTGGCTTTTCTTTCTTGCTTTGTCGCACCAGATAACTCGACGCTTGGACAACATGCGGCAAATAGTGCTGCTGATGTTGTCAATGCCCTAACACAAGGCAATTCTGGCGAGGGAGCAGAGTCCGTCGAAGATGCACAAGCGGCCGTTCTCGCTTCAATGAACCCATCGGAGATTGAAGATTTAAGAGCCATGGTTCATGGCGATCACATTTATTCTCGGATGGTTCAATCCATAGCTCCGATGGTGTACGGTCATGAGGTCGTCAAGAAGGGCATTCTACTACAACTGATGTCTGGTGTCCACAAGACCACACCCGAAGGCATGCAGCTTCGTGGCGATATCAATATTTGCATTGTAGGAGATCCATCCACGTCCAAATCGCAATTCTTGAAATATGTCTGCTCATTTGCTCCACGAGCTGTTTACACGAGTGGAAAAGCATCTTCGGCAGCTGGTCTCACAGCGGCGGTGGTCAAGGATGAGGAAACAGGCGAGTTCACTATTGAGGCTGGTGCCCTTATGTTGGCAGATAATGGTATCTGCGCCATTGATGAATTCGACAAAATGGACGTGGTCGACCAAGTCGCTATTCATGAAGCAATGGAACAGCAGACAATTTCCATTGCCAAGGCTGGTATACAAGCTACGTTGAATGCAAGGACTAGTGTACTGGCAGCCGCCAATCCCGTGGGGGGCCGTTACAACCGCAAGACCACTTTAAGATCTAACATCAACATGTCTGCCCCCATCATGTCTCGTTTTGACTTGTTCTTTGTAATACTCGACGAGTGCAATGAACAGATCGACCGCCACCTTGCAGAACATATTGTCGGGATTCACCAGCTGCGGGACGAGGCTGTTGAGCCAGAATTTAGCACAGAGCAGCTTCAGCGATATATTCGTTTTGCTCGAACTTTTCGACCAGAATTTACGAATGAAGCGAAGGATGTTTTGGTACAGAAATATAAAGAATTGCGCGCTGATGACGCTCAGGGTGGTGTCGGAAAGAATTCATACCGCATAACTGTTCGACAACTCGAAAGCATGATTCGTCTCAGCGAAGCTATTGCAAAAGTCAACTGCGTTGAGGAAATTGACGCCAAAATGGTCTGTGAAGCGTATGACTTGCTGAGGCAAAGCATCATCTCGGTCGAGCACGATGACGTCGAGATTCCGGACGAGGACGATTATCAAGAAGACTCTGACGTTCTTCGACTTGCTGCAGATGCTGCAAGTGGGAGACAAACCGATGACCACGAAATGGGTAGCAATGACGAAAGTTCCAATGCAAGAGCCAACACAGAAGCCTCTGATGACAGACCGAAACGGACGGTTACATATGACAAATATATCAAGATGGTTAACTTGATCGTTCAGAGGATCAGCGATGATGAGAATGGGTCTGGCGATGGAGTAGATGGCCAGGAATTGATCGACTGGTATCTAGAGCAACAGGAAGAAAACCTAGAAGGGGAGGAGAGCTATCATTCTGAAAAGACGCTTGCCAACATGGTACTAAAAAAGATGGTCAAGGTGAGTAGACATCGACCATCGCACACTGTGCTCAGCTAATGTACCTTCAGGATAACATATTAATGGCTTTACGTGGAGAGGGCCTGGATAGCGACGCTACGTCTACGGCTGGACGCATCGTATACGTACTGCATCCTAACTGTGCTGTAGAGGATTTTTGAGCGTTGACCACTTTTTGTTCGTTTGACTCTTTCAAGCAAGCCTGGAACGACTATTGCTTACGATATTTCGTATGTAGTGGCGAGGAGGGCGACTGGGTTGTACATGGAATGCAATTAGGTGGCCATTGCACACATATGTGAGGTGTTAGGATTTGGTAGTTCTTTTCGGCGAATGTTTCTAATATGGTAATAATCATGTTCCCAATGTACGTATCAATCATCATGGACGATAAGGATAAAGGTAGCAAGACGTTCACAGGAAGCCACACGCTTGCACTACCTGTTTGGCCATTGGCAACTTCAATAGACAACAAAAGCTAGTGTAGCCGTGAAAGATCAACGAGGTACTTAACCTGAGTTCATTTCATTCGACAATTGCTAAGCTATCCGTCACACCACGTAAACCCAAGTGATTGAGCCGGGCAGAATATTATCAGACCAAAGATGAACGGCGGCGGAAACAAGAAACCAGAAGACAGCTATACTTTGCAAGAAGCCAACCATAAAAGGGTATGACTATCGGCAAATGAACAATTCTGTGCAAATCAAGTAAGTACTACACTCACTTCCTTCGCGGTAAGAAACCGAATATCTGCCCTTTGGACCGGTGTGTACCAGATTGTGCTTTCATTTCAGCCATTAAAGTCGCGATCCGCCAAACTAGCTGACCATTCGCAAAATTAGGGTACAAGTTTTATTTAGTCTCCGTAACTAACGGTAACGTGTTCTGTCCCTACGCACAATGGCCGCGCTCTTAGCGCAACGACGTGACGCCGCATTATCCCGCAGGCATATGGATACGACAGCCACTATGACAGTGGTCTCGAGAGTATATGAGACTGAGGAGTCTGATGGCGCGTCCAATTGTCCGGACCCCTGCCCCGAAATCCGGAGCGGCCACCGCGATGGAAGGTATCACTGTCTTGAGAACTCAACCCTTCCTTCTTCCCGCCCCGTGACCCGGACCCAAGATTTCGATGCCTCGTGGCTGCTCTTTGTCCATGAGGGCCTCTAGAGCCTCGGGTAATCGAGTTAGGAAGTGATAATGTTTTGGTTTCTTTCATCCCCGGAAGAAGGACATTGATTAAACTGAGACCGCCAGAATTTTCCAATGAAATTTGTAAAGGCTCTATTACAGCGGCCTGGACCAAGAATTTTTTTGGGAGCCCTTTCGGTTGAGCAATCGCAGGCTGCCACGCCGCTTCAGGGACTTTGTGTGGAAGTCGGATCTGCGGTAACGAACCCATTTCCTGTTCTTCGAAGCACTCTTCTGCCATCGGCTTAGTGATTAATAACCGAGTCCTGTCCTCTTGGGATATTGTCGAATTTGGTAATGACACAATGGCTGATGCTTGAACACCGACTGTATCGAGTAGTCCTCTGCTAGATGCATCAATGCCGATATCCTTTGCTGAAGACGACTTGTCTCCATGCAATAGCCTATGAAATCTTGCCTGCCAAACACCTTCATTGCCTGCGCTTGTCAAGTGAGCATATTCTCCGTGGTAGTTATTTTTCAGAGTGGCTTGGACAAGTCGTGCACCCTGAGGCCGTGATGGATTGCGATCCATGGATACCATTGGGGGCGGCAGCTTCACCACAGGTTGAGGCCTGGGTAGAGATACATGGGGTCGCAATACGTCTCCTTCAAACACGGGGTGGTCCTCCATTGTAGGAGGAGGCGGTGTTGGCGAGTTTGATCGAGACACAGTACTCCCCGACAATGTCTCCTGGCGAACATCTCTTGTGGGGAAAAACCTAGACGGTCTGAGCTGTGATGGTGCACCGGATCCAATTATACCTGCCGTAGTTGAAGGCCCTAAATCTTCCTTAGCTATCGCACTTTTTGGCACACCCTCATGTGTTGCCTTCCAAGGCGCTGGCTGATGAGACTGCATCTTGGGAGGCCCCATGGGATGGCGAGTTCCGTCCCCGGGAACGCGCATGGGGCGCCAAGAATCTTTAATGATGGGCTGCGAGTCTTCCATAGTCATGCCCCTGTCCATCATGTGGCGTTCACGACCTGCCCGTTCCGCCAATCTAGCAGTGGTCAATTTCTGATCATTCTCTGTGACAGAAGAAACCCATTTGCTTGCTAAATCTGATCCAGGAGGGGCGTAGGTGGATCTTTGAGAATTCAGTGCGTTCACTTGGGCGGTTTGTGCCTGTAAGTGACAGGACGGTCTTGTACCATTGTTCGGAGGTGCTATTGGCGAAGGTCCCTTAGCGTGTTGGGATGGTATTGTGGAAGCATTGGTGACCCTACCAAGATCAGGATTAAACGTCCCGTTTCCTAGCCCACGATCGTTGTCGGGAGAACCCCAAACGTTACGAGATGATGGAGACACAGCAGGACCCCATGATGGAAACCTATCTGGTCGTGGCCCCGACCCTCCCCACGGATCGCTGCGACGGGAGTCCTGTCCATGGGAAAGTCTTCTAAATGCCGTCGGTGCTGTGGTTAATAGCGGATTCGCCGGTGGCAATTGAGAACCAGACTGGGGACTGGCTGGCTGACTAGAGAGACCTGGTTGTACACCTGTATCCCCTCTTACAGATGGTTTCTCCGCTGTATGAGCGTGTGAGTCGCTTAGAGTCGGTCGTTCTCGTTGTTGGATATGTGTAGGCTTAGATGCCTCAGCCTTCGGCGAAGGTTCCTTCTTATCATTCCGTTTCTCGGGAGGAGGTCCTAGTGCTTCCAACTTTTTCTGGATTCGCTCTTTCTTCGCAGCTTCTTCGCGGGCCTCCTCTTCCTGTCGACGTTTCCGCGCAAGCTCTATCCGTTCACGCATAAGCTTCTTCTGATATTCGACCTCATCAACCAACTCCTCCCTTGAACCAGAGGAAACAGCAACATTTTCTTCTCCAATATGACCTCCTGCATTAGGAGTAGCAGGACTTGGAGCTGATGATCCATTATTCGTCCGAGATTGAGATGAGTGACCTCTAAGCATTTCACGATTAGCGGCAGATCCATTTTCCGATGAGATACTGTGACCCCCAGAAATGGGGAAAGGCATCCTGCTCGTCCTCAGGCCATCAGCAGACGGATGACTCGGTTCGCCCGTCTTCAATCCTCGCTGATGGACGGAATTGCTGCCTGTGCTGACGCTGGAAGATCCTCGACGTCTCGTGTGCGGACCATCACTAGGCACTCTGGATGATTGTTGAAGAATTTGTGTTTCAACAGTCTCATTTGTTGCTTGTGGATGCTGGAGCAAGGCTGGATGTTTTGTTTGAAGATCAGTTCTGAATGCCCCTCGGCGATCTGTTACAGGTTCATAACGTCCAGATTGAGAGTTATACAACTCTCTGCTGCTATGGGATGAGCCTTCTCTCCATGATGAACGAGTGAAATCATCAGCAGTCATTTCTTTCAGCCCATGATGGAGTGGTTTGGTTTGTGTGCCTTCTCTTGGTTGGGCATGAACAGGTGCTGCGCTCTCTGCCAGGCCTGGTGAGGCTCTATCCACTGGAGGCAACGTAGCCCATGGCGATTTGGCCGGCGTCGCTGAAGTAACCGGTTTTGCAACGAGTGTAGGCTTTTCGTGGGAAGCTGGTTTCAAGACGAGGCCTCTGCCAGAAGCAAGCCCACTAGATCTTGGGGCTACCGACCTGGACGCAATAGAAAGTGGTGATTTCGGTTTTGGCTGAGGATTTTCGACATTCGCGGCTGAAATATTGTCTTGAATTGGTGCTGTGGGCTCGTCCAGGTGAGGTAAGGTAGTTTTAGTTCCATCGCCCCAGGTAATTGCTTCTGGTGCCCAATCTTCGTCGTCATCGTCAATATCGGCCCATTTGTTTGGTCCCTGAGTGTCGTCTTCATTTAAGCGACTAGCCATATGAATCCCATACTTCTTCAGTTCTTCGTCGGTGAATTTCTTAGGTTCAGGCGCTGTGAGCGGTCCATTGCCGTCAGTTCCAACATTCGTTAAAGGGTATTGTCGATGACACAACACTCACGCCTGTTTTTGTTCCAAACAACATTGGGATCTGGAGCTGATGCAAGTTTTGCTCCATTGCTGACGGAGAGAGATTTTGGAGTCGAGTCTCGTGCGCCGCCTCCAGTTTTAGCAATGAGGCGAGGACGAGAAGATGACAAGGAAGATGTCCCATGGGGCGGAGTACTTGAACCTGAGATAGGTTTGTCGATGGGCTTTGCCGCGGCACCGCTAGGGTTTGTCTTTGATGCAAGGAAGGTTTTGTTTACGGAAACCGCCTTGAAAGTTGTGGGCTTCTTTGCTGAGGACGTAGATCGCCCGTGGCCTTTGTCGGCATCTCTCTGTCTCGACCAGTCTGTTCGCGAGACTTCGGTATCCGATCCGCCGCTTACGCTGACATCTACAGAGTTCAAATTTCCTTCTATGCCGATGATCGGGTTATCGAAGGGCTCGTCGCTGTTCGAGATGGAAAGATTAGTCGTTCCAGGCCGGTCATGACGGTGTAGTTCGCTAGGCTGGTCGATCTGATTGTTCGCAATTTGCTGTCAGCTTCCGAGGAGTTGCAAGTGAAAAGTGAATGACATTTGGGCATGGCATTCTGAAGTTTGTCGGGGAGGGTCATTTACAAGCTGTAATTGAGATGAAACAGAGAGAGCAGCAGGATCATCGCCCGAAGGCTCTGTTGCCATCATCCGCTGCGATGGCTGCCGTGTACGCCGGGCGCAGAATGATGAACGCGGATTGTTTTCTTCGATATTCTCAAGCCGCAGCCACGTCTTTGCATATGTAGGCGCCGGAGTAGAAAATTGGAAGAAGATACTGTGAAGGAGCAGAAAGCGTTGGAGACGTTGGAGTAGAGACTAAGCGTATGAATGCGTGATGGCTTGGGCGCTACAGATGTGGTTGCACAAGTGCCAGACGGATATAATCGCGGGAAAAGGTGTCCCTCAGCAGGTCCTCGATATGGACTGTTGCGGTGCGGTATCGTCGCCCTCGCGCCAGTCACTGTGTCTCGGTTTTCTCGGACAGGCCAGTGTTGGTAGGTAGTCAGGCCAGGTCATCCTAATGAGGCAGAAGATGACTTGGCACTGGTATGTTTAGGAGCTACAGTCACCTGTTTTAGGCATAGCTCTTGGCTAAGGAACCAAGCTGCTAGACTTTCAGGGCCTGCACAGGTGACGTTGGTGGGGAAAGGGGCGGCCGACTCACAGCCTCAGCGTGCGTGTCCCGGTAAAACTTTGGTTGCGTCTGGCATTATAGTGCACACTACAATATACATGGCTCTCACCCGTTGCGCAAGCGATGGGATTATAATCATATCATTAAAGCGAGAGGGGGAATTACTGGCTTCTGTATTATTTACGTAATGGATTATTATTCTATAACAAGAAGTACTCAGTATGATAGTTCATGCCGGTAAAGTTTTTGTGAGCATCATAACCGTGTCTTCCAAGCAGTGCATTGATTAAAAGCTCGTTAGCAACATGAAGTTGAGCAATAATGCCTTGAAACCGGATCAGGTATGCAAACTGGTCCAAATTAATCGCTCACACAAATATTTGAAGCAATTGCATATGACACATATGATTGAATTGAGAATAATATGAAATGGGATAATGGCTGTAATGTAGTGCTTCAGCAGCTCTAGACAGGATCAGTCTCTACCAGTGCTTGAATTCCAACTCAGTCTGAATCAGGCCAATGCAGGCGCTGCAGGTCACTGATGATACTAATGGACATTGTTCTTGTGATGACCTGAGAAGAATACAACCTCATTAGCACCTTGGTAGATGTGATAACTGGATCTGGCAGGGCGACTTACGGAGATGAAAGTAGTAGTTTTGAGCATAGCCTACGCCAACTAAGAAGACCAAGGCATGAATGAGGGCTATATCCGAGTCAGTGGCTGCAACATATTGAATCATGATGGAAGGTCAACCCACGTTGAACGGAGGTTTTCTTGCCGAAGTACTTGGCTTGATAACGACCGAGAGGGCCTTTCGCCTGAGCCTCAGGAGCTGCTCCTCGTGGGAGCCTTACGTAGAAACTGACGACACGCTGCATACGGAGCGCATCAGGAGCACCGCCAATTGCCTGCAAAAATTGACTATCAGTCTCTGCAACACTAATGACATCCGACCAACTTCTTCCCCGAAATACTGAGGAAAGCCCTAATTGAAGACAACATCCTCCATCAAATTCGACTTATTGGGTCTCGTTACCGAGGTAGGACTGGGGTGAGATTCGTACCTTGGGCGAAGCAACCTAGAAGAATTGTTAGCGCAGCATGGGCAATGATCGGTAACCGGCGACGAACCTTGGGAGGAATGAGCGTTGAGAGTGCTCGGCGAGTGACAAAGCTCATTTTCTCGGTAATTGGCAACAGGATTTTGACGTTTGAAGACACAATTTTTGGTTGTCGCCGCCGAGGAGTGGTGTTTCTTTCTAGATGCGCGCCGTGTGACACCTCCTACTCGGCTAAGGATCGTTTTACCGAAAAGCGCTCGCCCGGCTAAATGCCGGCATCATTCGGCCAATTAAGTCAAGTTGCCGCGAGGCCTGACTTCCTCTACCTTGAGTTCGATGTGTGTGAACTCTGAGCTTTCGACACAGTCCGGTCGTTACTAAACCATTTAATATCATCATAATGGCTTCCTTACGAGGCCGATGTGCGGCAAGGCTATGGAGAACTGGGATGTCGCACCACTCAAACGAGATATCGACCTCTAGGCGCTTCCAAAGCTCGCTCGCATCAGCCTCTGGAGTTCCGGTTGAAGTCATTCCTAACCAACCCAACTATGAAGTTCCTGCCGACAAGGCTACCTCGTATGGCAATCGAATGCTTCCGACGCGAGTTCGACAGCTGATTTGATGTACAGAACCTTTACTCCGGTTCCGACGCGGGTTCAGAATGGAAGCGAAGATATACTGCCAGCCGCTATTCTCTCTGGCGCACCCATGGAGCTCCAGGCCCGAACTGTTCGGTATGTTTCCATACCCATTATGACTTAATTGTACTAACATAGAATTAGGATTTACAAGGAATCTAAACCTGCGACTCAATCGGGAGATTTCAGAACAGAACGATGGCGTATGGATTGGGACGTCCTTCCTAAGGGTCATCGCTGGGAAAATCCATTGATGGGGTGGCAGTCATCTGGAGACTTCATGCAAGGCACTCACGTCAACTTTAAATCAAAGGAAGACGCTATTCATTTTGCGGAGAAACAAGGCTACGAATATTTCGTTCAAGAGCCTAATTCACGCAAATTCACACCGAAAGCATATGCGAACAACTTCCTCTACTCGCCGAAGAAGCTTAAACATATTCGTACGAAGTAAAGGAAGCATGGCAGCAACGCAATCAATGTACACATATTCAAGTATAGAAGCAATGCAATATCTGATCGATCTTCATTAACATGAGCCAACAAGCTCATCCCAGGTCGTCGCGCCAACTACCCATGTATAAGATCGGTAGTGTCATCCAGTCATAGAATTCCTGTATCCATAGACGTAATCACACATCATCCACATATCTGGGAAAGTGATTAAATGAACGACGCATTCAGGCGATATTGAAATTATATATTACTATAAAAAGCTTGTTGCAATCATACACTGCTTCTTAAGCCCCAGTTCCCGTCTACAAATAGCATAACTCCATCATCACAGAAGCTATGTCCGGTCAAAGCCAGTACTTCCTCGTCGTTACATGCATAACAATGACTTTGCAAACGCGCTCAACGCCAGGGTCTGCTCTTGATTGCTGGCAGTTTTAAGAGACAAGTCGAAGAGACCATTAACAAATGGCTGCAAAAGCTGAACCACAGAGATGGCTGAACTAATGGAGCCGCAAAACGAACGCGTTATCAGCCGGTGATCATGGGTTCATGTGTGTTATCTGCAGAGGATGCTGGATGGTCTTGGACTTGCTTATCCCCTCGCAAACCTATGTCTAGGCTATCGGGGAGACTGATACATTTCTCACGGGCTGTGTTCTCTGCCCAGGCGCGTAACTTGACAAGATGACGAATGGCTGCATCACGCCTGGTCGACTGCTTCTCTAGTATGGCCTTGTTCACGCTATCAGCGGCAGCGCGACGTAGTTCTGGGTCAAGGAGAGCTGCAAGTGGTGGCTCAAGTCCATCCGCAGGAAATAAAAGCAATGCCATAGTCTTTTCCAGGTCTTCCAAAAACTTGGGATTTGTGGGAGCTCGGGGTCCTAGCTGCTCTGTAGCGAAGGTAAGAGCAGGAGTGATGTCTCCAGCATCATTGCAAGCTCGTATCAGCTCGACCAGCTGAAGCCTCAAGAGAGAAAAATGAAGTGCTTTGTCTTCGTCTAGGATCTTTTACAGTCAGTTTCTTGGTAATGATAGAACTGTTGAGCAGGTTGGTGAAACAGTTGATAAAAGCAAAGATCATATGATAGTAGTGGTTGTGTCTCATCACAAGCTGCGAACAGCCTAAGCGTGGTGCATGTAAAAACTCGTATTCTAATCATGTAACTTCCCAGATAGAAGAGCAGTACCTGCAAACTTACTTCTGGGTCAAGCTCGTTTACTGCCTCAATAGCGGCTTGAATATTGCCCCTATGAATATGGTTTTGGATTTCCTGCCGAGCTCGAATAGATGCGCCATCTCGGTGAGGGGAGAGGTTGGCTTCTGAAGAAAATTTGGCAGCCGCATTGGGGTACCCTTCCATCGTCAAATAGTCTAGGATCAAAGCATTGATGTCGCTTCAATACGTTAGCTAAGCTTCGTTGGCAAACACTTGTGTGGTTGCTGTTATGAATTTGAGACAAGGAAGTGCGTTTTCAGGGGCGTTGTTGACCATTTTGTTCTCCGCATAAGTTGCTAGGAGAGATTCCCATTTGATGTATTCATCATGAAACGCCTTCTTTGTGGAGAGACAGTGACGGGGGTAACTTACCTTTTGGGAGATTTCGTTTCTTCGACTCTGCTGTCAAATGCATGTCTGCTCGGCGTAGCCGTCGACGATGTGGAAGTCTAGTGAGCACTTCTTAGTCGTCGATGATTCACACCTAGCAGAGCAGCTACAGGAATTCCGTACCATCATTGTTCACTCAGGGAGCTCAGGACCCTCCCTCATCGAGCCTGTGATATGGTGCGAGAGTCGTTTCCTCGGCTGGGAAAGGAGCCTTCAACGAGGTGAAGAAGCGCGCCCCGGTACATTGGTGGGATTGAAAAATTATGGTGCCTACTGCTGACCAGCAACAGTGTTGCACTAAGAGGTGTCAAGTGCGGCCAGTAGGTGTGGCTTGGAGGTTGTTTGGTGAATAAAAAAAGGGAAAAATCTGTTGGGGCGACGAAAAGTCAAACATACTCAGTAGTGCCGACCAACCAAGCTGCTCCACATCAGCCCCGGCTTGGTCAGCAGCCTGGCAAGAGAAAGAAGGGGCATCGAGAAGTGCTGGAGTCGCCTGTGTTCATAGTGGTCTGATCTGTAACCGTAGAGACGGACGGTCAAATTTTGGGTTATCCTTGCTGCTTTGCCAATCTGACATGGTAATTCTATAGTAGCTGGTAAGGCGATGTGCGCGCTGCCACGGCCTTGCTTTCGACTTGCGAGGTCCAAGCCGCCTGCCTCATTACCCTTGAGCCGAGTAAAGCTTAGCACTTTGGCACTGAAGCCCCCACGTGTTATCCCCACTGGCCCCGACTGGAATCTCAAGTTGCGGAGAGGAAGTTCGTGTGGAATTTGTGCATCGAAGTCTGGTAACGAAAGAAGCCGTGTCAAAGGTCAAAGGCGCATATGAAGCTGCGCCCTTGTCTAGTTCGACTATCCGCTGTCGAGCCCATGATACTTGTGCCTCCACCATATACCCCTTTGCGGCAGTGAAACACCAACTGGACCTGGACCACATCTGGTGTCAAGCTTGGGAAGGGGAATAGTGGTTCACCACCCAAACCCCAAAGTTTGACGGACAGTTCTTTGACAAATTGTGGTGACTGGCGATCCTCACGTTGGACTGAGTGAGAAAATGTCAGAACTTGAAAGCCACATCACCATTCAGAAACGAGCATATTATTCTCCTCCATGGGCAGACGTAAGCATTATAGCTGTGGCTGGAAGCTCTGGTTCGGGTAAATCCACGCTATCTCAGGCTATCGTCAAGAAGCTGAATTTGCCTTGGGTTGTCATTCTGTCTATGGTTAGTGAAAATGACATTGCAGACAGAATGCTTCAGCGCTTTAGGTCACACTAGTGAGTCTGGCTAATGCTTGAATAGGACTCCTTCTACAAGACCTTGACACCAGAGCAGTCAAACTTAGCTTTTGCCAATGAGTATGATTTTGATTCTCCCGATGTAAGTCCTTTTAGAGTCTTCTTTCCACCGTGACTCGTCTGGGTGGTAGTCTTAACCTTACCAGGCCATAGACTTCGACGTCCTGGTTAATCGCTTACGAGATCTCAAAGCTGGGTAAATTTCAATCATCAATTCAGTCATCGTGCCTCTGGAATCAAGCCGGCTGACACTCACTCACAGTAAACGGGCAGAGATTCCTGTCTATTCATTCCAAAAGCATCAGCGACTGGAGCACACCAACTCAATCTATTCACCACATGTGCTCATCCTTGAAGGAATTTTTGCTTTGTACGATCCTCGCGTCATTCAATTAATAGACATGGGCGTTAGTGCCTACCCGTACCACTTATTCTGCAACAATAACTGACCGTCTTCGCAGATATACTGTGAAGCTGATGGCGACACTTGTCTGTCAAGGAGGAGTATGTGGCCCGCTCTGGAGGTTTTCAACTGGCTAGTATCAGCTGACAAGTAAATTCAGTTGTTCGCGACGTTCGTGAAAGAGGTAGAGACATTGAGGGCTGTATTAAACAGTGGTTTGGGTTTGTGAAACCTAATTTTGAAAAGGTAGGAAACCTTGCCGCCTCCTAATCAATAGCGTGCTGTGTGCTAATTGCCTGAAACTAGTACGTCGAGCCTCAACGTAAAGTAGCTGATTTGATCGTCCCTCGAGGTATCGAAAATCGAGTTGCTCTCGGTACGTCTTCGTTTATTTATGCTCTTCGGAGCCTTTCTAACAATCCAGACTATAGACATGATGGTACAGTTTATCGAGAGGAAACTTTTCGAGAAGTCCAGTCATCACCGTGAAGCCTTGTCTAGACTGGAAGCTTCTTGCAAGGGTCAACCGCTCTCAGATATGGTTGTTCTTTTGGACGATACTCCACAATTAAAGTTCATGAACACAATCTTGCAAGACATTGATACATCGGCAGAAGACTTCATCTTCTACTTTGATCGTCTGGCAGCATTAATTATTGAGCAGTATGTATTAAGCACTAACATCTGCAAACGGTGTGACAATGAGTTGCTGACACGGAAGTAGAGCGTTGAACAACGTCCAATTCACTTCTATGAGAATTGAAACTCCGCAGGGACATCGATACCAAGGATTAAAACCAAAAGGCGAAGTCAGTGCTGTGATTGTGCTTCGAGGTGGCTCTGCGTTCGAGCCTGCCCTAAGAAAGACCATTCCCGACTGTCGCACCGGGCGATTGCTTATCCAGTCCGATTGTTCGACCGGCGAGCCTGAACTTCACTACTTACGTCTACCAGAAGACATCCATACACACGAAAGTGTTTTGCTGCTAGACACACAGATGGCGAGCGGAGGGGCTGCGCTGATGGCAGTGCAGGTCTTGGTTGACCACGGCGTATCTTTGGAGAGAATCGTGCTGGCAACATACTCTGCTGGACGTGCAGGGCTTCACAGGCTCACAACCGTGTTTCCAGAGATTACAGTAGTCGTTTGCAACATCCTTCAGGATCAAGAAGAGCGCTGGGTTGAGAAGAGATATTTCAGATGCTAAGATTAGTGGTAAATGTGGTGTCGTCAGCATTTTTCTGTTTATCATTGAAATTTATGGCAGCCACACGCAGGGAGGATTTGCCTTACTGTTTCCCGATTCATGTCTAAAATAATCCTTCTTGGCATATGTGCGGGCGAAGCATTCTACTTTTTGTTTACATCCCTACCTAGGATGTAGGTAGCTGTTTGAACATATCCTTCAACTGATCCATAATGTTGACTGGAAGTTACATTGACATCAAAGATCCTGCCTGCATCTTGTTATTGCTGTACCAGGTGGGTACATACAGTAGGTACAATACAACCCCTAAATGATTGATTTTACAAATCTACTTGCAGGGGATTCTTTAAGCCAATTTGATATTAGGCTAGAAATTAGTGAGATATAGAGTGGAGACAGTAGATACTTTAATTTATTGGTAAATTATGAAAAAAAAAAAAACAAGTCTCTGCGGGGTAGTGCTTTATACCCTGTATATCCGTTTGTGCCTCTCTAACAGCGGTAGCCCACGCAGCATGGATACACCAATTACAGCTGTTAGAGAGTTACCTGACTGGTGGATAAAAGGGGGACTTGTATCTTCTGTAAAATCATACAGGGACTGTATTGTACACGTACCTACCTAGGTATGCACGTGCCTATCACCAAGCCCAGGCCAAGACCCACAAGCAGTTCTTGCCTCTACCCCTCGACCGGCCTGGTAGGTAGTCAGGCGTGGCATCGTGTGGGCCCAATTCAAGGACGAAAAAAAGACATCTCAAATTGAGTCACTTACACCAGTTTCATTCATTACCCAGATTCAACAGCCTGTCCGCCCACTTATTATTGTTGAGCACTTCATCGAAATATTCCGCTTGAAATTCATGCTGCAACCTCCATAGGGTGACGCAGTGCAGCAGACTTCGAAGACCTTCATCCGGATTCGGCCTGTTGGTAGCTGCCAACGGCGGCCGCTCCACCTTGTCCGATCTCACCGTCTCCAATTCCTGCAATGGTGAGAGTTCTGTACTCTGCAGGATGACTTGGAGTTGTGTCTGTCGGCAGCTGTCCAAAGGCCACAGACCATTAGCGGCTACGCAAATCAACATATCAACTTATTCCTCGTTACAAGACTCTAGACACAATGTCAGATCTGTAACCTTTTGTGATTGTTCATATTCGACATCAGTTGTCGGACGAGACGGTGTAGCACGATGGATATCGACGCCTTCTGCTACTCGAGTCAAAAAGCAAGCTCTGGACAGAGTGAGTCACCATGACCAATTACCCAAGACACAGTGAAGCGCGTCCTGACATGCTTACCACTTAGGACGTGATTGTATCTGTACTTGAAGCAGCAGCCACACGGAGAGATGCGAAGGGGTATCTCCAGAAATACACGTCAGATAAACGCAAGGTCCCAGGAACTGTTTGTGATCGACGCCCAACCCAACCCAATGCCAATGTGATAGCAGTCGAGGACAAAAACAAAGAAGTCGTTGACGTTGCAATTGTTAAGCTACGCTTGCCGCAAGAAATCTCCCCTGAGACACGCTCTGGCATTGCTAAAACTTTGTCACAACTTCGCGTCTTGGGACTTATTTCTCTCGTCATTGTCGACTGCGGTGCTGACGCAGATCGTCAGCTATTTGATGAGGAAGCATTACAACTTTGTGAAGCAATTGATTCTTTCGATGGCCCTGGAGCTAAACTAGCGGACCACGTCTTCCTCCAACGAAATCATAGCACTATTCTTGCGGAAGAATCAGTCACACGACAGTCACTCTTGGTCGATGATCGTGGTGTCCTTAAAAAGTCGCTTCAACGTGGCATGATCGTTGTGATTCCTTCCATAGCTCGACCGGACGATATTTCCTCTAGAACACCAGTTGAGGCAAACGAGACGGTGCTAGCGCTGACGAGTTACCTGGCAGGGCTGCAATTCGACGTAAATAAAAGCGAAGCACAAGCACAAGCACAAGCACAGCCTGAGCTTGAGCCTGAGCTTGAGCCTGAGCCTGAGAAACAGCCCGAAAGAATCGCCTCCGTCGAGAGACTAATTATCCTTGACCCCGTAGGAGGCACTCCAATGGCACGTCGCCCGGGCGTGTCTCACCGCCTAATCAATCTTGAACAAGAATACGACCTGCTTCTGGATTTCTTACAAGCAGAAAAGTCGTCACACTCTGGCGTTAGGGATGAATATTCTGTCCTCGGTAAAAGCCACGCTTCGAATCTTAACTTGGCCAGAGCTGCCCTTACCTTGCTACCTCCTACATCGTCAGCTTTAATTACCACACCGCAAGCTGCAGCAAATATTAGCTTACATACGCCTGAATCATCGGGAAGCGGTTCTACAGATCATCCACTCCTGGGGTTTGATGATATGGTAACCACTCGAAAACAGAAAAACCCCCTTCTACACAATCTTCTCACGAACCGTCCTGCTTTCTCGCCATCATTGCCCCCACAAAGAACTCGTGATGAAAAGCGTGGATGTTTTCAGAATGCGGACTCAGGATCAGCTACGCTAGTGAAGAAGGGAATGCCTGTGACGATTTATCCCGACCCGAGGGGAAAACCATGGCGGCCTGCAGAACCTGGTTCGCCGCGTCTTCGTCTCACGGACAATTGTGTTGACCTTCCCCGGCTTGTGTATCTTATCGAGGATTCTTTCGGCCGGAAATTAGATGTTGAAAAGTATCTGAGACGAGTCAACGACAATCTAGCTGGCATTATCATTGCTGGAGCTTATGAAGGGGCAGCAGTTTTGACGTGGGAAATGCCAGCCGGCATCAGCGCGGAGATTGCGTATCGAACCAACCGATACGTTCCTTATCTGGATAAGTTTGCGGTTTTGAGAAGCCAGCAAGGCAGCAGCGGTGTCGCTGACATTGTGTTCAATGCAATGGTACAGGAATGCTTTCCGGGTGGCGTTTGCTGGAGAAGTCGTAAGGATAACCCAGTCAATAAATGGTATTTTGAGAGGTCAATAGGTACTCGCCAGTTGTTGGAGTCGAATTGGACCATGTTCTGGACAACAACGGACGTCAGGGGCAAGGGTTCTATACTTCAGGACTATGAATCGGTTTGCCGAAGAGTTGAGCCGTCATGGGCGGACAAGAAATATATAGTGAATTAACGAATTACGGAAAAGAAGGTCTTGGCGTAGTGTTGGCTTCAAAGGGGCTAGAAGCCTTGTCCATTTTCCATCAGAAAGGTTCTCTCTTCTTGGATGTAACAGATTTGTTGGCAGCGGCGATGATGTTAAAATTGATGGAAGGGCAATTTCTATGGCAGAACTGGGAATTGTCTATCCAGTACTGTGGACTTGGTTGGGTCGCTGCAAGTGCTTCTTCATCGCCATAAAGTAACGACATCAGTGACACTTCTGTCGTTATATGTATGTGCCTCGGAGAACAAACCACTTAACTAGCTTCTTAAGTGGCGGATCGTTAGTACCGAGCTCTTACCAAAGAAAGGGGTTGGAGCGCGATGACAGGTACCTGCCTACCTAGGTACCTACTTAATTGTTTACAAGTGTAACTGATAATGATTGAATTGCTCGAATATTCACTAAGAGGTGGCACAAAGTGCCCTATATACATACATGTTGCAGTGTACCCACGTGTTGATTGCCTCAGTCTACGTTATTGCTGATGAAGACACTGACGAAATGACCCATAGCCTCGCTGGCTCGTGCGCAAACCTTAAGCTACTTTTAGTCACTGCTAAAAATACGGCACTATAATTTAACCTTTTATAGCCTACCTACCTAGGTAGGTAGTTAATTACTAACACTTATGCTATGGTGTAGATTAGTACTACAGAAGAATTCTCTTATAGCGATATCTTGAATTAGTATCGCAAGCCGTACCTAGAGCCTTGTGATTAGTCACGTGATCATGGTACAGGAAATGACTCAAGCTATGGTGGGTGGGGTACGGAGTACATGAGGATGCTGTGCCGGGGCAGCTGCTGCCGTCATTTTCTTCAGACCCCCCTGCGACCAAGTTAAGCTCTCCCAAGACTTACTTTCTTACTCTTCTATCTCCCTGACCTCCGCCATTTACGCATGAGCTTTATGCGCTTCTTTTGACCCAAGACAAACCGAATAGAGAAGATCCGGTTCCAGCTGCATTCGTCATGGATTTCAAGAGCCTTGGCAAGAATCTCTCGTTAGTCCTAGCATGCGATCACCGCCTTCACCTAGAGGTGCCCACCACGAGCTGACCTTGCCTGGATCGTAGGACACTGGGCGCGCAAATTACGCCCTTTGCGTCGCGCACATTTCAGTTTACCAAGGAACAGCTTGGCCAGGCTGAAGATAAGGTTCGGAATTTGACTCCATCACGTCTTTAATTTCTCGTCTCCTGATGAGGTTATGCTATTCTAGACTCAACTACCTCCAGACTATATCGATCTCGAGAAGAAGGTCGATGCGTTGAAGCAGGCTCATCAGAAGATGATTACAGTTACGTGAGTCTCCGTATTCTTTAGACTGCTATTTCGATCACTTTTAAAAAAGCCGGAACTAAACGGATGCCACATAGCTCCCAATACTCGAATGAGGCATATGATTATCCTCCCAACATCAGAGAAACTTTCCAGGACCTTGGAAGGACTGTCAGCGAAAGGGTTTCTCTACTTTCCTCCGCAACAACCACCGCTGAAGCCCAGGCTGCTCTCATCGCACCTCCGAGTGCCAAACCGCAGCCCAAGACATTTAGTCATGCTGTGGCAAGAGCTAGCTTGGCGAGCAGCCAGCTGTTGCATCAGAACCATACTGGAGCAGGTGAAGATTCATTGGCTACGGCTCTTGAAAAATATGCGATTGCCATGGAAAGGGTTGGCGAAGCCCGCCTTGCGCAGGACTCCCAAATTCAGAGCAGTTTCCTAGCCGGTTGGAACACTACCCTGAACACTAACCTCAACTTTGCGGCTCGGGCTAGAAAAAATGTTGAGCGGTCCAGATTGTCCCTTGATGCTGTCAAGGCCCACGCAAAAGGAACGACTTTTAAGCTGGGTGGTCAGAGCATCCGCGCTGACCAACATGATGAGCAAGAACTTAGTCCGGAGGCACAGGAGGAGATTGAGAAAGCAGAAGATGAATTCGTCACTCAAACTGAAGAGGCGGTTGGAGTGATGAAAAATGTAAGTGCCCATGGGCTGTTACCTTGCAAAAATGTACTAACTCATCGTTCTTGCTACACTCAGGTTCTGGACTCCCCTGAGCCACTTCGCAACCTGTCTGAACTTCTCGCCGCTCAAATTGAGTACCACAAGAAGGCCTATGAAGTCCTCAATGAACTTGCACCCGTCATCGACGGTTTGCAGACTGAGCAAGAGGTAAATTGACTACCAAGACAGATTCGTATGCCTCCTAAAAACTATAGGCTAAATTATTAAATGCTAGGCAAGCTACAGAAAGAGCCGTGAGGATATTTCGTAATAACGGAAGGTTTGGCTTCGAGAATTGGACTTCGCCATAAGCGGCAAATCCTCCTGGTCATCATAGGCTTTCGTGGTTATGTTTTACCCTAGGTGACCAAATACCAAATGCCCCCTCCAGCAGAGCTGACATCTCCAAGTTGTTAAAAAAGAAACAAACAAATTATCCATGGAGTTTTTTTGATCTTTTTATTCCAATTATTGCTTTCTATTCCTGAGATTGGATTTGCTTTGTGCCTCTGACATAGTCTGGTCACAATGCTATACTTATACTGGTCGCGATCTAGAGAAGGATTCATTAAGAGTCGGCTGCGATTGTCTTCATAATTGAGCGATTAGTTATACGATGTAACTCAAATTAGTAACTCAGCCTGTGCAAGTAAATGAAGAACCTCCTATCGCAAGAGCCATTCTTTGTTGTGCTGAGTATTCTTATCCTGCAGCATTATGACATCATATGATTAATCACGTGACTCAGTTCGTAATACTCGGTTGCGATTGGAGCTCTGACTGATGGAACGAGTATCCTGAAGAGGTCACATTCACATTGTCAAGCAATATATCTTGCGATCTCAATTTGCCCGACCCGACGAAAACTTCATACCTCGTGAGCATGCGACCGACAATTCACGTGCTCGCACGCTACCTAGAGCCAGGTACTCCCACTGGTCTAGCCGGTCTTTGGACTCATTCCAGCCCGAGATCGACCCTCCTTTACTTATACGGCAGCACCCTTAACAGGCTTCGATCGATACCTGAGAAGTCTCTCTACCGGCAATCCGTTGAGGCAGTCACTAAGCATCGCATGCGTCTTGTTGAACAAACTCTCCCAGCTGGTTATGATGCATGGGCTGCGAAGGCGAAAGAGCTGATCAGCAAGAACCCTGAACAATTTCGCGTTGCGAGCGGCCGAGTAGATGGTAGCGAAGCCAGAGCAGTAAAGCTCGGCGAACGAGTCTTCATCATTGGTGCCAAGCACGAGGCAGGCGATATTCGCTATGAAGAATGGGACGGCGAAGCTGACGAGGGGGGTGAACTCGAGGGCATTCGAACTCCGGCTGAAAGAAGCGACCAGGTTGTTTGGGCTGAACGAACACCACTAGAGGATCATGAAAAAATTGAATGGGAAGACGAGCCTCAGTTGACAGCTGATCAGTGAGTAAAAGTAGTCAAATTGTTACTCGGTCATGTAACTGACAAGGTCAAAGAATTCACGAATTAGAACAGAAGATTGGAGCTGGTCTTATTGAAGAAGTTATTCAGGTTGCTGAAGGCGAGCTTAATATTATTGAGACTATGGAAACGGCCAAGATGTGAGTCCCTTTCTCTACTGTAGCACCAAAGTATTGACAGCTTGGCAATACTGACCACCATCTCAGTTGGGAAGATTTGGAGGAGAAGCCTGTCCCGGGCCAGTGGGAATATTTCGACAGGAAGTCCATGTAAGCTTCGTAGTGACTCTGCTGTGCCTCTGTAAAGTAAGCATGCTTGGCCAAGGATATCCTGCAGGCTTTGGCGTACAATGTATCATCAAACATATTTTCCTCGTCCGTCAAGTTTGATCTTTCATGCATATTTCGAAGCTCTATTAATTAGGTCCTTGCCCCGCCGTGAAATTAAATATGTGACCAAATATGTTTTGGGGTGCCCGCGAATTCATGAATTTTTTTTTTTCTTGGAATTAATTCAGCGTCTCATTTTTAGACGACTGGAGATGTCGTGATATTGAATGCGTTGCCGGTGGGGCACAGCCTCCTTCAAAACTTTGCAGATGCCCTCGACAGGTGAATTTCACACTCTAATCCCAAGTCAAGTCGTGTAAGGACATGCTCCGCAATGAATGCACAATATTTATCAACACCAAAACCAAAGACTATCAAACGCAAACGGACAAGTTCGAATTATGGCCCCCTGCGCTCTTCACCATTATCAGCTCAGCAAGAAGTCATCAACCCATTTAGTCGTTCGGCCAGTCGTCAGCGGCAACTGTTACTAGCTGGCCTTACTGACAGAGATGAAGATCCCTCCCAAAATATTAAACATTTTCCCCACCGAGGAATACAAACGGGGTTATTTGAATTTCCTGACTCGGACGAGGAAGATGCCTCACAAACCGCTGGTGAAAAAGCGTCCAATCCTCAAGCGTCATTACCGAGGCAGTCGAATGCAGTACAACGCGGAAGCCGGCTCGACAATCTACTGAGATCCGTTCATCAGCTCCTGGACCAAGGGAAAGTGGAGAAGTCGGCGAAGCTATTTGGCATAATTCTGCAACTCCGACTTGACGGTAGGCCCATTGATGTTCGTCAGCATAGCATTTGGGCCCTGGGGGCAGAGATCATCATGCGAAGAGGCGAGGAAGACAACTTGAGACAATTGGGGATGGAAAACCAGCCGTCTGAACAAACCGGAAGCTATACTCATATACGAGTTCCAATCAGATGGGGGTCAAGCGCCAATATCGGCAAACTCAGAGCATACCTCGAAGAACTGATGCGGAAGCATCCGTATGATCGAAAGTTCTCTGGAGTAGTATCCGCCGTCGACTTCCAGCTTGTACTTACGGCATGTGAGATATACAATTCTTACGTTGATTTTATTAGCCAGATCTTACAGAATGGTGAGCGACAAACTGGGCTAGAAGAAGCCACCTCACCCATGTCTCCCCAAAGAGAAGAAGGAGGAGTCCACGGTAACTTCTCCGCCACGGCGGACGAATACGATGTATCTACAACCTCTGCTAGGCCGAAAGCTCGGATAGAACGTGCCCGAGAACATACGTACGGCATGCTGCAGGGCATTGCGTCTAAGATGGACACGATGATCAACGATCCGCCATACTCCAGGAACAAATACTTCCTGCACCTTCGAGCAACAGTATCACTTATGATGGCTGATATCCTGACTTCCACTGCACAAATTACGGAATCCGGTAGTTTTGGAGTCGAGCAAGCCGCAGCAGCTCAAGAAAAAGCAAACTCCCTACTCGAGAAAGTCAGTGCTCTCGCAGAGCGCCCTGTCTCATCCTTGTTGGACGTTTCGGTGCAACGAACCTACGAGAATCATCAAACGCGGCAGCGGAGACTGCACGCATCTCTCCCTATTCGAGGGATATGACATATAGTAAATTGACAACATCTATTGTTTATTTTGTCCATTAACTCATACTGGTAGGTGAAGGTGACTTTCCAGCCCAGCGCTGAAGTACAAGTGTTGTGTTTGAGCTTCCAACCACTACACACCACTCTCCACCAGGGCTCCAAGCCGCTTGCCTGCCCACAAAATTTGCGGATGAGGATTCTGTTCGATGGGCTCGAAGCGGACCATGTGGATCTTCCATGCTGTACCTTGATGCCCATGATTCCAAAGTTTCCAACGAATAATCAGTCGTCTCAGTATGGCCAGTTTGACATGATGCCAAGGAATCCCTATCGCTCCCAACGCCTTTGACTCTCCCGGCCGCATCTGTTCTCTGACGTGGTATCACAGGCTTTAGCCAGCTGGGAAGTTGAGCAGGCTTTGACTTGTCACAATTCGCATGACGTCGAGCTGCCATAACATTTTGATATACCGTGAGACGCCTCAGATCCCAGAAGAAGATGTTCCCGGCGGCATTACAAAATGCCAGAACAGGATTCTGACCCTCGACGTGATGGAGCTTGAATCGCATAAAAAACTGAGGACCGCAATTAGGCGTATGGAATTCCAGCAGTCGGGTGTATTGAGAGGGGCATTGCGGTGATGTAGCAGGGACGAATGCAGATCTTGTCAGCCTGTCTGGATCTTCATAGCTCGTGGGAACCACATTTTGGGGTGTCGGGGCTGTGCTCTGTGATGGTCTTGGGCCGTCAGAGGAAAAGCCCTCAATCCTCCACAGCACAATAACATTATCATGGCAAGCACGGGACAGAATGCAGTCCCCGTAGAATGCAACACTTCCACAAAAATCAAACATTAGCTCCCAAATTTCGTAATTGTACAGATTATTGACAACCTACCAGTCGACAATACCACTGTGAACTGCGGAAGTGGAGAAATGGGGATAATGCACTTGGAGAGGTGTTTGAATGGCACTTTTAGGCAAGTCTGGAATAGTCCACTAGAGCGGCGATGTGAGTCTTCCACTGACGTCAGAATAGAATAAAAAATATCTTACGTACGAGGTTGACTATTTGATCATGGCCAGAAGATAAAATGTAGTGGCCAGTGTCATGATATGCCTGGAGTTGTTAGCTGTAGCTACTTATATCTGCGCATCCAGACTCACCAGAGAAAGAAGACTCCATGAGTGACCCTCACCTGCGAGAATGCAGAGGCAGGGCTGTTCTCTATGAACTGGATGTAGGCTCCATATCCGGATGCTGGTGTCGCCTGATGCGGATGCTACTATGGACGAATCTACTGGAGATGTAGTTAGATCGTTCACCTCCTCCAACTGATGTCAGCATGCGAGCTTGTGGAGTTGGAATGAGTAGGGCGGTGTCATACCCCTCCGTGCCCAGCAAAACACTGGCATTGGAATATAAGTGTTAGATCGCATTGGCAACGTTTGACGGTCATGCTTTCGTACCTCGACCAAACTTCCGTCTGAGACATTGTATATCTTGACCTTGGCGTCAACACCACCTACGCAAATATACGAAGCTCCAGAGATAGGATCCTTTGTCCAAGTACAGCAACATCCAGATGATTCTTCCTGTTATGGTCGAAATGCGGCATGTCAATTGAGAGCACCAGAACACACAGTAACCCGAGTCAAGCAATGTGTTAAAACTTACATCTTTATCACGTATGATTTTTATCACTTCGCAAGGATTTGAGTCACTGCTATCCTTGGACAGTTTGCAAATAACGATCTAGGCAATGTTAGCACAAAAAGCTGTAGGGAAATATGCTTGCGTGTTGAGAAATATATGAGCTCACATGTTTTTTGCTCACAGCTGCGAAGACAGCATCGCGGTCTAGTGGCTGATAAGGACAGAATTTTACGTCGAAAAATTCTTCCCATGAAAAAGTATCAGAACTGCGAACCGGGTTCGAGAGCATTCAGCATTGCTATAAAATGGGGTTGTTCTTGGACATTACCTGCAACATTGTCGTCGTGACCCAAAAAGCGCGTGTCGTTCTTCCAAAAAGGTTATTAGCTGATTCGAAGCTGAAATATAGCCTGGTTACAGAGTTATACCTCAAAGCCGAAAGAGACGCGCAGTCTGGGTAGCTCGAAGAGATATTCGTCCTTAGTTGCCATGGGACACGAAGCCAATAAGGTAACGTGGCAAGGGTGGATATTTGGCTGAAGGAGATTCGAGTCTGCTTCGAAGCTTGCTGTGTTCAAGAAAAGATGTGAAACAAACGAGGATGTCAACAAGGAGACGACAGCGTGGTGGGTTGCGTAGTAAATAAGCAACCGGAAACAAGATACAGCCCAATTTTCATGATTTGCATATGAGATTTACAAAATCAATGTTCCGTACTGGGAAATTAGATGTGATTGACTCTTTGACCGAACTGCATCAAAGCGTCAGGTCGTGTGGTCTTGAGGAGGCTTCGAGGCCAGTGTACTGGGGCGAGGGATAAGACAAAGAGCTAGTCACCGTCTTGATACATGAAAGCAGCCCAAGAGAAGCCGAACATGCACACCCGATAAAGCTCATTACTAAATATCCAAGGATGAAGCTCAACACGATTCAGTGGCTGAACAATCGCAACATTTGCATGCACAGGAGTCCATAGGTAGGTAGGTACCTACCTAGGTACCTAAGGCAGATTATAACGAGTACGTAAACAGCTTTTTGAATACGCAGCAGCAACTAGGCCTAAAACGGAAGAAGTATCTTTGCATACAAGCTTATACGTAATAATACATCTCACATTTCCTACATCTTAAATGCACTGCACTAGTACCTACCAGGTAGGTACCATCGCGCGCCAACCCGATTCCTGGTGACTCTCTGACCAGCCTGTCATCACTTGTATGACAGTTCGTAAGTCTGATGTAGGGTTCCATC
This sequence comes from Atkinsonella texensis, assembly GCA_001008035.1. NCBI lineage: Eukaryota > Fungi > Ascomycota > Sordariomycetes > Hypocreales > Clavicipitaceae > Atkinsonella > Atkinsonella texensis. The sequence continues at coordinate 535,127 of KQ061691.1, forward strand.
ACTATGACTGTACTGCCATACAAGAGCTTTTACTCTTACGAGCTGTCACCAGGAACCACGTTGGCGCGCGATGGTACGTACTCGATTATAACGGTGGAGATTGTGCCAAACTCTGTGAGGCTTCATAAAGGTAGCTGCCCCACCCACACCCTATTGTGTGACGCAGCTCATTGTAACTCAGGCCATTGTTAAATACGATATCTCAAGGCACCTTTTATTTGTATGCTTTGATTGGCCCACTACCCCTGTCGGTGCACTTGTGAAGCCTTACGGCCCTCAAATAGATAGGCACGTGTGAGCGTGCTGATTCCACGTCCGTCCAAGAAGTAGACATGTAATTGGCAAGTTCCAGCTGATTTCAGGTCCAAGTGGGGCTTTTTTCTGGCAGAATGTCCCGGTACGTTAAAAACCCTCTTTTACCGCTTGCTGAATTAGGTCAAGCAAGCCCCACTTGGATCTAAGACCTTAGTTAGGCTGTATGTCCGTGATTGGGTATTCATGAATACAAGGGGTAGCTTAAGCCACGGCGGGCTGCGAAGCTGGCCAGGTGGCTTCCATCTGAGGCCAGTGAAGTTGACAAGTACGCATCCCGTCAAGTACTGCAGTTCCTTGGTGAATCATATCTCCACGTTCTGATATCAGACTAAGACGCCACATCAAACGATGATAATGATATTTTTCAGTACACTGCCTTCAGAAGAATAACGATTACAAACCACGTCAAAGAAGTCGCCGAACAGCCAGCAAAGCGCGAAACAGCACACTGAGGATATCATGTCTGCTTCGAATGCCGAAGGCAATTATAATCGCTCCAGCTTGGAAGGCGACGATTTAATTGACCCAGACGATGGTATGTTTTCTGCTCAAATGCAGCCTGTTCTCGGTCGAAGCTCTACATAACGCATGATATGTCACTCTAGTGCAAGCTGCTAACAGCGCCCAGCCGATCTTAATAGCTTCGATGATCCTCTCGGCAATCGACCGTCACGTCAGCCTCTCCAAGGCACCATTGGTTCTAGTTCTTCTTCACGACCGCTAAACGAGAGCTATCTTACTTCGTCAATCCCCGGCGAGGACCGTCGAGCACCGCAAAATACAATAGATGAGACTGTCTGGGAAACATTACGCCGTGATCTTCTTGCCGTTTGGGCAAAACTAAGAGAGGTTTTATACCCTCGGTATCTTCTTGGGGGCACCATGTTTGATTCTGAGAGTGGTCTCCGTGGTGCTTATTCGAATATCCGAGGCGCTGGCATCACTGGTACTCGCGAGGAACTGACAGGGTTGGCTAGCCGCATGATGGATGCCGAGGTACTTCTGCAAAGCAACATGAGCCCAGGCCTTCGTGACTGGGATCTATGGGGTCCGCTGATTTTCTGTCTACTGCTAAGCTTGCTGCTCAGCATCGCTGCTCGAGCCGAGCAGAAGGACACTGTCTTCAGCGGCGTATTTGCCATGATCTGGCTTGGAGAAGCAGTTGTTACCTTGCAGATCAAATTGCTGGGGGGAAATATGTAAGTTTTGATATTGATGAAATAAGTTGCTTTGTCAAAGTGGTGCACTGACATTATCATGGCAGATCTTTTGCGCAGAGCGTCTGCATCATTGGATATACACTATTTCCATTGGTAATCGCCGGTCTTCTTTCGGCTCTTGGCCTGCACTGGATCCCTAGAATTCCTATCTATGTTGTTCTCGTAGCTTGGTCCCTTGCTGCTGGCGTAAGCATTTTGGGTGGAAGTGGTGTTGTCAAGAACCGAGTTGCAATCGCCGTATACCCTCTATTTATCTTTTATGTTGGACTAGGATGTTTATGCTTCATTAGCTAAGCCGAGTTGACGAGAAGCCTTGATGAAGGATGCCCTGCCCATGTAGCCCTCTACGGAAGTCGTTTAGAGCAAGTATGGGAAAGTTTGATTTATTGTTAGCACATAGTTGCATCTTACGGCAGCTATGTAGTCGACTGTATGTCAAGTTTCAATAGTTGTGCATTTAATATCGTCTTCTTATTGTTCGTCTTGTTGCGGCTTCAAATTGCGCCACGTCACTGAATGCGAGATTACGTTCAGCTGCTACGCTGTCCATGCTGGTGTAACCTAGACCTTTCTGAATGCAATTTTGAGCGAATTTAAACGACATTATCTGCTTCAAGACTGGGAAATTTGCCATAGCTGATCTCATCAAAGTGATTATCTGCCATGGCATGACAACAGAACTCTAACCACTTACCCAAAGCACATCTTCGTTAATCAGCCCAAGGGATGAAACGGTTTAGAGCAAAGCTCCTGCCATGTTTGCTATGATTTCCATGCGCGTCATGTTCATTTCACCACTGAGTCTGTTTGAAATGAATTGCCGTGGTAAGATCATCAATTGATCAGGTCTCTTGAAATCTGGTCGATGGCGCGTACGACTGTAATGATGGGGCCACCATCCCAGGTCCCGCACAGGTAATTCGGCGCGCACCAACAAAGACTCTGGCGCCCCGCGTCTCCATCTTTGGCCAACGCTAGAAAGCAACTACGATCGACTAATCTTGCTTCTGCATTCATCAAGCAGGCTCACTCATCTGACAACCTTTTACTATCGTGACTACGGAATTAATCTTCTTTCGCACGCGCTCGAAAACAGAAACGAGAGAGACGCTTGCATACGCGAATCATTCTCACGAAAGCGCTATTGTCCCATATGCAGCTCGACCACTGTCACTAGTAGCTGTTTTGAGTTACTCGGCGATTTTCTCGTTGACGGATGCTGGTTGCCAGCAAAGCGCCTGTAATAACTTTCAACTCCTTCATACAGTCGTCATGGCCGACGATGTTCAAGGATCAGGGACAAGTCCCAAGAATGAGCCGGCGCAAGTCGAAACGGTCGAAACTGTCGAAACGGTCGAAGCGGTCGAAGCGGTCGAAGCTGTCGAAGCTGCCCAGGCCGTCGAGGCTGCCCAAGCCGTCGAGGCTGCCCAAGCCGTCGAGGCTGCCCAAGCTGTCGAGGCTGCCGAAGATTCTGAGACGCGAGCCACGAGACGAGAACTGAAGCAATCATCCATTTCTGACGAGCCTTCTAACGAGGGTCAAGAGAAGGCCACAAGTGTAGATGGCACAACAGCACCTAGCTTGGGCATTACAGACACACAAAGTAAGGAGTTGAAGGAGCAGATGTCTTCACCGAAAAAGAAAAGAGCCCATGATCAGTTGGATGGAAATGACGAACAGCAAGAAACCGACTCAACGAGTGTTACTTCCTCAGAGTCTGCTAAGGACAGAACGTCAAGGGATGAGCCAGAAAAGAAGAGACATCGGGATGGGGAGTCTACTGATCCTACGCAGGTGGGTTATTCCTCTCTCCAGCATAAGGTAGCAAACCCTGGTACTCCGGAAGTTGACTAATATAACGCTTTGCACGCCCATGCAGGAACCTCCAACACCAGAAATGAAGCCAAAGGAAGAAGAGAAACAGCCCACCACCACAGCAACTGGCAAAGCCTTCGGTGAAGCACCTTCAATTTCGTTTGCTAACTCTGCCTTTGGCAAGCTCGCTTCTGAATCTTCTGGCTTTGCTTCGTTGGGGTCTTCTCAGGGAAAAGGATTCTCCTCAGCCAAAAATGGTCCGTCATCGTTTGCCTCTGGTACGTTGACATTTGGATCTGCAACAAAATCGATTGGCTCCGATAGTGCGCCTTCTACTGCTGTCCCTAAACTTTCTTTTGGCTCAGGTTCCAGTCTTTCCCCCTTTGCGGGCCTCTCCTCAAAGACCAATGGATTTGGGTCTGCCTCTGCTATGGCAGGGAGCAAAGTTCCAGGAAGTTTTACTGCACCGAGGGCGAAGCCTATCCAGAGTGATAAGGTCGCACGGCCTTTTGGAGCACCTGATGGCGATTCAGGCGAAGATGATCACGAGGACGAGGACGACGGAGACAATGAAAGTCAATCGGATGAAAAACTCTGTGGTGTATCGCCCGAAAGGGATAATGATGATAAGAGAAAGCCGAGGCTTCATAAGAGTAAGCAATCGCCCTTCGCAAGATATTGCATTTCAGAAATCTCCGCGCTAACATGACCATGGACATAGTCGAAGTGGATGATGGAGAAGCTGGCGAGGTTACTGTGTTATCAGTCCGAGCCAAAATGTTCAGTCTTGATAAGGAAACTGGCTGGAAAGAGCGTGGGGCAGGCATGTTGAAGATCAATGTCCCTCATGCTTGTGTCGGGTTTGATGAATCAGGAGCTGTGATACCAGGCAGCTTCGATGCTTCTGGTTTAGAGGCCGATGCGAAACTGGGCGGCGATGACGATAAAAGTCCTAAAGTTGCCCGTCTCATTTTACGTCAAGATCAAACACATCGAGTCATTTTAAATACGGCCATTTTGCCTGCAATGGAATTTCAAGAAAAAGCATCCCTCAAGTCAGTCGGAATATTATTCACCGCTTTGCAAGGAACTGAGGCCAAGCCAGTCAGCATTACAATGAGGGTGAGACCTGTCCTATTGTCCTAATACATGGCCTATATTTAACCAGTTTGCATGCAGATGTCTGCCGCCAACTCGAAGCTGTTCCTAAACGAGATCAATGCCATACAGAGAGAATTGCGAGGCAACTGATTCTTGAGGTTCGTTCGGGGCCGGACTTCGCTTGTGGACCATAATTAGGTGACATTTGAGGACGAGCTATGAGGATCCATGAAGCGTACACAATAGCAGAGGATCATGATGTTATGTATAATTATCGAATGTCAGCTTACAACAGGGGCAAGTCGAGGGGTGCGCAGAGGAGCTGATGAACAGAGTGTCTACAAGTCTCAAGGGAATAAAAGGGAGACATAGATACAGATTCACGCATTATTTTGACACTGTTGTATTGTTTTGTCATTTGTCATGCTCGGCGTATCCTAAGTACACTGTACTTCGGTGAGGACCAGTTTTAGCACACGTGACTATGCGCGGGTCCCGCGTGAGTTGATCCTTGAGGATAACAATCACTTGCGTGCATCATGATGTTCCATTAATGCTTGCAGACACTAACGCCTAACGATGCTCATTTACGCCTGAATGGATTCCGACTCAGGCTCTTGTATTCAATCTTCCGATCATATTTACGCGCACAACAAGCGAAGGCGGGTGACACTCGTCGAAAGCAACTTTCATTCCACAAAACTTGCGGAAAATACGACCGAACATAATACTGAGAATAGGGTGCGGAAAGGTCGCGGACAGCTACGGCGACGCGTGAAGGAAGAACTTGCCCAGAAAAATCAATGCGACATAGAATGGCCGGATCTATTCAAATCGTTAGAAAAAAAGCACCGGGCCTTGAACCTGGTTTTTACTTTTTGTTGCACTCGTAAACACCTCGCCACTACGTTTGATACCATCAAGTCAGCCGTAGAAGCTCACACTAAGCAGCCATTATCAGAGAATGACGTGGCTCTTATAGTTGCGTTGCGACCAGAGGGAATCAACTTTACGTATGTGGATGAGCTTATGCTTCAACTTGACATCAAAGGCTCTGAAAGAGATGATACCTTCAAATCATCAAGATCATTGCGCTCTCAGGCGCCAGCGCACGATGCTTCGGTGGGCGGTTGGAGTGGCAACGAAAGTCTAGATGACCGCCGAGGGTGTGAAGCGAGCGATCGAAAGAGAGAGGTTCTTTTTTTCGAATTCGTTGACGGAGACTTGAAACGGCAAGTCCAGGATAAGAAGACTGGCGAGCCAATCAAGCCGAATCGCAAATTGAGAGACGAGCAATTGAAGATGCCACTATATGGGCAAAAGCAAATGATGCAGCTGATTGAGAGGAGAAATCAGAGGTTCTCACACGCTGTCAACTTGTTCCTTAACAAATGTGTCGAGGAAAAACTGGATCCCTACATAACGTTAACTGATCTTGCGCAAAGTTTCCTACCCACGCGATCTTCAATTGACCTAGTATCTACAGATTCCGAGACAAGTGTCGTTCCGGAAAATATACCGACAGAACGTAAAACCATCCCTGAAATAGTCCAAGAGCTCAAGGAAAGCCCTTGGTATACCGGTCAAATCGTGCCCGATGGTCATAGGGTGTTCGAACCTCAGGAAGCGATTCATGGAGAGCTTGATTTTCTCCTCAGTCAGGACCTGGTGAATGCGCTTTACAATGCCAAAGGGATCACAAACTTCTACGCACACCAGGCGGAAGCCCTCAACAGACTTCACGCGGGGCAAAATGTGGTCATTGCGACGTCCACGAGCTCTGGAAAGTCTTTAATATACCAACTACCGATCTTGTATTCACTTGAAAAAGATCCCCTCTCTAGGGCAATGTATATTTTCCCGACCAAGGCTCTGGCTCAGGACCAAAAACGGAGCCTGAAACAAATTCTCGAGTATATGCCTGGTTTGCAAGATACATTGGTTGAGACATTTGACGGAGATACGCCAATGTCCGGACGTAACGCAATTCGAGAAAATGGCAGAGTGATATTTACGAACCCGGATATGATCCATATAACGATACTGCCGCAAGAAGAAAGATGGAGGTCGTTCCTCAAAAACTTGAGATATGTCGTAGGTCCGTGCTTCCGAACTGTATCAAGAATAATATTCTGGAACTAATAATCACATCGGTATATAGTTGACGAACTTCACTATTATAATGGTCAACTTGGTTCTCATGTTGCGTTCATCATGAGGCGATTGAGGCGTGTGTGCGCTACTGTCGGAAACCGACGAGTCCGTTTTATTTCGTGCTCTGCTACTGTAGCCAACCCCGAGGCATATTTCAGAACAATCTTCGGCGTTGATGAGGTTGCCTTGATTGACTATGATGGCTCACCATCGGGACGCAAAGAGTTCCTGTGCTGGAACACACCATACAAAGATCCAGGCGACCCTGCGAGCGGTCGCGGGAATGCGAAATTCGAATGCGCGAGATTATTCTGTGTTCTCATGCTAAATGGTGTTCGAATTATTGCTTTCTGCCGAGTCCGAGCACAGTGTGAAATTTTGGTAAACGCAATCAAACAAGAACTTCAGTCCTTAGGAAGACCTGAATGCGTAAACTTGGTGATGGGCTATCGAGGCGGATACACGGCTGCCGACCGACGTCGCATCGAATCAGAAATGTTTGAGGGGAAATTGCTGGGTATAGTTGCAACTACGGCCTTGGAACTGGGCATCGACATTGGAACACTAGATTGCGTCATGTCCTGGGGCTTACCATACACCATCGCCAATCTACGTCAGCAAAGCGGCCGTGCTGGGCGCCGCAACAAAGACTCGTTATCCATTCTCGTTGGAGACTGTTTTGCCACGGATCAGCACTACATGCAGAACCCCGATGAGCTTTTTACGAAGCCCAACTGCGAGCTTCATGTGGACCTCGACAACATGCTGGTCCGCGAAGGTCATATCCAATGTGCAGCATACGAGATGCCAATCCGTCCGGAACAAGATGCGCAGTATTTCGGAAATGACCTGGATAGCATCTGCAGGGAAAGGCTACTCAAGGACGATATGGGATACTTTCACTGTCACGACCGATTTCGACCAAATCCTTCCAAATTTGTTGCGATTAGGGACATGGAAGATGAGCACTTTGCGATCATCGATGTAACAAATGGGAGAAATGTCGTTCTGGAAGAGCTTGAAGCGTCAAGGGCGACTTTTACTATTTATGATGGAGCCATATTCCTCCATCAGGGCAATACATATCTTGTTCGCGACTTCATTCCCGACAAGCTTATGGCCAAGGTCGAGAAGTTGAAGGTAGATTGGACTACTACTCAACGAGACTTTACTGACATAGATCCGATGGAGATTGAGGCGATTCGTACATTAACGACATCGTCACTGTCCCAGGCCTATTATGGTACGATTAAAATACAACAAAATGTTTTTGGATACTTCAAAATGGATAAAAAAGGGCGTGTCTTGGACGCAATTGAGGTCGATAACCCTCCAGTCATCCGATACAGCAAGGGTATGTGGCTCGATGTGCCTAAAGTGGCATTGGATATTCTTCACAATCGACGACTTAACTCGGCTGCAGCTATACATGCTGCCGAACATGCCGTGATGAGCCTCATGCCGACATTTGTGATCAGTATGCCGGAGGAGGTCAGGACAGAATGTAAAGTGGCATTAAAGGAATTCGCAAAAACCAAGACACAAAGGAAACGCCCAGCAAGACTGACATTCTACGATGCGAAGGGCGGCGCCAATGGTTCGGGCATCAGCACAAAGGCATTTGATCACATCGACCATTTGCTGTGCATGGCGTTGCAACGTGTGGAAACTTGCTCATGTCAACGAGGCTGCCTTGAGTGTGTTGCATCAACATTGTGCAAAGAGTCTAATGAAGTGATGAGCAAAGCGGGCTGTCGTGTTGTAATCAGATCGCTGTTGAATCTCGAAATAGACGTGGATGGGCTGCCAATGGGACCTGAGGACTTCAGTCCGATCGGGATGGAAACCGTCATCGTGGCTCCCCCAGTTCCTTTTCGCAACCAAGATACCAGCATCTCTGGCTATGGTGGGGAAATCAAGGAGAGATGATCAATACAATACGTATGTACACTATTCGGGCGAACCGGCAACGGGCGGGTTTGAGAAACGGGCTGCGCCATCTGGAAAAGTGTTCGCATAAATAATGCATGCATAGAAAACTGGTTCAGAAATTCGCTTCAGCCCGCCCGTCGTCATAAGTTCTGAACAGGATGGTCTCCCGGCCGCCAAGTTGTGGCAGACCGTCGTCCGGGACATAGGCTGCCTAAAACGTTTCCTCACGAAATGGAAAAAATAAATAAATGGGCGGGTGTCTCTGGCCTAACCGAGGTGGTCGAGTGCTAATTTGCACCGGACGGCACAAACGGTCCAGCAATCTTGCTCACCTTCGTGTTCGTGCACTGTCGGCTCAATGAAGCATCTGGGGCAAGAAGCTGGTGCAATTGCATGTCGCCTGTCGCCCGGCCACATACATACATGCGGCCAGGACCTGCACAATGGCGTCATGATTGATCGACTGCGGCAAGGATAGGCAAGGCAAGTCGGACAACAACTGGCATGCTGGCACGCTGTCTGGACCCGAAACTGGGTAGCGCTGCCGATGTGCTTCCCGCTCCTGACATCAGAGGGAGGGAAACAGGAAACATGCTGGAATACTGGGCGACTGACGCATGATCGTTTATTATCTACCTAGGTACCTTCCCACCTTCCTGCCTTCGTGCCTTCCTGCCTTCCTGCCTAGGCACCTGCCTAGGTAGGTAGGAATATATGTATGTTTTGTCTGCCCGAACTTCTCCTCCCTGTCCCGTGCAACTTTGCTTTCGTTGTCTGAAGTGATCAGCTAAGTACTGCCTGGACTTCTCAACGACGGTGGACTTATAGGCCACTTCGTGATCCATACTTACATGTAGAAGGACCGTTGGTACAGCACAAGATACACGAAGAAAGTTCTCATCGAACTCACATGCATCCCTTACACTTGTGACCTCTTGATCAAATAAAGATGACAGCATCTGTTTTCGGCGGCGAGCAAAGTTGCTCCCATTCTACTGCGGCTCAAACGGACTCGGAAGCAGGAATAGCTTCGAACAGTTGGACGAGGGAAAACTTACGGCCTTCGACTGCACATGCTCAGCCAAGAACAAGAAGCGGTCTGAGCGAGAAACTCGGGATCCCAAAGGTCAAACCATCCGGCGAAAGTGGTCGTTCTGGCTTGCATCCTCTGCGCTTTGTTTGTGTCATTCTTCGATCTTCTTGCGTAGCAAGTGCTGTCTGCAATATCTTATGGCCTGTGGTTCCTACAGCACTGGCAGTCAAATGTGAGTGCTGCTTCTTTTATGCGCTCAGGTAGCCTTTGGGGCAGTGGACTATATTCGTTCACCGCTAAATGCAATGTGCAACACAGGGACTCGCCATGACGACCACGTTACGATTTTCACGCTATCATACATTGCTATGATTCCGTGTGCTAACCTCATTGGATTCGCAGGAGGAGAGCTGGCTCACAAGCTACCACATGTGGCAGGTGTGTTGATTGAAATTACGTATGGTACCATGCCCAATTCCCCTGTATGTATGTATTAGTGATGCAGCTGACACTGTCCTGGGCTCCAGCTGTGGTTCGATTGTTGAGGTTGTGTTTTTTATGGTGTTATTGAAAGATGGACACTTTTATGTCATAAAAGCCGCTATACTTGGATCAATTCTGGCTACCATGCTGCTCTGTCTGGGGTTTTGCTTCCTTGTTGGCGGCTTGTTCCGAGCAGACCAAACATTCAACGATGCCATCAGTGAAGCTGGTAGCGGCCTCTTACTTACAGCGTATTGTCCCCCCAGTTTTTTTTAAAAAAAAATTCTTTATTGTCCACCTCTTCAGATCAGAGGAGCTGATGACATTCTCGCTAGTGGCGTTGGCCTGTCGGTTCCTACGGTATTTCGATTAGGACTAACATCGTCCGGCCTTGATCAACAAATCACCAACATAAATGACAGAGTCCAGAGTGTCTCGCATATCATAGCACTATTATTGGTGGTCTCATATGCGATCTTCACGCTTTTCCAGACACGCACGCATCACGGCATTTACGATGCTGTTTTTGAAGAAGACGAAGAGAGAAACGAGGACAAAGAAGAGGACCATAGAAGGGCAAAGCTGACGATGACTGAATGCGTTTTGGCATTAGCGATCTCGATCGCCCTTGTTACTCTTATGGCCATAACTCTAGTGCGGCAAATTGAGCCCATTTTGGAGCACTCGAGCGTATCAGATCCGTTCATGGGCTTGATCCTAGTTCCACTGGTTGAAAAGCTCGCCGAGCATCTTACCGCTGTAAATGAGGCATGGGATAATCGAATCAACTTCGCCTTATCTCATGTTTTAGGAGCTACCTTACAGACGGCTTTATTCAACGCACCTTTGACGGTTATAGTTGGCTGGGCAATGGGCAGTGAAATGGACCTTGATTTTGACCCTTTCAACCTAGCCATGCTGATTCTTGCAATTCTTACAGTTGGGAGGTTTTTACAGGACCAAAAGAGCAATTACATGGAAGGCTGCCTGCTGGTGGTACTCTATATTGCCATAGCTGCCACCGCGTATTTTACTCCGACACCTCGGGGCCAGAGTGAAGGCGGTTCTAACCATGCCAGGTGACGGGGCATCAATGGCAATGCCGAGGCGGCGCTTTCATGATATGAAAACCGTACTGGGCCGGAGTTCAACTAAGAGTTAGGTCATCTTATCACATTATATGCTATAATACGCCAACATGTTCGCCAAGGTGGGACTGGTCCAGTCTGTACCATCAATAATATCCTGTATTAAAGCTGTTGTCACAGAAGCTGTGGTTATGAGATTAGGCCGCTCAAAATATGACAATATCATCGTCATCCCAGCCTAGACCTTTCAAAATACCATGCACGCTTTCCTCCATCGAGTGTGGACCGCAAATCAGAACCAAGTCTTCCTTGCCTGGACGTTGCCGCCCAATCTCGGCTGTGATTAGCTCCTTGTCAACCCGCCCACTTCGCCCAAGCCATGACGGAGAGGGGCGGCTCAGACAATGAATGATGCGACATCTTTGCGGTGCCTTTGAAATCATCTCGTCCAGCTGAGACCGGCACAGTATGTCTTCTTCGACCTGATTGCCGTCCAGCAAGACACATCGGGTAGAATCATCTGCGTCCCTTGTTACAGCACGCATAACCTGAAATATCGGGGTGATACCGGAGCCGCCACATATCATATTGAAGCGGTTGATTTTGCGTTTCTTGCCAGAGATTGAGCACACTCCATTGCCGACGTATTCAAATTTGCCTATCGGACCCTTGAAATCCACGAAATGACCTATGGGAATAGAATCCAATGCTTGCGTCATTTGCCCGCCCTTCCGCTGAGGGGTATCGTAGTAAATTTTTGCAAGGACGTCCAAAGTGCCCTTATCCGCACCTTCTGAAATCGGAGTATATGCTCGGATGATTGAATCGTGAGTTGCTGGATCGCGAAGCCGCATCATTAAATGCTGCCCAGTAGGCAAGCCTATGACTTGGTTGTCATGGTCTAATTTGAATCTGAAGGTCTTGGTGTCTTCTGAAACACGAATTTTCTCTGTGAGAACTGCTTTTCTCCAGCTTCTCCCGTCAAGAAAAATCGCTCGATTCGAACTGGAGTCATCAGCATCCTCAGACAGTTCTGATAGGGCAGATTCATCAAGTCTGCCAATATGATAGTTGGGCATCATAGCCTTGGCATTTTCGCTATCTGAAGACAAGTTATGGTTAGCAAACCAATGGCTTGAGTTTACATACAGAAAGGAGAAGGGTCTTTTCGGAAAAGAAAGCACGGGCGACAATATGATAATAGCGCAGGAACACACTCACGAATGGCAATAAAATCCTCAGTGACGTCCTGTCCAGCAGCTCCAAATATTGATACCACACCTCCAGGATGTCCTTCCAAGAATGCTGTTCCATCATAGACTTGGTGATTGATGATAAACCACGGCGAGTCTTCTCCCATGTGTTCCTTGATCTCTCGACTCGTAATGACTCGCTCAATTTTGGGATTTGTCATGCATATTTCGCTTGGCTTCTTTTCAACTTCAATTTCCCCGTCTTGATTGCTAGGCTCCTCACCCCATAATCCATTCGAGAGGTTTCCGCCAGCCTTCTTCACCCGTTCCATCCAACCGCCAGGCTGAAGAGCGGGTTGTGTCGGATGCTCAAATTGCAACGCATGCCCCAAATTATGTATGACAACGCGGAACCAAGGGTTATTCATCATACCCAAGACGCTCCAGTACATATCTCTCGGTTGCACCATAAGACTCTCATCCATACCACGGACCATGATGGCTTCGGCGTGTTTGAGCTCTTCGACTTGGAGATCAAGCTTCCAGAAACACCAGCAAAAGCAGCTCTCTCGCCACCACATATCGATTTCTCCCCCATAGAGGGTTTCCCCGTCTGCAGCAAGTCGATACCGGTCTTCAGGATAGTCGATTTTTGCCAGCTTCCAAGTTTTGCCTCGATCCAACGTGATCTCCATTCTCGTGATTCGCTTGCCGCCACCGGCGTAGGCATAGCCTTGAACTTTGTATGTGCTGGGACCATCTATCAACGAGATGGTCTCCTCATGTGACGGAAGACAGATGGCACTGTTTGTGTTCAAGTCATATATGGCGTAGCGTTCATCTTTCCACGTGTCCGGCAAGTCTGCGCTTGCTTCTGGCGTCACCATCGTGGGCAAGACTCGATTGTCATAAATATGGTACCAGTTATCGCTAGGATGCTCCGTGACGACGATTCTTTTCAACCATTTGACGCTGCGACCGCCTATCTGACCTGGAATCACAACTCTTACCGGCTTTCCGTGATCTGGATGCAAAGTCCTTCCGTTCATCTTATGTGCGATGAGGATTCCCCTGTTGGGATCTTGGCACCAATTCAGCTTGACGGAAGTCCCATAATAGCCATTGGGCAGTTTATCTGCCCCTTCGAAGCAAACATATCTTGCACCTCTGCGAGGCTTTGCACGAGAAAGTAAGTCTCGTAGGGCAACTCCTGTCCATAACGCAGTCGACAATCCTGCCGCGCCCCAGGAGAAGCCTTTTGATTTGCGGAGGACATTTTGTTCTTTGCGGCGGTTCCCTGCGCAGACGAGTGTGATGGGGTAGGTCAGTTGCCTATACTCTTCCATGAGTTCCGAAACACTGATCGTAACTGGATGTTCCACCATGCCTTCTACAGTGAACGTCCACCTATTGATATCCTCGTCGTCACAGCGTGGTACCGGCCCGTGGTTCCTCACGTAGTGAAGGTTTTCGCTTGTCAAAAACCCCTCATTGTACAAACCGGTCAATGGTGGTTCACAGTTGAAAGGATGTATACCAGTAAGCCGAATCAGGCGAGAGTCTCTCTCTACATGATGATCTGGAGTCTTCAAATCGTCCTGTAGAACAAATTTGATAACGTTGACTGGCGGAAGAGGGTAAGGAGTATCTGCTAGCTCTAATATTGAATATGATGAAGGCGACACATCGTTCGAGAAATCATCGAAACTGCTTTTACTGGATCTGCTGGCTGTGCTTGGAGGGCCTGGCGGAAATATGCCTGATAATGATTTGACACTCGTCTGATAAATTGGCTCTCGTCGTGACATGGTCGCCCCTGTTGCTCCACAAAGGGGTGAATAAAGTCTAGTTGGGCTGGCTTCGATAGGTCGCTGATCGAGTAGAACGTGGTGAACCGCAAGGATGAAAAACTTTAACTGCTCGCTCGTGGTTATATAACGTGTTTGTGGGGGCGAATGTGCGTTAATAACTCGAGTACTTGTGTTGAGAAGTCAAGAGACGTGTATCATGCATGGGAAGATGAAACCAGAGTCATTACACAGACATAATAGCATCCAGTATTGAATGTCTAAAGTCATAATGATATAGTTCTTAATGTCTTAGGCCCCTATATCCTAAGGCTGGCTGAGTAACTCCGACGACCAGAGGGCAATTCCACCAGCCAATGTGGCGGGAAGCCCCAGCTCTGCCGGTGGTGCTGGTATCGATGTATAGATAAACGCAAATGAACGGCTTCCGCGGAAGTCTCCAAGTCAGGGCCAGAAAGCTATCTCAACATGTGGAGTGTCTGGAGATAAGGGTTTCCTGGCCGGAGATGCATGCTTCGAGAGAATAGAGCAGTGGCACGGACGTGCTTGTCTCCCAAGCCAAATACATGCTGATAGTGAGTATCAATTCACGATTGCTATATTATTAGCGCGTGGCAGCCGCATTGTCCTGAAAATAGGGGTGTTCAGTCGATGAAGGTTGTATAGTCGTATATATTGATGCATAGTGCAGCGCCAAGGTCTTTGTCCTACACCAATGCTTTGAGAAGTTGTGTAAACTACACAATCTGTAAACAATGTACCCATCTGTCGTCTTGTGCTCGCGTGCCTGGATGTTTCTTGCTCTCCGAGGCCCTTTATGTCGTTTGCGCAGCATGCGAACATGGGGCAATGTCATGTTACTAGTACCTACCTGACAGCGAAGTAAGCATAACCACCTGCGGTCGGGGGAAATTGACGGAAGTGTACGTCTACACTTTTCCTGCCTCGTATTAGGGTGAAAGGCAAATGTGGGAGTCACGAGTCCTGATATCATCAAGGCTGCCTGGTAACCAGTCGGTGGGTGGTGAGTGGTGAGTGTGTTCCCGATGTATGTACATACAGTACGGAGGAGTATTAGAGCATGTTGAAGTGTGTTGAAGCCATGCTCGAATTCCTGACATGGGTGCTATCAGACCACTTATTATGATAGCGCGCCATCATGTTGGCCACCTTATCAGGGTACTGAAACGGAATAGCCGAGAGCATGGTGGCCAATGGGTCGCAGCCATGTCGGAATCTGGTGGCGTTTCGGAGCTTATCACCTGGAGCGATGCTGATAGAGGATAAGTCGGCCAGTTTCTGTTAGAGATTGTCCTCGGAGTTCCTGAGTTATGTTGCTCTTGATCGCGATGGACGGCAACCTCATTGCAACGCAGACTTTACCGCGGACGGATGTTGTCTTCACTAACAGCCGTATTTGCCGGCCACTTTCACATCGGATCGGCTCTTTGCAAGCAGACTGTCGAGTTGAGGCTCGCTCAGGTAATAATTATGATACCCAGCATAGAATTAGCGAAATGATGCCGCAAAACGTTGGTGGCAACCAACCACTTGCTTACGTAATGCAGTGATTTTGTAATACCGATGCAGACAAGGAGAACTGACAAGGAGAGCCGAGAAGTGTACGACTGGATGCAGGCGAGATGAGATAGCTGGATTTTGCTGCTACATCAACCAGGAGGCCAGTCATTGTCAAACAAACGCAGCTGTGCATCGAGACGACGAGTCGCGAGCCACCCTTGATCGACGTGACTGACTCCTTTGGCTGCCAACGACCATGCTAACATAAGCAAATACATTGGAAGCGAGCGGCTGTTGACATCTGCGCCGCACACTCTAGGGTACCTTAGGTATAGCATGCAAGTGCTCGGTTCCTGTTGATCTGGTTGGTTCATGTCAACTGCTGCTAGACATATAATATGTCTTCGCGCGCCACCAACAGATTCTCTAGCCACAAGCCTTCTGAAGGCTGCTATTAGATTCTTATAACATATCCGGAAACAATAATAAAATTCACGACATCTGTTAGTAGCCCCTTTGTGGTCATTACCACAGAGCTCCTACCCAAAATCGGGGTCTAGGTGTTACAATACCCAGGTGCTAAGGTATTACAGAGTGCCGTTGTTGGTGGGTGCCAGTTGACGCCTGCGATGGGTGTCATGACTACCATCGCGCGCCAACCCGGTTCCTGGGACAGCTTGTAAGAGCACAAGCTCTTTGTATGAAAATACAGACACAGTGATAGAACTCTACACAAGACTTACGAAATGTCATACAAGTGATGACAAGCTGGTCAGAGTCACCAGGAGAACCGGGTTGGCGTGCGATGGGCTAGGTACCTAGGTACCTGCTCGTAGGTACGGAGTACAAGCCCCTCCATGACGGCACGACCGCCCGACGCACTAGCCCACCAACCACAGCTCGCCGTACGCTGGCCCTGCATCATTTCTACTCTACAACATGCATTGCTCAATGAGGTTCCTCATCGCGCAGTCCCGACTATTCACTTTGGCTGCTGCAACCACATACCCAGGTAGTGGTTGCAATGAATCGCCAGAGGAAGCGTATGTTGCTCACGTGTCCCCAAACTAACCGACCACCGTTCGACTTTATTTGATTGGCCTAGCGACACAACTGTGGTGTTGGATACTAACTGTAGACATACAGGCGAGCTGCGCACTCTTAATGATAGAGCGTGGGATGGAGAGAAGGGTGCGTTTGTCCCACCGAGTGCGAGAGGGGTTCTAGCAACCTGGATATTGGTATTGAAACCCTTTTTTCTTTTCCAAATTTTGCTAAATCATTCCGACGCCCAGATCTTCTGCCTGTCTCCAAAGCCCTCGACTCATCACTGAAGAAAAACACGGCTTTCATCAAGCGTCTAAGGACCGCCATCACGACCGCTACACAAAGTACTTTCCTGCAGGAAATCCGAACGCTGAGCCTGCACAAGTATTTGTCCGAAATAATAGCTGCCTGCTATGAAGGTCTTTGCCGACTCAAATCTCCGGGTGAGATAGAGGCGGGCGTCGAAATCGTGAGCGCTCTGCATCAGCGTTTCGGTCCGGCAGAATTTACCGAGTATCTTGCCTGGCTGCTGGGTAAAGGGATGGTAACTCCAGACAAGAATTCCCTCAAAAGCCTGCCCCCCGAGGCGCGCGAAAAAGAAGAAAAGGAGAGGATAGTCCGTCAGAGGGCCCTGCTGCGAATCATCACCGAACTGTGGCTGGTCGGGGTACTCAGAACACTGGACGATGCGACAAAACCGGACGATGCGACTAAAGGCGCCTCTGGGAAAGCTGTCGAGCTGAAAGCTCGCGTTGGTTCAAGCAAGGCGGGCGGCGCGGAGCCGTTTCCCCTCGAAGTCTTGAAAGATCTTCTCGGCTATGATCGAGATCATGCCAACCTACCTCTATTGGTGGTCTTTGTAAAAGCCTTCAGCTGGGACATACTAGGAGTCAAACCGGTCGGATCCGATGGAAGAAAAACAGTCGAGGAGGACGGTACTACCGGCGGCCATGCTGAAATGCCTTCTGACGCTGACGAAGAGTCTGAGCCAGCGCAGGCATCCGAGCAACATCCGTTTACTTGTGTCGAAGTAGCGGAACAGTTCAGGAAAATATTGAAAAAGTACTTTGACGATGTTGTCACGCATATCGTGCGTGATCAAAAACTCATTCATTCTCAGGCTCGACGAAATGCAGAGGTCTATGTCAAGTCTGGCGAGGTATTTGAAGATCGACAGGCCAACTACGAAAAGCAAGTCAAATCCCAGGAACGCCTCATTGCCAATGCCCAAGTGGTTGCCGATGCCATCGGGGCCGAATTACCGGATTTGAAAGACTCTGATGATTCCCACGCAACCTCGAGTGGTTCTATAGGTCTTGTCAGAACCAGCGAGTACCTGCGAACTGTGGGTGAAGGTGCCGGAATATGGGCAGATGAAGACGAACGACGATTCTACGAAAATTTGGTCGACCTCAAGGGCAAGGTCCCGCCAATTCTTTTGGAAGACGGCAAAAAGAAAAAGACGGACACAGAGGAGCAGGTCGGAAAGAAAAATGAATCCAGCGAACCAGATGCGACCAAGGCAACTGCAGAGGCCCCTGATGATCTATCAACAGCGATAGTTAATAAAACGATCGGCGCCCAGGTAGACGCCTTACTGGCGCGACTACCCGAGTTGACAAACAAAGAGGTTATCGACCAAACAGCCATTGACTTCTGCTTTCTTAATTCCAAAGCATCTCGAAACCGTCTAATCAAGGCCCTGACAGAAGTTCCCAAAGGCCGCAGTGACTTGCTTCCATCATGGTCGAGGCTCGTCGCCACTCTTGGCAGATATTTGCCTGATATTCCGAGAGGCCTTGTGGAATATTTAGATGCAGAGTTTCGGAGCTTGCAGCGGAGGAAAGAGAAGGACTTCTTGGGCCAAGTTCGACTCAGCAACATTAGATACCTGGCTGAACTCACAAAGTTCGGCGTGGTGCCTGAACACGTTGTGTTTCACTGCCTCAAAGTTAGCCTGGATGATTTCTCCCGCATGAACATTGAAATCTTATGCAATTTGATCGAGAACTGTGGGAGGTATCTGCTCAAGAACCCAGAGACCGCACCGAGAATGGCAAGCTTTCTTGAGACGTTGCAGCGCAAGAAATCTGTACAGCATATCGGCCAACCTGAGCGCATGCTCATCGAAAATGCAGTCTACTATGTTGACCCTCCCGAGAGACCTGCAATCGAGCAAAAAGAACGAACCCCGATGGAGCTCTTTGTTCGCAAGCTCATTTACAACGACATTACAAAGCGGAATTATAGCAAGGTTCTCAAACAGATTCGTAGATTACACTGGGAAGAGGCAGAAGTATGTCGAACATTGAAGTCACATGTGAGACCTGAGTGAGACGAATCGGTGTGCTAACAGATTGTCCGTAGGTTGTGTCCATCCTCGAAAAGGTTTTCTCAAAGCCTGGGAAAGTCAAGTACGGCAACATTCATCTGTTGGGTATACTCCTAAGTGCCCTGTACTGCTACCACCCGCAATTCGTCGTCAAGGTCATCGATAATGTTATTGAGTCAGTTATCTTTGGTTTGGAGCAGAATGATTTTCGTTTCTTCCAGCGTCGTATTGCAGAGGTGAAATATATAGGAGAGCTCTACAACTACAGGATGCTTGAACATCCCGTCATTTTTGACACCATGTATAGGATTCTGACATTTGGTCATGGTGAGTCGCAGAGGAAGAGAGATTAGGGATTAGTGACGGCTTGACTGATATTAAGACAAGGGGGGCCTCCAGTCCCTGGACGGTTGAATCCTTTCGACCCTCCGGATGATTTCTTTCGTATACGTCTTATTGCCACTATGTTGGAGACGTGCGGCATGTTCTTCAACCGGGGCGCTGCTGGCAAAAAGCTAGATTATTTTCTTTCTTTCTTTCAGGTTGGTTCGGTACCCTTGGCAGTCCACTTGTCATTTGGATTCTCTCGCTTACTCTGTCACTAGTACTACGTTCATACCAAGACTACTCTGCCTATGGATATTGACTTCGTGGTTCAAGATATTTTCTCCCTCACTCGCCCTCAATGGAAATTCGCCATGAACTTTGATGAAGCGGCCAAGTCACTTCAACTTGCTATCGTTCAGGACCAAAAGACGGCAGGTGTCGATAAGGCTGTCGAGGTGGACGACGCCACCAGTGGAGCATCATCAGATGACGAGAACGGTGATGGAGACGACGTTGAACCGGATGTCGATGCGGAAGATGAAAGCGCATCTGACGACGATGACGCTGAGGTGAGTATACATGGATCCAGCCCCCAAATCTGTGAAGTCAAATATACTAAAAAGTGAGCACAACAGGACGTGGACGATGAATCTGTAGATAACATCAACTTCAATGACGAATCAATCGTGGTGACTCGCCAAGAAGAAGCTGTCGATCCGGAAGATGAAGCTGAATTCGAACGCGAATACGCCAAGATGATGGCCGAAAGCCTCGAATCTCGGAAGTTTGAAAGGAAGCCTCTTTTTGATGTTCCACTGCCCGTCCGACCAAAGAATCGAGAGCTTTTAACGAGCGTGACTCAGGACCAAGAACCGACTCCTCCCACAAAAAAGATGGCATTTTCACTTCTCACAAAGAAAGGCAATCGTCAACAGGTTTGCAATTCCGTTTCATGACCGAGGAGAGATTACGGGCAATTGCATGCTAATAGCCATATCGAAATATAGACTCGGACTGTCGAACTTCCGTCCGACTCGACCTTCGCCATTGCTATGAAAACACAGCAGCAAGCTGAAAAGGAGGAACAGCAGAGAATCAAGAACCTTGTTCTCAATTACGACCTCCAACAGAGCGAAGATCAAGAAGGTTCTTCAACCAGACGAGATCTACTGTTTGTCGACTTGGTCAACTAACTTGAACTAGGAACTGATCGGTCCACTGCATTCTATCACAACCGTATTGACCGGCCGAATAAGGATAGGGGTCAGAGGGTGAGAAAACTCCAGCTGAGCGACGTCGACTGGTAGCGATGCACGACAAGTCGGCGGACGAAGAAATAAAGAGGGCAAGACATGCCCAATGCTCAAAGTCAGCCTCGTGAGAAGACCGGGGCCATCCACCTTCCCACACATTAAAGAGTGTAGGCTACCTCTGTAGCCTCTGTAGCCGGATAAGGTAACCCTTGTAAGCCGTATTCTCATGATGGTCCTATCATTCTTGCGGCTCAAGAACACGGCTGCACTGCCATCAGACTGAACATATCTTTCTGCGTCCACCAATGAGTGGCTGAAAGTAAAACGGCGTTCATGGGCTTCTAGCTTTGCTCTAGGGGCAGATACAAGCGCTTTTTTGACGGCAGTTCCAGTGCGATGAGACTGGCCAGCTCTGATAGCCGCGCTCAACTCTGCAGGTGACTGATTGTCTCTTTTGAGGCTCATTCGAAGGTGAAATTCCCTGATGTGGCGGCATTAGAGAAAAGATTTCGGTGTGAAAAGCCCTTATTTGCGTAGCCAATGATGGAGGAGGGTGGATTTCTACCTTATGAAGATTGAAGTCTTGCTAATCCTGGTGTTGATGTCATCCTGTACCCAACCTACCTAAGGTACCTAACTACCTACCTAGGTAGGTACCTGATAGGTAGGAGGTAGTCTAGGAGTTAGTAGGTAGGTAGACATAAGAAATATGGCCACCAGCGTCAGAGGGATAGTCAAGCGGCACGTGATTATAGCAGATGCACCTTCCTGGTCCCAGCAGCCTTAGTTTCGAATGTGCCTGCGAAACCAGCACGAGATTCACCTCCAGCATCATGAGTTGTGCTCCTGACTCAGTGTTCAGATGAATGTGTCCATGCATGCAACACGACTCACGCATACTCGCGTATTGCACTAATGCTTGAACTATCGAAGACGGCAAGGGCCGATTCAACATCTGATTCACTCTTACAAAGCAACCTGAGTTAAGCCTGGGGTATTGTACTGGCAGTTTCTCTTTATACCTGGGTCATTGAGCATGGTGATTTCATCATTCATATCTAACACCTCTTGCCCTGTTAAAGACAGAAACCAGCGCCGACTGTTTCTCTGCTCCTTTTGAACTGCAGTCCATATCGGTGGCCACCTCAGGCGAATCTTAGAAAAAGACAAACATGGCTATGTCCACGAGGGACTGGCCACAAAAAGATGTCAGTAAGGGAACTCAACCCCTTTTCAGTGAAATCGAACATGCAATATCTAATAAGGGTTTTTTTTTTTAAGATAATCTATACCGCGATTATTGGATTTGTCATGTTAATGGCTTGCCTGGAATGGCTACTTTGGTTCGCGGCCTTTGCATACTGCCTTGTCAAAGCTTATGCCAAAGCAGAGCACTGGTCGATTCGTGCTTTGTGTCTAGTCGTTGGGGTGGCTTTTGCTGCGTTTCGGTATCTGAACCCTCCAAATTCCATCTCCAGCAAACAGGTTTCGAAGACCGAGGAGTTGCCATGCTGTTACCGACACGAGGCTGACAATGAAAGTCCAGTTTCGTCTTCCTCCCTGTTATGCTCGTCACGCTTCCCTTACCCCCAGCCATGTCGAAGTTGTGGCCAGAAGCGATGTCGACTGCCCTGCAATGGTTCGCTTTCTGGAGCTTCGCCATATTGTTGACCGTACCCTGGCTTTTCTGCATATATCAGCTTGTCACGAAGCATCTGGGGCGCAAAAAGAGAATAAAGAGGATTCTTGACGATTTCACGGCTCCAAAAGTCGTCATCGTAATGCCTTGCTACCACGAAGAGTTTGACATCCTTGTGAGCGCAATCGACTCTGTCGTTCAATGCGACTATCCGACAACTTGTGTTCATTTGTTCGTGTCGTTTGACAGCGAAGAGGTGGATGATCTATACATGCAAACGCTGCGGCACATTGGAGCCTCTGTCAACTTGAGAATTTACCCTTCATGCGTCGACGTGGTTTATAATTCTGTGCGAGTGACTGTATCACGATTCCCTCACGGTGGCAAACGACATTGTCAAAAATCGACGTTCAAACTTGTTGATCGCATCTACGCGGAGTATATCAGGCACCATGATAACATTTTCATACTATTTATAGATTCGGACTGTATTTTAGATCGAGTCTGCATACAAAATTTTGTATACGACATGGAGTTAAGCCCAGGCAATACCAGACAGATGCTGGCAATGACGGGGGTCATCACTTCCACAACAAAAAGGCACAGCATCATTACATTACTCCAAGACATGGAATATATTCATGGTCAGCTTTTCGAGCGCACCGTGGAATCTGGCTGTGGTTCAGTAACATGTCTGCCAGGAGCGTTGACAATGCTTCGATTCTCTGCATTCAGGCGGATGGCAAAATATTACTTCGCGGACAAAGCCGAAGAGTGTGACGATTTGTTTGACTACGCCAAATGCCATCTGGGTGAGGATCGGTGGCTTACTCATCTTTTCATGATAGGCGCCAAGCAGCGTTATCAGATTCAAATGTGCACATCAGCCTTCTGCAAGACGGAAGCGGTTCAGACATATCGCTCGCTTGTCAAGCAAAGACGTCGGTGGTTCTTGGGTTTCATAACGAATGAAGTTTGCATGTTGACTGATTGGCGTCTGTGGAAGAGATATCCGGCACTGATTTTGGTAAGGTTCATGCAAAATACGATTCGAACAACGGCGCTATTATTTTTCGTCATGGCCATTGCTCTATTGACTACTACTGCAAAGCCACATGATTTGCCAGTGGGCTTCATTGCCGTGTCGCTGGGGTTGAATTGGCTCTTAATGCTGTACTTCGGCGCCAAGTTAAAGCGATTCAAGATATGGCTATATCCTCTCATGTTCATTCTGAACCCCCTATTCAACTGGTACTACATGGTGTACGGGATCTTGACCGCTGGATCAAGGACATGGGGTGGCCCTCGAGCTGACGCAGCAGCTGCCGATCAACATACAACTGCTCGGGAAGCAGCAGAACAGGCAGAGAAGCTTGGGGATGAGTTGAATATTGTACCCGAGTCATTCAAACCTGCGAAAGAAGCGAGAACATTGGCTGGCAACGTACATCAAGGCAGGATCATGATCAATCGAAGCAGAAGTATTGTCAGACCTCCGGACGCGGTAGATGGTCAATTTTCAAGCCCAAGACAAATGATGACCATTAGATCATGATCGACATGCGCCACAGCCAATGTTAAAGACCAGAGAACGAATTCGTTGATTTGCAAAGGAATGTGTGCCAGAACGAGGAATCGTGGTGTGCACAAAGAGGCAGTGAAAAGCAAGTTTCGTACATGATACGTGTCAAACCATGTTCAGCATCAGACTCTTCAAGCGGCAATGAATGGGTCAGATATGACGTGGTAGATATGACGTGGATAAAGGGAGAGAATTTTGCATGGAATTCCGTGGTAATTCTCTCGAGTTGAATCTCATGAAACGGGCCGTCTAATTCTGACCTAGGGATATAAATCTTGTCTCTATAGAATTTTGGAGCAACTCCATGCTGAATGAATACTGTCTGAAGAACAAATGTTCTGAAACAAGGACTAAGGCGTCTCAAAGAAGCTCTTGATAAAAGACACCAAGGCTTGATCCCTGTATGTGAAGTATTTCTGTCTACAGGAGTATTGGTACCTGGTTCTGAAATAAATATGTTTTATATTTCGTTCGAGGCATAATTTACAACGCACAAACCAGCAATTACAACTGTGACGCAAAGTTCTACGCGTCAAGGCGCAAGTGAATGAATGGGTCATCCACTAAAAGGTCTGTTTTTGTTGTTCAAACCGGATGTCTCTGGAAAATTCTTCCAACTTCCAGGGAGGAACGGGTAGGTACATGGGATCCGGTGGCGGGGCCGCATTTTTTTGGTACTCTATGCGTGTCTGTTGGCGGGCGAGGTACAGCGAAAGCGAGACCTTGCAGTATGGCCCTCGGGTATATCTCTCTTCGATGGGGCTTGCAGTCAGCATTGGTGCTTCGGCCTGACGGGTACAGAAGAAGGATCCAGAGTGACTGACGCCTGACACTCACACTTCTAATATCCCACTCCAATACCGGCCAGGAAAGCACGGTTCTCACCGCCCACCCAAGAAAAGTTCGTCCGCTTTTACCATCACCCCTCCAACAACTCCTCCAACAACTCCTAGCCTAACCACAAGCTCTTGTCTACCTCGCTTGCGAGCCGCGATCTGCACATCTCTTTTTTCGTGTAAACGTCTGTGCATCACTCAAGCTTTCTGCTGTTGTGTACGATTCTCGACTTGTCGGTAATTTGACGCTCCTGCCAACCCCTCGCTCTGAACACCCCGCGTTTTCCTTCGCCGGTTAAGATAAGCGATAAAGAGGAAAAGAAGATAATAGAATCTACTGCGTAGAGCGGCAACTCTACACAGATCAGGCACAATGAGCGTCGTGGGTACGTACATTGGCATTTCGTATTGATCTGAGCTGTCGAATATGCTCGCATATTAGGTCTTCCTAAGAGACTGTTGCCGAAGCTATCGCGAAAAGCTCAAGGCATTCTGAGAGCGTCGTAATGAAAGATCATGGTTTTGTAACAATAGCTGACAGCCTTCTTTGCTCATTAGGTGTCGATTTCGGAACCCTCAAGACGGTGATCGCTGTCGCTAGAAATCGTGGCGTTGACACAGTTAGTACCAGTTTCCGCAAATCCTTGCGCATCATTCAGTCACTCTGTGTTCTCTCCTAACTTCATCTGCCACACCGTGACGCTATTCATAACCTACGACTGTCCTGCTAATTTCTACAAAACACGCAGATCACCAATGAAGTTTCTAACCGATCCACTCCGTAAGTCTAGCCACCATGCGGCAATTCCTCATGCTTACTGCGGGCAATGATACGCCAAACAACAAGATGTTTGACGGACTTTGCTGAGATTCATGCTAATGGCTGTACCTGGTTGCAGGTCTATGGTTGGTTTTGGTCCAAAAAATCGCTATATCGGCGAAAGTGCCAAGACTCAGGAAATTTCCAACCTTAAGAACACTGTCAATTGCCTGAAACGACTCGTCGGCCGATCCTTCAACGATCCCGATGTGAAGATTGAGCAGCAATTTGTCACTGCCCCCTTGGTTGATATGAATGGACAGGTTGGAGTCGAGGTCAACTACCTTGGCAGCGCCCAGAAGTTCACAGCAACCCAGCTTGCTGCCACATTTTTAAGCAAGATCAAACAGACTGCTGCCAACGAACTGAAACTTCCAGTTTCAGACATGTGCATGAGTGTTCCCGCTTGGTTTACCGACGCCCAACGACGTGCTCTCTTGGATGCAGCTGAGATTGCTGGGCTCAAAGTACTGCGTCTAGTTAATGATACCACTGCTGCTGCACTCAGCTGGGGTATCACAAAGCTAGACCTACCGGCCCCTGAAGAGAAGCCCCGGCGAGTGTGCTTCGTCGATATTGGTCACTCCACCTATACCTGCTCTGTGGTCGAGTTCAAGAAGGGAGAGCTCGCTGTTAAATCCACTGCATGGGATCGCAATTTCGGCGGCCGAGACTTCGACAAAGCTATTGTTGATCATCTTGCCAAGGAATTCCAGGCCAAGTTCAAAGTCGACATCTACACCAATGGCCGAGCTATGGCTCGTACTATTGCCGCCGCCGAGAAGTGCAAAAAGGTGTTGTCGGCTAACCAGCAGGCTCCCGTCAATATCGAATCAATCATGAACGATATTGATGTCTCCGCTATGATTACTCGCCAGGAGTTCGAGGATATGGTTGAGCCTCTCCTATCTCGCACCCATGTGCCCTTGGAACAGGCTCTCGCCGAAGCCAAGGTTAGCAAGGAAGACATTGACGTGATTGAAATCATTGGAGGTGGCGCACGTGTGCCCGCCTTAAAGGACCGTATTCAGTCTTTCTTTGGCAAGCCTCTTTCATATACCTTGAACGCAGACGAAGCAAACGCCCGCGGATGTGCCTTCAACTGTGCCATTCTTTCTCCGGTGTTCCGAGTTCGTGACTTTGCAGTCCAGGACGTTATCAGCTACCCCATCGAGTTCGCTTGGGAAAAGGCTGCTGATATACCCGATGAAGATACTAGCCTCACTGTGTTCAATAAGGGCAATGTTCTTCCTTCCACCAAAATCTTGACTTTCTATCGGAAGCAGCCATTCGATCTGGAAGCTAGGTACGCGAAACCAGATGAACTTCCCGGCAAGCAAAACCCTTGGATTGGACGATTTTCCGTCAAGGGCGTTAAGGCGGAGGGACAAGACGAATTCATGATCTGCAAACTCAAAGCCCGTGTCAATATTCACGGAGTATTGAACGTTGAATCCGGGTATTACGTGGAAGATCAAGAAATTGAGGAAGAGATAAAGGACGATGAGAAGGAAGGAGCCGAGAAAAAGGATGGCGATGTAAGTCTGGAGAGATTTCTAAACGATCCAGTCATTCATATTGAGCACTAACAAGCGATACTAGGTCATGGATACAGACAAGGAAAACACACCCAAGAAAACTCGAAAAGTCAAAAAGCAGGTCCGGAAAGGAGATCTGCCCATTTCCAGTGGTACTTCTGCTTTGGATGCTGCTCAAAAGGCTATCTTTGCCGAGAGAGAAGCAACCATGGTCATGGAGGACAGGCTTATTGCGGAGACAGAAGAAAAGAAGAACGAGTTTGAGACGTATATCTACGACCTTCGTGCTAAATTGGACGAGCAATATGCTGAATTCGCAAGCGAGGAGGAAAAGGCGTCCATCAAGAGTAAATTGGAGACCGCAGAGGTAGGCTTCCGAAAGCCACATGACATGCATTTTAATCTAGGATTGATGCTAACTCATGATTCCTTGATAGGACTGGCTCTACGATGAGGGAAGTGACGCAGCTAAAGGTGTTTACATTGCCAAAATGGATGAGCTCAGAGCCCTTGCCGGTCCAATCGTTCAAAGACACTTTGAGAAAGTCGAGGCTGAGCGTCGCGCCATCCAGGAGCGCGTCGAGGCAGAGCAGGCAGCCAAAAGAGCCGCCGAGGAGGAAGCTCGCAAAATAGCTGAGGCCGAGAAGGCAGCTCAACAGACGGTAGGCGACCAGGAGATGAAGGATGCTGATGCCGTTCAGCCTGAAGCCGAGGAAGTCCCTGAGTTGAGTTAGATTAGACATGATTCTTGAAGAAACCTTCGCACGGGATACAGGACACATGAGCAGATACGGCGAGACGGAAAGATGACATCAAAGTAAGAGAAATTTCGTACACATAGCAGGACCGACTAAGGTGTTCATGGGCCGTTATAAAACCTGGTCAGCACAGGACATTCCCAAGATACCTAGATAAGTAGTATAGAGAAAGATAGCCAACAGTTCTTTTGTGCTTTCTATGCATGTGTTTCCAGAAACAGAATCTGATTACAAGCATTGTTTGTTGCCTGGATAATTTCACATTGGCAATTCTTATTTGCACCAGAGTAGATAGGGCTTTTTTCTCCACACGAGGACCACATGTAATTTTCAGGACGCAACCTGGTGCTAACATGCAAGCATCGTCATCAGCGCGCCTGCGTACGATAAGCTCGCAATGCCCAACTCGGCTTGCATCGAGAATCAGAAGAATCGTTGGCTGTATAATCAGTATGTCTCGATTTCTGACGTGGATTGTGACAATGGCAAATACAGAAACTCGATATCACCCAGCATGGTACGCCCAGACTAATTCTGACAAGGTTGATTGAGAAAGACGATCATGCTATGTACAGAGGCTACATCCTTGTAAATTCTTCCAGGTTCAGGAGCCATGCTTTTAGATCGAAACTACATCTTGTCAAATCATATTTTCTTTCAATTTTATTTTTATTTTTACGACAAGTGATTACTCCGTTATCAGGTGAGCCTTCCAAAGTGAGCCATGGATTCTTTCCACATTGTCTCCCACTCCGCAAGTCAGCCTCTTGCACCAAAGACAGGCTTGCTTCTCAGATGCAGACCCTGTTTGTTGCCTGAGCTACCAATCTCAGTGACCTACTCCTCTGGCAGATGGTTTCTGGCAGAGCCAAACAGAACAGAACTACGAGGTAAACCAACAAGTGAAACCCAGACAGCTGACACAACATATGTGCCATTCCCCTTTTGTATATCTAGTTGATGTCGAAAAGAGGCTTCAGTTTGATGATCAGCTGCCACTCATCGTTGCTGACATCTTTGCGATAGAATTCCTTCAGGCAGTCGATACTGGCTCGAGATATCAAACTGTACAAGCTGTCAGATTCTTCCAAGTGTCTTCCATACGTGGGCTGGTGACCGCCCATCTCAATCTTGATAGCAACCGACGGCTGGCCCTTCTTGCACACTGGAATTTGCTTGTGGTCTCGCTCGATGGATGTACTGAAGGGGAAAAAACCATGTTAGCAAAGCAGAGTCTTTGAACTCGAATAATCTCAAAGCGGCCCAATGTGGCCTTGGCAGCGGATAAGACTTACACCCTGCCGAGGCTGATAACCTCTTTGACGCCGGTCACAGAGTTGGTCTTGACCGCAGCTACTGGGGTGTTGATCTTGAGCTGGCCATCAACAACATCAACACCAATAACAATAGGGCTCGTCTTATTAAAAACGGCAACTGGTTTCAAAACGCAAGGGAAAACGGCCAACATCTTGGACTCTTCCTTCTTCTTCTCTAACATTTGGTCCATATGCTTGGTGAAGTCGTCAAACAAATGGTAAATAATGTCTGCCGTGAAAATCTTGATACCTTGATCCTCAGCGTATGCCTGCGCTTCTTTGTCGACCTTGACGTCGAAGCAGAGCATTACAGCATAATCTGGGGCCTTTTCCAACATAATGCCACACTGCATAACATCTCTCTTGTAAACGGGACCAATCCCAACGTTTGCGACGGGAATTTTGCAGTCTTTCAAGAAATCCAGCAAGGCTTCTAACGAACCAAGAGTAGACGCCTGGACACTGACACCACGGCCGGTCTTTTCCACTCTGCTCAGCAGGTTTGTAAGATCGGCCTCGACTTCATCCTCGATGTCCTCTTCATCGTCGTCGGGACCAACAACCATGAGTCTGGAACCAGCAATAGCACCCTCGAGGCCAGGAGCGCTGATCTTCACACCAAGAGCAGCCTTGACCTCCTTGTTGTGAACGTATTGCGACTTCAGACGCAGCTCACGAAGTGGCGCTGGTGTCAGCAGTGCTCTAATATTCGTCTTGATTGCCCCTTCTGTGCCACAGATGACAATTCGGTCGCCTTCCCTTAGAATACCATTGGAGAGAACAACATCTATAGTCATTCCAAAACCTTCGATAGCCTTGACTTCGAGAACCGTAGCCTGGACTTCGGAAAGGTACATCAACGAGCCAACCATACGCTCTTGTGTGAGTTGAACGATCAGCTTCAGCATATCGGGAATACCTTCGCCAGTGTGCGCTGAGGTTGGCACTAGAGAAACGAACTTGGACATGGACTTATTTTCATAGAAAAGCTCCGAATTGAACCCTTGCTCTGAAAAGGCCAGTCTGGTCTCCTCTAGACGCTTCTTGAACTCATTGTGGACAGCCTTGTTTTGAAGGGCCAAACTCTCACGGAAACCATTATTGTCGACTTTCTTCCATCCGTAAAGTCTGTCGATCTTGTTTAGAGCGACGATAAAGGGCGTCTTGCGATCTCTAAGGAGACGCATAGATTCCAGTGTTTGAGGCTCCAAACCGTGCATAATGTCCACAACCAAGATTGCAATATTACAAAGCGAAGAACCACGGGAACGCAGATTTGAGAAAGACTCGTGACCGGGAGTATCGATGATGAGAAGGCCAGGCACTTTGAACTCGAATTCGTTATTTTGGTTGACGACCGCAGTCTTTTGTCTGATTGCGTCGACTGGAAAGTATGTGGCACCAATCTGTTGGGTAATACCACCGGCTTCGCCTTCTTGGACATTAGTCTGACGAATCTTGTCAAGAAGCTTGGTTTTTCCGGTATCAACATGGCCAAGAATGCAGCATATGGGAGACCGCAGGTTATCCTTTGACCGCGCAGCCAAAGCAGCCTGATGGGCCCTTTCCCTTCGCTCCGCCGCTTCCTTTTTGCGTTGAATCTCTGCTTGTTGCGCAGCTGACAGCACTTCGTCCTCAGATTCCTCATCGTCATCGTCATTTCCGTCATCCTCTTCTTCTTTCTCGTCGTCCCCATTAGCATCTTTGACTTTGCCATTGAGCGTAGCATCCTCATCATCTGAGTCTGCGTCCCAGCTTTCTTTGACGTCACCGTCTGAAGCAGCAGCGGCTTCCCAGTCATCTTCAATGTCGCTTTCAGCCGCAATTTTCTCGGCGACAGCGTTGGCCTCTGCCTCTGCCTTCTCTTGAGCAGCTTTCTCTTCAGCCTCCTTGAGAGCTCTTTCAGCTTGGATGCGAGCTCTCTCGGCCGCCTCGGCGAGAGCAGCTTCCTCGTCAACCTTGACCGGACAATCAGCATCGCGAGTAAATGTCTACGCGGCAAGACAACTTACCCTGTCATTCCTTCCCTTCTTCTTTCTACTATCATAGACAACCTTCTTTTTGGGTTCCTCTGCTGACTCCTGGGGACCAACTTTAATACCAGCAGCTAACATTTGCTGTAGCTTTCTCTCATTACGTGCCTTCTCCTCTTTTTGAGCCTTGGTAAGGAACCTGCCTTCCTTCTTCAACTGCTCAATCTTATCTTTTTCCTTTTGTTTCTTGAGAGCCTTGGCCTCTTCCCTCCGCCTTATCTCTTCCTCCGCCAAATGTTCTTCTCTCTCTGCTTGAGCCTTGGCCTCCGCCAAAAGACGTTCTTCCTCTTCTTTTCGCTTACGTAACTCCTCCTGCTGCTTCTGGATCATGGCAAGGTGAGCCGGAATCTTCTTCTTCTTACCTCCAGCTTCGGAAGCAGGAGCTGGGGCGGCGGGAGCAGCTTTTTGTTCAGCATCCTTGGTCGGGGTTACCGTGTCTGGCTCTGCGGACTTGGGTGGGATAATGGTCTTCTTCTTTGCGGCCTTGTTTTGGAGATAATAGTGGAAGTGTTAGTAGAGCGCACAGGCTGCAAGGAAGTCCTCTTAAGAATTTTCATAAGGCAAATGTGAATTAAAAAGACCTTTGGCATACAACGTACCTGCTCCTTTTTGCGTTGCTTCTCGCGCTCCTTCTTCAGTTTTTCCTTTTCGGCCTTTGTGAGAATTCTGCCAGACTCAACGTTATCCCCATCTACCCCGTCATTCTGTTTAGCGGCAGGCTTTCCCTTGACGCCTTTGCCCTTCTTCTGGGGTGAGGCGAACTCGTCATCTTGAGTGGCTTCCTGGGGTGTCTTGCTGGAAAAGTCTTCCGCCGGTTCGTGAGCAGTTGCGTTGTCCCCTGGGGCAACGTCATCATCTTTAAGACCTTTCTTCTTCCGTTTCTCTTTGTTCTTTCGCAGCATCGCCATCAAACCGCCTCCACCAGCGGCCTCATTCGCCTCGGTCGCTTCGGGGTCAGCATCGTCTGCTTCGGTTGCAGCTCCGTTGGCAGGAGGGATGGCCTCGCCCAGGTCGGCCTCCCAGTCATCCTGGGCTTTTTTGTTACCCTTCTGCTTCGGCGGCATCTCGGTGGCGGTCCAACTGTGCGGCAGTCTTTTTGCTCCCCAAGACCAGATGAGATAAGGGCCGAATCAAAAAGACTTAGGACAACAAGGTGATGAAAAGGGAAAGTGGACGGTTGTCAAGGGGAGAGAATACGTCGTCGGTGGGATGGGTGCACGCTAGAAAATTTGTGGGTGATCTGCCTGAATAATATGCCAGTGACAATTTTGGGGTTTTGCTGGTCTACGCAACTACTTACCTGGTACCTTTGGCAGAAGGGTAGGAATCATCAGGCTTTGGTGGGTAGACGTACCAAAGTGCCTGCCCAAAAAAAAATTAAAAAAAATTAAAAATTTGTCTAAATCGACATAAGCACCAGAGCGTGGATCACATAATTCGAGGAAAAAGGCTCCCATTCAGCAGATGTCCTCATCCGACGATTTAGAATCAAACTGAGGTTTGATTTATTGCGTGCCATGCTTGGATCAGTGTCCCGCAAGTTAGCGCGGGGCAAATCACTGATGAAGCACCACGTCGCCCTTGCCCAGTCAAGGTGCTGACAGATTTATCGAGACATTGTGGCTATCCGTACTAATACTAACAGGGGCCCAATGTCTCGTTTAATTTGGCGACCACGTGCTGGGTTTGATGGAGGGGCAAATTTTGTTACAAGCAGCAGAGACAGCCCCGCCAAATCCGCGTGTACCTATCCATCTCGTGCCTCTTTCACTGAGGTACTTGCCTAGGTACCTAGGTAGGTACCTGGTAGGTCTTACTTACAGACCCATACTTTTTTATTTTGGGTTAATTGCTTTTTTATGGAACCCCAAACAACTGTTGCACGGTAGGTCTAACCGAACATTAAGTGTGGCGTGGCCACGTCGCAATTTTTGCAACACAAACTGTCGAGAAAAATAAGTACTCACATTGGGGACAGCGCGTTGTTGAACTCGCCCTGCATAGAGTTAGAAATATCAGGTGGGTAGTATCATCGAAAACGGCCCAGAATTCTCATGAACCAAGACCTGAATTTGACAGACAACATGTCGTAGCTTCTTCTATATATTAACACGGAGGCAAGACATATGTACAAGCGTCCAGTGCGACAACAGGGCTGGGTTTTGTCCTAGGTGCGAAGCCGAGCTTACGCAACTTGTCGAGCTTGTGTAAAATGGCAGGATTCTTCTACAAGACTGGTTCCGTGAGATACTCAAGCACATCATATCCAAGCTTGAAGTATGCAGCTTTCCGCTCCTCCTCGCAATGTCCCCTGCCGCCTCTGAAACCCTCTGTCCATCGGCCGTTCTCGAGTCCGTCAAGATACTCTCGGAAAAGATCGAAACCGTCACCGTCCCCAATTATCTTCTCCAGCAACAGATGCTTCACACAGTTGTTCAGTATGTCGCCATTTATATGCATCAACTTAGGGTGCAGTCGAGGTTCAATGTCAATTCCGTCGTCCGAATCCATGTTCTCGGAGTTTGGCAAGCTACACCCTATTATGTTCAGATACGGGCTGCGTAGTGCCAGATTTTGTATCAAGCTTAAAACTCGCCAAAGCTCGAGACGGAGTAAAGTAAAATGTCGCAGGGATCCATCAAGGGATACGCCAAACACGTTGCAACCCCCCTCTTTGCTTGCTATCACTCCGTATCGGTTACGTGGTTCAAGCATTAGCCAAGGCGGCGAGCTTGCAGCATATGCGAAGCGTCTCACCGAAGTAGGTAGCGTAGCCTCAAAAATGACATCAAATTCCTTGTTCTGGTGACTCCAAGGGACCCAGACCCCCGCAATGCCACCTCTGTAATCTGACAGCATTGTTACGGGCCATTGGCCGTCGGCTAAATGGTCGATATCCATGCCTATATCGATCATGTGGACAGTTTTCCGAGATACAGTGTCTGTATGTGTCAGGACCATATCATCACCTATCCCCATCCTGTGGTCAATTACTTCGAGGGAATGCATGGTACTTAAGGCAAGAATCTTGCCGTGGGAGACCCGGAGTGATGTTACCGGTGAATCCAACTCGTATTGTTTCATTTGCTTCAACTTCTTCTCCGTTAAATCCAAAACGTCCCAGTGGATCGTCTTATCGACGCAGAATATAATCCCCTCGTCGTCTCCAATGATTGAATAAATGGGCTTGCCAAATACCTTCTTGTACCGCGTCCAATACTGCAGTTGATTGTCGGAAAGATCCCCATGTTCTGGTTCCTTTCTGTTCACTGAGATGATAAGAAGCCGTCCTTCCTTTGTACCAACAAGTAGAAAAGCGAAAGTTTTGCCGTCCTTCACATGAAGCCACTCACTGAGACCGTATATTCTGTCTCCAGAGTGGCCGAGCCCAGAAATGAATCCCAATGGATTCTTGTCCTTGTCTGACGCAGATGCAATATGCAACCCGGTATCTGGGTCGATGAATGCAAGAGTTGGCTTGCCGTCCTGGAGCAATGCCACCACTAGACAATTCCAAGTGTGGGAAAATATAACGCGGGTTGGCGTACCGTTTAGCGGGAGACATCTGGGAACCATGGCATAGTGCGGCCGGATGTCAGCGAAGAGAAGCTTCGACCCTGCGAGCAACATGATTGACGAGTGACCACCGTACCCAGACAAGTTAAGGCCGAGGCTGAAGGCTGAGTGAACAGGGGGCGAAGGGGAGGAGGAGTCATTGGAGTCTGTCAACCATATGAAGTTCTTCGATTGAAACTTGAGTTTCGTTTCTGAAAAATGTGACATCATGATGAGATTATTGTTAGCGCACACCATGGCAGCAACTCCGCCATCAAAATAGCCCTGTACTGGGAAGACGTCCACGGGAGCGACGCCCATCACTTCGCTATTCCATACAACAGGCTGAGACGGTTGGTCGCATACTCTGATAGTAAGCAAATGCCCACATCGAGTACCCGCAACCAGCGTGGTATTGCTGAGGCTCTCATGAACTGCGCAAATACTAGTCAACGGTTCAAAGGCATAGTTGTTGGCTGTTGTCTGCAGGTAAGGTTCCGCTGCAGCCATAAATCACGTCAGTCTACTTTACAGGTCATCGCGAGCCAGATGAAAGAAGTACATACCTGTCTTTTTCTCCAAAATCTGTGTGGAGACAGCTTCGCCTTCGAGTGAATAAGCAGAAATCCAAGAGGCACCATTTACCACGGAACCGACAATCACAAACAGATTTTCAGCAATTCTGAATGTCGACATGCATGTAACTTCTCCAGGGACATCCCATCTTGCAATAGCGCTCAAATTCAGTTCGTTGACATCGAGGGTGTGAATATGAGAGCCCATGTTGCTGTTCGTGGTGCTTAAGACCACGACTTCGTCGCCACAGCATGCATTTTCCGCAATTGTTCCTGGGCCTGCTAGGAAGTCTGCCAAATAATGACGTGAATTATGTGAGCCCTGTATCAAAGAAATAGAATCCTCGGTTACCTGAATCACGAGACCAGAGTCTTTCTGATGAGCGTCTAACGTTCGAGAACTGAGCTCAAACGCCGTACTGTCGGCCTCCAATGAATCGACCCGAGTAAAATCTTGGGAAAAATGAAGAACAATAGACGAGTTTGGCAGGGCTAATAAACCATATAGGTCATGACCGCCATGATCGCTATCAAGGTAAAAGCCCCATGACCGCCTTGTTGGTTCGCCAGAGTCAATTTCCAACCCAATTCTCCCTGGGATCCCCCATCGCCACTGTGTCAGACTTCCATTCAGTCCGCGGCCAGAAGCACTAAATAAGCTGTCGGGGTTCAATAGTGATCTATTTGAGCCTGGCAAGGGGCTTCTTGAAGCTTGACGGCTGGTGATTGCAATGTCAACCACCGGTGACCAGTTTGGCAGCACAGTAACTCGCTCAAGATCGGTCCTCGGTGCCAGCTGTAGGGCATTGTTTGTTAGTATCGGGTTCTAAACGACTTGAGAGGGAGCAAGACTCATTTCAAGCCCAAACAAGGAGTGCTACCTTCCAAATACCACCAGGACCAGAATCGCCGCCGATAATTAGGATATCAGTGAAAATATCATAAGCCGTGGTAAAAGCCGTATTAATGTTGGTGTCTAGACAACCCACGTTTGTCACAGAAGGGACTAATTCTGGGGCGTCAATCTCAACGTGAATTATTGCCCCATCCTCACGTGCCAAATATATGATGTCAGTTTTCTCGAAATACTTCTTACGACGAAAAGGCCTAGACCACGACGTCCATAACGGCTTTTCTGAGCCATGATGTAGTGGTGTTCTCCCTGGCGTATCTGTTTCTAGCACCTCGAACACTGGGGCGCCAGAAAGACAGTCCTTCACAATACCAATATCGGGTTGCGAAACGGCGAAGAAGGCTGTGTTGAATCGCAACGGTATGAGAAGGGACGGCATGCGGTGTTCTTTGGGTAATCGGCTCCCAATTTTCTCTTCAGCAAATATCTCTTTAAGGGCATCGCCGACCTCCCATTCGTATGTAATCATACGTGAGACTGGCTCACCAGAGTTCCTTTCTTTTCTTGTCACGATGAGTAGAAGAATAATGTGATAGTCATCTTCAGGTCGTGGGTAAAGGAACTCGAGCTTCTGTATGACACCTAATATCGCTCGGATTCTGGTTGACTTGACAGGCTCGATGACCCCGCGTAAGCGATACTGCTCGCGTATTTCTCGCATTGACCGAAATTCGTACATGACGAGTACGCCGTCTGGCGATGCAGCAGCCATATAGCGTGATGAAGGGTCTACAGAAAGATGATGACCCAAGTACGCGAGGTTTTTAGGACTTTCACATTTGCTCAGAACAAATTCGAGAGTTGAGTCATGGTTCTGGCGCAGGCAGGTATAAATTGTATCGCCAGTTTCCAGCATCAACACTAACAATTGCGGCGGCAGGGTTTGGGAAGGTGCAGTGTCGCCTGTTTCGAATGCATCTTGCATCCAGGTATCTTCATCTTCTGACTTGATGATATTTGCTGTATCATCGTCGTCCAATCCAGGCTGAAGTGAGTCACCAAGCACCGCAGCGCCGCGAATGCGGGAGCCGAAATCACTTTTCCGGGTGACTTCATGTACTTGGCCGTCACGCCGAAGCTCACTGATTTGGACAAAATGATCCTGCCATATGTGTTAAGCAAATTTCAGGAAGGAAAAAAAAAAAAAAAAAATATCAACTTTTGGCCCTTCTGACAACTCCGACAGGCACATGACCCACGTTTGACTGCGAGAGGTTGCAGGCTTGGCGAGGAAGTACTCCATGCACAGCCCAGACGCCAAACTAGCTCTCCCTAGCTCCCACAACCCCATCATGCACCTCAATCACCACTTGTTGTCGGTATGACAGGATCGAATAGGCAAGTAAGAAATGGCTAAGAAAGAAACACTACGGATAACGAGCGGGGAAAGGGGGCATAAAAAAGGGAGGGTCCCGGGAACTTACACCAACAAATGCGATGTCGTTATGAGTTTCAGATCTTAATCGAACCGGAAGAATCCAATGAACTATAGGGCTCTCCACTATAGTTCGAGAGAGGATTCCACAGCTAGGAGGATCCAGATGCGGTCTTGCGGTCGTTTTGGGGGTTGCTGATGCCTTAAGGGCAGCCTGGAGGTTGACTGTCTCGGTAACCCACTCGCCGTCTCTCAAAATGCTGGTTTGGAAGGCCATACTGCTGAAGCATGACAGCTTAACCGAGTAATTGCAGTGGAGGTTGTAGCAGAGGCAGGCAAAGAAGCGAAGGAGGGTTAGACATGGAGTGACGCCCTACTCCATCTACTGCAAAATACCTAGCTTTACGGGCCCCGACGTATCAGGTAAGGTTAGTAGGGCGAAGGAAGGATGAAAGTGCCTCGTGAACCAAAAGCGCATCTTATTGCTTAGAATTTTCCTCTTTGTCAATGTACTTGAAAGATTTCGCAATGCTTTATCGCATGGGTTGAGAGTCGTATCCTTGGGGTGGAGCTATACCGTCCTATATGAAGAAGAAACAAATTCTATGTAAGACAAAGTGACACTGAAGTCTCACCCATGGAAAGGAGACGCTAGACGTCCATGGGACTAAGAGGATTCTGACACATACTGTCTTCAAAGAAAGTGACAGTAGAGGAGACGGGTTGTCTAGACCTCTCGATTGACCTCCCCAGCGTCCCCGACAAGCAAGGCCTTGTTCGAAGACAAAGCGGCACCAGGAGAGTCTAGGTCGAGAGTTAAGGGGGCCACGACAGGAGCGGGGAAGAAGAGAAATAAGGGAAGGCAGGTGGGATGTGAGCCGAGTCGAAGCAGAAGCAGCTGAGGTGGTGAGCAGCGTGCGCCCAATATTTAAGCGTCTGGTGGTGCGATGTGTTTGTCACCAGAGTCGAGAGTCGAGGAGCCAGTGGTTGACAACTTGGAACTTGGTTGTGGACGTCACGTCAACTGTCTGGTGCTAATAGCTTGCCACCCTAAAAGGTACCTGGGTACCTACCTGGTAGCCCATTGCCCACTCTACCTCGCCCCCTGACTACCAGGTAGGTACCTAGGTAGGCGCTGTACCTTTGCTCACCACCCCGACTTTGTTATGCGCTCTCTGATAATGGCTACTGTAAAAAGGCTGCTGAAAGAGAAATCAAATTTTGGTAACTATTTTCAGATAGCTTATAACAGTCTTTAGGCGCGCTATTGCTTAAGAATCTATTGCTACAAGCCTATATACACTGGTCAATACCGCAGCGCTCTTATCAAAATTCGGGATGGTGCGCGATGGCAAGGTACCAGGTAGGTACCAGCCTGGAGGACGTAGCTTAGGTACCTCACAACCGGTATGATAGGCGCGGATGACGCATCAGCATCAGCTCGGATATTTTCCCACTTGTGTCCGACGTGCCAAGGTCAGCAAGCACACGACACAGATCCGCATGCTTCGTCCTAGAATCAACCAGAATCAACGCAGCACGAGCCAGACAAGGCAAAATTAGGCCAGACAAGGGTGACAAACACATGAGTTCCCCCTGTGGCAAGCTCAACAAGACTTCGGCCTGGACACAGCATACAGTACGCATCGCGCATCGCACAACACGCAGCACACAGCACACAGCACACAACAAGGCGCATCCGAGCCATGCGAGATGCAACCTGTATCTGCTCAGATCTGGCAATTAGGCCCCTACGGGTGCATGTACATACCTACGTCTGCGCATGTATGTAGGATCAAGTCTCATGCATCAGTTCCAGCCTGTCCTGAACTGCCTGGAGGTAGCACTAACCAAGCTGGATCTAAGGCCTGGCAGCTTACGCGTTAGATGGACAGCTAGTGTTTATTTGAGAAAGAGCGCACATTTCTTGCCGAGATATCAGTCAATGCGTCTTACGCTTCCGCTTGCATCTAATCATCCGCGGTTTCGAGTACCTTGTCAACAACATTTTCAGCCGATCTATCCATGGATCCGAGAGATAATTCTCTCGAAATGAACGACCTTTGAATCTAGTCAAGATCGACCATTATTGCAGTTGTTGCGCAAGTGAGATTTAACCAGGCTCATGCTGGCAAAACTGGAATTTCTGCAGTTGTCCGTTCAGTAGTACACGAGCCCGACTTGTGCTCCGAACCTTCAAGTCTGTCTGTCTGTTTCTTTTGTGTCCACTCATCCCAGTCAGTCACGTACCAGACTTCTCCAATGTTTGAGATAGTTCAGTAAATCGTTATGGCCCAACGGAGGTCAATGGTGGACTGGCACACAGCCGTCGGGCCGGGGAGGGGGCTCATGTGGCTCCTGTACAGGAGCCACCACAAATGTACCACATTCGGAGTTTTGCACATAACAAGCTCGTCTACCGTGTACTGCAATCTACAATCGACTCGCCCTCATTTCAAACATGTCATCAGAATCTTTGTGCTTGTCTGTATCATTGTGATATCGCCGAGGGCGACTCGGTGTGAGACCCAGGCTAAGAAATCCAAACATCCAGCAGGTACAGTACGACGCGGCGAGTTTCGGCGGCGTTGCTCCCGTCATTGTCTCTAAAAATCCGCAAACATGACGAGCCAGCTCACCAGTATGAATATAGAAGAAGGTAGATCATTGGTGCGTTACGCAAACTGCCATTTCTCCAAGTTCATGTGTTGTACATCATGCTTGTCTAGCTTGCTCAGGGTGGGGGATACGCTCGTGGCGTCGAACGTGAAAGCATGGCATGACCTTTCAGCCAGGGGGATCCCCAAAATTGATGTACGAACTCACATCTCGTATCACTTAGAAGGCACACCGGTTAAAGACTTGCATCTGCTAGCTCGAGTCTTACGAAGCCGATGATATCTCTAGATGTTTTCTTCCCTGAAAGAAACAGCTATTGCTAGCCACTACCCCGGCTCAACAAGTCGTCGAGCCTAGTAGATGTTGAGGGAGTTTCATCACCTGGCGGCAAGGGACCAGCTTTGCCTCCTCCACGGCCCATTGGAAACAATCGTGGTCAATACATCCATACTTCTGTTTCGTGAAGCTCATTTCAGCCTAAAATTCGATGTAGTAATGCCCCTGAATTCTACACGATCCTTGCTGACGATACCGAGTTGACGATTCCTCGGCCACAGGCTCAGTTTCGATCCCTGTATGCGGTTTGATGACTCGTGAGCCTATACTCCACATGTGCTCGAGAAATCTCAAATTTATCGGCAGATGCTCTCTTGGATGAGCCGTCCAGCCATCACAAATCGCCGAGAAGTTTCAACAGGCAAGCCAGAAAACATCGAACTTGACGATTGTCAAGATTGGTTCAAACTACGGAGTAATCTGATATTTAAAGCAATTCTAGCTGGTGTTGTTGCTAAGATAAGAAGTGTCGTCCTTAAAGTTGATCCAGTGCTTGGAAGACTGACGGCCCAACTGAGGCCCATCAGGAAGGCGTTTCTTTTCAAGCAGGTTGCAGAGATCCGACAATTGTCCCGTTTTTTTTGCTACCCATTTGCGAGCCCCTACTTCCGGAAACCTCAACTGTGCAACACAAATCGTAGATCCGTCCCTCCGTCAGTGGCCTGTTCATAGACTGTTTAATTTTGCTACACGTTCTTGCATAGAAATGCGAATGTGACGCAAGTGGACGTTCTCGCTATCCGGACCTGACGAAAACAATCGAAACTCAGTGGCCCAAGAGAATAAGCAGCACTTTCCGGAAACGTCTCTCGATCTCATGTCTACCTCGTCTGCAGCCTTCTGAGGCAATTCCCGGTTCTATTTCAAAGGCTATTTCATTGGATGAAGATCAAAAGGTGAGTTGGGGAGGGTATGTCCAAACCTCGGGCAAACCAATAGGGTGGCAAAACGGGCATCAGAATTTGCCTCTGCGGCGCATCGAGCGCTTCTACGGTTACCCCAGCAAGCAGTGATCAATGTGCCAAAACTATAGTTGACCAAGTTTCATATTTCCTCTCCGATTCACGTTGTACTTTAGCGCTGTATTGCACTCGTAAAGTCCTTTCCCCATTCTTGAACCTAAAGTCGTTCAAGAAATCATCGGTGTTACGCTTGTTCTGCGACAGTTGGACAACTGGCAGTCACCTCATCCCATGCGTATAGCTGCTTCAGCAAAAGTAATGAACGAAAAGTGCAAGAAAATCTGATATCGCAGACATTCTTCTATTTATCAGGAAACCGGATAAAGAGAATCCAGTCCTGTTGTGGCATGCTTGACCATTATCTCATTTATATTGACCTGGGCCATCAGCTGGGGCGTCTATTTCAATATTGAAGTCGAGCGCCGTCGCCACCATGTTACAACCAATGAATGATCAAGCGGGTGAATGTCGCGAACTGGAGACTTAACACAGCGTCAGACATGGATATGCTGGCAGCTCGCCTTACGTGACCTGGCAATTTTTCTTGGATGGTGTCACTCAAGCGTTTGAAGGTGTTTGGGAGTCATTCCTGACTTGATAGTGACCTTTCTCTGCGGTGCCACTCGAGGACCAGGAAGGACACCACCTGGCACACTAGACATGGCCATGGCCGTCAAATACGTAAAGCTGTTGAGAGAGCCTACTATGCGTAACACATGCTCGGGGGAATCGCCCACATCATCACCATGGCTCGGGAAGGGCGCCGGTGTATCACAAACCACAGATGGGTTTTATGCTTGCTTGCTCCTCGCCCTCGAGCGAAACCAGCACTTATTATTATATATTTTGCCCCTCTGTTCCCATCCAGCCGAAGTCTTAACGACTGGAGGGTCACAGAACGCGTAGTGACTTCATAAACATGTTATGCAAATATGAGAGCAGGGCAGGGCAGCCTAAGATTAGTAATATTCCCCTAAAGAGAGGGGACACTGTGAAGGTATTTGCTACCTCCAGTTCAATCATTTCATACTGACTTCAGCCCTTCTGTTCTCCGCAGATACCAGAATGACAGTCTATTGGAAGCAACCCGGCGAGAGGCTGCAGCCTAATAAAAGACAGCAGTCTGTGTAAGAGGATGAAGATGGTGTTATTCAACCACGCTTCAACAGCCTGTTCCTCTTCTTGCCT
The DNA here is from genome assembly GCA_001008035.1 of Atkinsonella texensis. Lineage (NCBI taxonomy): Eukaryota > Fungi > Ascomycota > Sordariomycetes > Hypocreales > Clavicipitaceae > Atkinsonella > Atkinsonella texensis. The sequence goes on from KQ061691.1 coordinate 577,794, forward strand.
TTCTATCTTCTTCAAAGGCCTTGGTCACTAATTCTTGCTCCTCTGAGCAATCATGCCCTGACTCGGTGGATGGCAGGTGATCTCGTGACGAACCCTGTCGTTTTGTGAACTCTTGGCAATCAATTTTTGCGAGTGACGGGTTGAGCTTGCTATTGGAAGAAGAAGGTGGCATCCTGTATTTGCTAAGGCAAGATTGGCAGAGCTCAAACGAATGATCCTGGATAAATTTGGCTGACGCAAGGGTGAACAACAGTCAAGCCAAAGTCCTCCAATCACCGTCGTATCCAAGCAACTCTTCCTGCATCGAACTACTTCCATCGGATCGACGAGCTGTATAGACATACGTATAGAGTACTGCGCTCATGAACAACCCTGCCACCCTGTTGAGATACTTGAGTTTGCAAGATATGCAGATAGCCATGCATCAGCATCTAGACCAATCCTTCATTGTCTCATCGTTACATTGGAAAAAGCCACTAGACCCCGCCATGACTTGTGGGCTGCTGAACGGTGCCTCTGCTGAATGCTCAGATTGCCCAGAACGAATACAAATGTAGACGGTATGTGTAGGACTGTGACACAGCGACAGCTTTGAACACCTGACCAGTAATAGGCGAACTAGGGAATCTGCTTAGCCTTCTTTGATGATCAAACCTGACTTGGCTTGCTTGTTGTTGCTCATCACGGTAACACTATATGTTTACGTCCGAGATGCAATTCTGACAAGAGAGGCTTGTCGTGAGCTGCACCCACCTTCGACAGAAACAGGGACAGCAGTAGAGCCATATTAGCCACGGGGCAAAGTTTGGGTGGCCAGATAACACAAACTAGGGCCTCGACATACCAGAATGCTTCGTGAGCATAATCTTGCTAGTATATATAAGTAGGCTATACGGAGTACTTCTAAGGACCTGGAAGCGAGGGATCCTGCTTAATGCTGGCTTTGCTGTCCTCAGGGGCTCATACAGTGCTGCTCTTTGGTGTAGTCACGTAGCCCGTGTTTATCCAATTTTAATTTTTTTTTTTGGGGGGGGGGGGGGGGGGGGGAAAAAGGGGGTTGGGGGGGGGGAAGCATCACCATAACAACTTGTCTCTCTGGGGGGTTTCTAGATGTTCCGTGCTCATATGTCATGGTTTCCAGCTGCAGCGGAAACCAATAGGTCAACGCTTTCTGGCGCACTTGTCTTGGAGAGATGAAAAGAGACTTGGGTTGCAAGGACCATGGCTGGGAAGGAAGGAGGTCATGGCGGAAACAAACTGCTTAGCATTGACGTGGCAGCAGCGTCGCAGCATTCGAACGCCGGTGCATTCCACGGCCATTGGCCATTGGTGGTAGTTTGGACCTTGTGTAGCACGCAAGCGGTACAAGGCAGGTGAGGCTCTGTTGTGCCTAGGAGGAATTGTCGGCGCGGTTAGATCCACGATATCCGGCTTTAACACATTCCCGCGGGTGAGTAGCCGTCATAGTTATAGCCGCTGCTGGAGAGGACATGTCATAATATTAATGAGCCTGTGAACGGACCTGCATGCTCGGCCAGCACAAGTATTTAAAATGGTTCTCTACTTGGTTCTTTACTTGTATTCTTCATGATCTGGGAAATACCACCGTCGGTCCGACCACCGCCTGGGTCTAGCAGCCCCAATCGTCACAGTTTTATGAATAGACACCGGGGCGGACCAAGTTGAATTATTATTACAGAACCTGAAGTTTATCCGTGTGTCCGCCACACGGAGACAACGGGACTGAGCGGCACGGTCCGAACCATTTGCATATATTCTAAACTTTCTTTGAATTCTTCTACAAATCTACTTGGCGGCAGGGATTAGATCCAATTAAACATCGGCTTATAGCCATCTGTAATGTAATACCTGGTCCACCACCCAGATTTGAGTAAAATTAAGGTTACGAGAGGAGTTACAAGGAATCCTTGCTGACATTTATAGCTCAATAACGTACCAAATTACATGGTAATTTCGCGTATCATGTATACCACAACCCTTGTGAGTGTTTTGCAAGATGATTCCAGATGATTCCAGTGTTGGAATTATATACGCCAGTTGAAACTGTTAAGCCCATGCCTTTCTACCTCCCATTGTGGACTGAAGTACGCTTGAGCATAATTTAGAACTTGTGGTATCTGATCCGCTTATGCGGAAAAGAGGCAACAGCTCCAATCTTCCATATTATTTCTTGGCTTACGGCGTACATGAGGGAGGATGATAATTTGTGTTATCGGTGTTTATATAACACCGGTTGTCATACTAGACTGCAAGTCGCCCGCTGAGAGCCCCACCGGTGTGCTCCACTCTCTATTGTAGGTGCGAATATTTGTAATTGGTACTGTATAAGACAAAATCATCAATATCAATTCAAAATAAATACATGCTAAAAACCGAGTTTATATCTCATATACTTTAGTTGAAAACTGCGATTTGATTCTATATATAAAAAGTAGAGACAATGTGGGTCTACTTAAATACAATTACACCTATTTCTAGCCACTAACTAATAAGGGCGCTGATCTTACTAAACGCACAGCAGCTAAACCTCAAACGGAAGAAGTACTCCTACACCAATTTTTTGCCCAGAGATACCTCTAGTAATTCCTCCTTTCTAGCTAGGCCTAGTTAAGTATGAAATAGCACAACTTCACTATATTCTCACTATAACACTCTATATTGCGCTCAAAAATCCGTTGCTGTGCGTTTAATTGTCTTTACTTTATACTGTATCCACATAAGTCAGGACCTCGGGATGTGGTGCGGAATACTAGGCTGCAGTTCACCCGATTCAGTATAGCATAGTGGGCTCATTACGTCAACAGAATGATCTCTGATTAGCTAGAATTTGCTAAAATTGGCTGGAATTTGGGGACTGCCTATGGGCCAATTAGAGCTGAGTTTTTAGCGGATACTATCTCTGATAGCTGCAAGAAAGTGGAGTTAACCAACCAACCAGAGAGCTTCCATTGTTATTAGGTCTACCCCACTATGGAGGTGACCTGCAGCCTAGTGTTGTTCCCTCAGGCCTGACGCATAGCTCGTCACAAAATGGGCGCTAAATTCAAACGGTGTCAGCCACAGCATAATTTGAGCAAGGCCTAGAACTTGCACACAAATCTCCGTATCTATTTGTAATTTTTAAGCAGGCCTAGCCGACATGCTGCTTTTAGGGCCTAAAGTTCCTTTATATTTTCCTTTGTTAGAGATTAGCGAAGCAATTCGTAAGGATATTGCCGCCCATTGCTTTATCTCATAATATGCTGTGTTCCTTAAAATGAATAAGTTGAAGATTCATAATTTTATCGCTGAAAACTTGAAGCAAGCGTAAGGTTCTTTTCCTATTTTAAGTAGTTATTGTTAATAGGGCCTAGGCTCTTTTGAGTGTTCGATTAGAGTTAGTGTTCTTTATTCCTTCATTTAGAAACCGCTGCACGAACGTTACAAAGTACCTACCTAGCTTGCCCATTTACAATTTGGTGGCGGAAGTACTTGAATTGGCCCCAATTGGCCAATTGGGAAGAAGTGTGATGGGACACCAGCTGGGTCACTGGACCCACATCTCGCTCGGTACACCTTCGGTACTTCTAAGCAGTCACAACAGCTGGCTCTCAACGATCTAGCTGTGATGTGTTCAGAGTACCTCTTTGTATAACCGGAAATTGCTGCAACTTTTTATTATTGCGACACGTCTGGTGCCTCAGCACACTCAAAGGATTGCGCCTTAAATTCCACCTTTGGTTGGCTTTTTTTTAAAACATTTAATTATCGTCTTCTAGTTGTTCTATCTATATGTTGATATCCGTAAAATGCAATGACAACAATTGCAAGACTACAATGCTCTGCTCGCCAATATTCCGCAGCAACGCTACGCGATGCGCCACGTTGTGGCGCGTAGGTGCCACAGTTTGGAAGTCAGTATTAACCTGTGACATACCCTTTCTCCAAGACGAGTTGTCTGTTGCCTCTGCCAGCATCTCTCAATAACTCGGCCCATGCAGTGAGGACGCCACACAGAGATATTGGAAATAGCCCGCACATCCTCATGGAGTTACAAAGAGAGCCTATCGAGGCACCAGCTGGTTCAACAAGCGATAACAAAGATAGCCTCGAAACAGCGGACTATAGCTCCGATCAACAAAACCAACGTGGCCTCTGCGAAAAGAAACCCGAGGCTATTCGGGAAGCCTGCAGATGGAGGGACGTACAAAAGCTGAGAAGTCTCGCCGAATCAACTGATGGGTTCCTCAATGATGAGTTACGCCGACTAGCATGTACGTATAATCCGACACGGCTTGTTCTGGCAGCCTCAGCCATTAAGTTCATGTTCGTGTACAAAAAAACTAAGTTGCATCTCCTCATATATTAGGGCCTATTCTGCTAGGCCTTTCGCCCGAACCTTGTACTTGCGCAATGGACATTATGGACGGCGACTCAAGTACCAAGTGTGACTGGGAAAGCTTGCCGCGTCATCGAGATGAGGAACAAGTACAACTCGATGTGAATAGATCTTTCATATATTATCCAATAGGTGCGTGCCTGGAAAACATCTATCTCTGATATCATTTGAACGGAGAATCCAAAACTCCATGTATTGCATCTCATTTTCCACTAACTTCTATATCCATTCACACAGACAAGTCCGATGCTCATATAGAAAAATGCAAATCAGAGCTATCATCCCTAATCATTGAAGTTCTTCGTCGCCATCCATATCTCTGTTATTTCCAAGGCTATCACGACATATGTCAGGTTTTCCTGCTAGCCTTACAACCAGCATGGCGGGCCCGTCTGGTTGCGAGGCTATCCATACTCCGCATACGAGACTTCATGCTTCCCAGTCTGAGGCCAACAACTGCACAGCTAAGGCTGCTTCCCGATATTCTCGCCAATGCCGATCCCAAACTTCGAAAGCATATTGCAACCATAGAACCATTTTACGCACTGGCCGGCACACTCACCATGTATGCGCACAACATCGAGGCGTACCGGGACATTGCACGACTCTTTGATGTCCTTCTAGCCCGAGAGCCGGTCTTCACCATATACGTGTTCGCTCAGATTGTCATCAACCGTCGCAACGAACTCTTGGAGATTGACGAACTGGATATGCTGCAAGTCGTGCTCTCCAGAGTACCGCCGAATATGGACATCAATGCCCTTGTCACCGACGCCGTTAGTCTGTTTGATCGCTACCCTCCACATTCACTGCCATACTGGCGGCACATCTCCAAACACAGTTCGTTGAAAACTGCTAGAGACATCGAGACGAGCTCCCGTCAGAGCTTAGAAGACGGCCATGCCTTCTTCGAAATACAAACGAAAGAAGTTCGCCGGCTGGAAATGCGCGAAAGGATATCAATGACATTTTGGCAATATCGCCGGCCCATCCGAGTATTTGGCATGGCAACCGCAGTCGCCGCCACGGCATTCTACATACGCCAGAACCCATCTGTTCTTCAATACGTGATTTCTCTCTTCGGTTCAACAGGCAGGTCCTGACATTCGGTTTCGTGAGAAACGGACTTTTTTAAAAAAAAATCAAAGTCACTAAAATCAGAGCGTTCCGGCTGGAGTTTCCGTGGCCGTTCTTTTTCTTGAGGCTGTTACATTATTCTAACAGCATAAATAAAAGCGTATTTTTTCAACGGGGAACCTGGGGAGTTATACATCATTTAGATAGATTGGAGGGGTGTCGTGGATCCTCACGGTAACAAGCGCATGATTTACCGACGGTTACAATTTTCGTTGTTAGAAAAAAAATTGCAGTCACTCTGCCGGCAGACCACTTCACCAGCTGTGCTATGTGTCTTTTGGGGCATTTATCAAGATACCTGGCAATGAAAAGGCGTGTAGAAGATAGAACTTTTTCGCAGTCCGTTCTTTATAGCTTTACAGCGAATCTTAGACATCCACAGATAAGACACCTAACATTCGCATGGTAAGTTTCGTCACTGTCATGTGGCGCGTAGACCAATGCCAAATATAGGACCATTTAGAATCACGACACTAAAATACATTACGCGTCTTCTTGATGCGCCGCTTTCAACTTTTCAAAATGCTCCTGCTGTTCCGCAGCAAACTTGCCAGTTGTGTCGGCGATGATGGTCAAAATCAGGGAGTAATTGTTGTAGAGGAACCGCTCGCTCTTCCGCTGGTCACCACCGTAAGACAGGCTCTGCTTATCCAGGAAGGCCTCGACCTCGGAACGCAGGCGGCGCAAGCTGGCTATGACTGGCTCGTCATCTCCAGCTTCCGCACTCAAGGTTAGGAACCCGTGGAGAAGTTGACCGAAGCGCTGGGTTACAACATGCGGCGCCGCGGTCATTTTGGCGGTATCGCTTGTGGATCGACTGGATTTGCTGGGTAGACTGTTGGACAATTGTCGGACGGATTCGCAATGCCGATCCATGACGACTTGTAATCTTGGCCAAAGAAGCATGTTAGTGCCGTTGATGTAGCTGTCGACAGCTGGCACTTTACGACGCTGAAGCTCGAATGCAAAATGTTGATTCAACCGAATGCATAGTAGAATCCCCAACGCGTCATAAGTGTCAGACACGAGGGTCTTTGTCAGAGTCTGACCTGTTTCAAAAGTAGTCTCGAATATGTAGTTGAATATCCTTGAGATTTGGGAATATGACAAAGCTGGAGAGAGGAAGGTGACCAAGAAGGTATACTCCGCTGTTGCATTATCTATGAGAGCCAGGTTGAAGTTTCGAAACTGTACTTCGAGATAATGTGTTGTTTGGTCTTCCTCCGCGAGATGTGAAGTAATTGCGGCCTGGTTGCTTCTCTTCAATAAATCCATTCTCCGGCCCAGGTTGAATGCGTCATGTGGAGGCCCTGCAGCTCGCGTGCTTGACAACACAGTAGCCATTCTTGTGATATCTTCGTGCCCCAGCGTGTCCGACTTATCGAGAAGGTGAGTCTTGATCTTGGCCAATGATTGCTGGTACCGGCTGAACTGCGTTTGGTAGTACCATCGCATTGTATTCATGTATGCCCGAGAAATTTCATCAGCTAGTCTTTCATGGTGCCTATGAAGAAATGTATACAAGTCTTTGAAACGTAGAAAATTTTGCTGCTGTAGGATTTGAGCATTTATATGTGGTGACCGTAGAGCTTTGATCTGAGCCACTAGAAAATCTCGGATACGCTCAATTGCCTATCGCCGCAGTCAGAATCTAGTTTGTTAAGGAATGGCAAGCATCCGATGGCAAATCAGGTAACTCACTTTGAGGGTAAGTTTCTCTAATAATGGTCCTAGCTCTGCGGACGCCTTGTTGAGTTGCGATCCTGAAGACGACTTCTTTTCATGTGCAGCAGCCCTTTTATCTAATTCTGTCAGGATCTTTGCCCATGACTCATCGATATGGCCTGTCGAAATCTTCGAAACAACTTCAGGGGACAAGCTCAGTTCTTCCACTAGCGGTCCCAGGGCTTTCTCGACATCTTTACGATTCTGCAGTCGGCGACTCAGCATAGCGGACCGTTCTTGTAATGACTCAATGTCAGCGGATACAGCGGCTAGGTCGTTTCGAAAGCTGGTCAGGTTCATCTCGACTGAATGAAGCACGCCATCGCAAGCATTAATCGATCGGTGGAGGCTTTCGAATGTGGCCAGTTCTTGTTGGTCTGAAAATTTCGCGTTAGTGATACTCTTAGTGATTTTTCGAATAGCTATGACGGTGACATGAGCCAAACATACAATCATCCGTGCTCTGTGCCTGCCGTGACACTGCAGCGACGTCGTCTGGGACATGGGATGACGCAAGCTCCTTCAATGACAAGCCGCCAAAATCAACCTCCAAGTCAAGATCCGCTTCAACGATAGAACTAGTTTGAGCCTTCTGTTTGCCATGGTCATGAGCTTCGGCTTCGTTTGCGTCTTTCAAGAGCCTGTCCAGAAGCTCTAGAGAATTAGACACGCTCGAGACCGTAGCCGATTGTCGCAATGAAGAACCGTTCACTCGACGAGATGGTGATAGTAAGGAGGATGAAGAATCATTGGATACGAGGGATAGCGATGAGCTTCTGGGGGAGTGTCCAGCTCTTTGCGAAGTTACATAAGGGCTTAGAGTGCTGGATGTCCTGCGCGGAAGAGGTGAATACGACCTGCTCCCAGGTTGCGGCGTGGATTGACCAGAGGCACTGGATGGACCCCCAGCCAGTCGGTCCAGCCACATGTCGCGGCTATAGAATATAGCAATAGAATATAGCACAATATTAGGATTCGACGCGGGAGAAGACGATGGAGACGACCATGTTAGCACTGAGAGCTTCAACTCGTGACTGTCCGAAGCTTAATATATCATGGTCTGGCACATGGCGCCAGCTTGCAGATACTGGCGAGGCTGTCACGCCAGTGGGGCTGGTCTGGGTGCTGTGCTGAAGCGGCTTTGATTGGCTATAATGTTTTCAACATCGACCAGACATGGAAGGATGTAGCAATTGTCGGAGCCCGGGACTGCATTGACAGGGAACGTTGAGTTTTAAGAGATGAATGGATATACTCCATGTAGATCGAGTATTGTGCTTCGCCAGCACGGCGAGGGTCATGATGTGCGGATAATTCAATCGAGTGGCCGTCAAGCTGCGCCAAGGTTTCGCGCGCGAAATTGCATGTGTAAGCGAAGAAGCGTGGCCCCTGATGATTACTGTTCCCATGAACACGTGCTTTGCATTTTATCAAGTGCTTCATTTCATAAATAGTAGTCGCATGCTGGCGTACTGAAGTCGCGTACACTGTATCAGGGAAAGCTTGAGACACCTAAGATTATTATGATTGTAAGGTCGCTCTATATTTCATTGGACAGGAAGTCCTTTCACGGCCAGCTACCTACTAGTGACTTTCCGAGCACGGTCAAGCACATAATTAGAGCAGAGTACTCCGTACTCCGTACAGAATGTACAGAATGTAGAAAATGCAGTGACTGGGGGGGCGATTTGGTCTGATTGTTGTCTTTGACGTGCTAAATTCCGAGCCACCCATGGACTGGGGTGCAGAAGACATCATGTGACCTGGAAAGCAGGAATTCGGTGGATGCCTCTGTCATGTAACTTCGGCTACCAACGTGCTGCAGGGCACAACGACGTTGCATGAACACCGATTCTCATAACAAAGCTCAGCTGCTGCTGCTGCTGTAGCTCTAGCTCTCCGTCACAACTTTGCGGCGCTTTGGCGCTTTCTGCGACTTTCTATATTGTTAGGTCTCGAGCACCAACAGTAGACAGAGTTCCAACCAGGTACATACCTACCCCAGGTACCAGGTACCTAGGTAGGTGCCTGAGGTACCCCGCCACCCGCTGTAGGACTGGTTGACATCTGGCAGCTGGGCCTCGCCTCAGGCATGGTCTAGTTGCGGGAGCTTGCAATCTATCATTTCAACCAGACCCATCGCCAAGGAGGCATTGACATGGCGGCTAGACACGAGAGCCTCAAACATTCAAAAAATCATCAATGGCTTTGGAACCGACCCGCGGAAGTCCAAGTCCAGTCCGGCTCCAACTTCACCAAATTTGTAACACGTGTGGGTATGCAGGAAAGCGTGATCGCGTGCAAGCGCGTCGAACTCGATGCTATTTAGTCGATGCTAATTAGTCGATTTCAGTTCCTTCAAGGCCCGTCCTCCAAAACTGCAGTCGAGACTGTTGTTGACAGAAAATGCTGCTCGGACCCTTTTATTCTTCAATTCACAGTGGTGACGGTCCCAGCTGTTGTTTGATTGTACAGATGACCCAGAGAGGCTAATTCTCGATCTCTTGATGGCGGGTAACCTCTAAATCTTGTCCAAGTTGCCGAACAGACATTGAACGGTCCGGCAATGGACGTAAAATTGTACCACAAATACTGTTTCTCAAAACTCGGTCTCTTTCCTTTTTTGCTTTAGGTAGCTCTTGGTCTAGGGGTTCTGGCGCCATTTGCCAGAGCTTCTCCTAGGAATATGTCTGTGAAAGTGCTTTGGCTTGATGAATGAGCTCGCGCGCTGCGCTGGTACCCGCCCCAGGGCCCAATCTCCAATCACACATGGCAAACAAAAAATCCAATGCGGCGCACCTTATCCCCCTCCATCCTTCTCTTCTCTTCCCGTCTTGCCTTCGACCCTTCTTTTCCTCCTCTCCACCCACTGTACAGCACCTCCACTGCCTTTCGGTGTCAAATTCATCACTCCCGCTTCCTCTCCTTCTACTCCCAAACAAGTCCGCTTTCTTGCGCAATCCATCACCATGGCTGAAGAGGTATGTCGCTCTACAACTACGATGCTACTTATCATTGCGCGGTGCGCTCCGCGACGAGAGTTGAGTAGTGGCCAAAAAAAAAAAAAAAAAAAAATCCCACCCCGCATCGTCCCCTCGTGCCTGCCCCACGGCATCAGTACGCACAAATCAAAATCTCGACACTCAAAGTTGTGGTCTAAATGGAGATCGTGCGCAATTGGGGGATTGTATGGGCCGATGGGCGATGCATCGTCAGAATATTCTGTTTGAATGCCTCTACTCACGAAAGCCGATCAAATAGCACGATGTTACCTTCGAATCCGCCGATGCTGGCGCCTCTCTGACCTACCCCATGCAGTGCTCTGCTCTGCGCAAGAACGGCTTCGTTTGCATCAAGGGCCGCCCCTGCAAGATTGTCGACATGTCCACCTCAAAGACCGGCAAGCACGGTCACGCCAAGGTCCATCTGGTAGCCCTCGACATTTTCACTGGCAAGAAGTACGAAGATCTCTCTCCCTCCACTCACAACATGGACGTCCCCAACGTTTCCCGTCGTGAGTACCAGCTGGTGAGTGTTCCTGTTCCTCTCAAGGATCGCGGCGCAAAACAGAGCTGACTGATGCTTTCTTAGCTTGACATTTCTGATGACGGTTTTCTCTCCCTTATGAACGACGATGGCGACACCAAGGATGATGTCAAGATGCCCGATGGCGAAGTCGGTGAGAAGATCAACAAGCTCTTCAAGATCGATGAGAAGGACACCAGTAAGCTACAACTCTTTCTATTGCTTTCGCAGTCCAATGGAAGTTTGCCTGGGAGCTCGTCTACCTCCAGCCAGTGCAATCACGGTTGGTTCTTCGCGCATGTTCACTGATTAATACATATAGACGTTATCATCCTTACCTCCATGGGCGAGGAAGCTGCCGTTGAAGCCAAGGAGGCTCCCAAGCAGTAAATTAAATTTTATCATGGCCCCAAGCATCGCATGCCTTTGTTTGTAGCTTTGGCACAAACTCGTCCTTTTGATATCTGGACAGATCGGAGTTAAAAGTTGGTGATTCTTGGCACGACAGATACACATGGGCGAGAGGTTTAGGTCGATGCGGGTGGAGACATTACGTGGACGGGATTGTATCGGCTAGCTGCGCACTGAGTACTAAAAAACAGTCCTGGCGCTGGCGCTTTCAACGATTTCCTTTGTTTATGGAACGACTGAGGCCTTGCCAGCATCTCTTGAGTTGATTGCGACTGGGCGAGTCATACCCCCAAAAAGAAAAGGCTGAGATATAATGACCGTATTTCAAAGTTCTCCTTTTGGTGCACGATGGATAAATTCGGGTTAATGATCACAGGAAAGTGACCTATCCCCTAAAGTCCGTGAAGCATATGTAATTCGCTCCTAGTAAAATTTGTGTGAAGGCCATCCAGACTCGTCCTGGGTGAATAGAGAGAGGGACGCACAAGAGCTGCTAAGAACTAACAGCCCCATCTTATTACTTACCGCCATGCACTTCGTGTGGGTCACATTAATGTCTGCATAACTCCGTACAACTCCAAGAACTATCCATCAAAGGCCATAAAGAAAAGTTCGAGCTGTCATCACAGCTGGATTCCCACTCTAATAACTCTCCTCTTGCTGCGTTTTGCGTCTCTGGGAATTTTCGATTTATGTCTGGCACGTGCAGTGAATGAGCCACTTTACCACACCTGACTTGCAATTTGCGTTTCTCACTTTGTGAAGGAACGTTCCAAAGCGATGGAAGACCGACAAGAACTAGGTAAAATGCCCAAGGGCGAATCATGCTCTGAATGCGGAAGTCAGAAATGGTATCTTCAGGATGGTTTACGATTCTGCTCCCGGGGTCATCAAATTGAAGTACGCATCGCGAAAAATATCATCAAAAAGCACGAAGCTAACTGGACATCTTGATGTTGATATGTAGGGTTTTATTCAATTCGACCTTGGTGATGAGGTGGCAGCTGGCCAACTTGGGTCTGTAGTGAGACGGAAAAAAGAAGTCAGAGAGGTTGAAAAACGTCAACTAACAGGACAAGAAGGCAAGACACTGTACCTGGAGGCCATTCAGCTATTGCTACGCATGCAGGCAAACTTCTTGGTGCGGAATAAGAGGCATAAAGACGAATTAGAGACTGTTATTCGGGACCTTTGGGATCTCAGAATCCGTGGTTATGGGTCCATCCTCAACCAAACCAATCCTGGAGACACGAAACTCGAAGTATTCAGCTCGCAACCTACTACTTCAGCAGAGGGGGCAAAGCCTGGTTGGAGAACGATCTCAAGGGGAAAAAGCTGGGACCCAGAACAAGGTTCCGACTGGCCATTGCCCAGACTGTCAGAAACTGTTGCGCTGTGCTATTTGGGATGTTTACTATTAAAAACTGCTACGCGTTTGACAGATCTGCTCACATGGGTATCTGACGGAAATTTGCCGTATTTGAGAGCCGTGAGTTTTCCTCTGAACCTCTCCAAACTTCTCTACCTTGCATTTTGACAACCCCCTTCACCCAGTACTTTCATTTGCCTATCGAGATGCAGAAAAGAATGCCATCTCAGTATGTGAATGTTCTTAAGCTACCATCAGTCACTGGTCTGAGAGGACAAGACCTTTATGAAACCGTTATGGATACAGTACTTTCATACAAACTGAATTATGGTTTGACCTTTCCAGAGATCAACTATTTCCCCATGCTCGTACAGTACGCCAAAGAGCTTGCTTTGCCCGGTATGGCTGGACATCAACACGTTTGTCAACACGCATCCAGCTGATCAACATCAGTTGAGACTATAGTTGCCACAAAAAGACTAGCAGCCGTCCTGAACTACTCCTTCGAGTTTCCCGTTTCCACCGCCAGAATATTTCCCCTGGATCATCCTGAGCTACGTCTTGTTGCCTTCTTGGTTGTTTCGACAAAGCTGTGCTTCCCATTTTGTCAACAACTAGCATCGTTACTCGACACCCCGATGTGTCGCATGCCTCGTCTTGACTGGGAAAAATGGAAGATGGCATATTCAGAAGGCTTGTTAAGTTCTAGACGCCGAAATGCGGACATGCCTGCATTTGATGAATACACACCTGCAAAAGTCGCTAGCTTGGAAGACGAGGAATTCGATGCCTATATGGCATATTTAAGTGCCACCGTTGGCAAAAACAGTAAGATCGCCTTATGCTATAACAGTATGATGCTCGAGAGCTTACATGGAGACAGATGAAGATGTAATAACTCAATTTTTCCCAACCGCACCTGAGCCTCGAGCAGTGCCTTTGACACTGGATATAATAGAAGGTCAAGTCGAGGAGCAAGCTCGCCGAATACTTGCAGAAGTTATTACCTTCGAGAAGACTGCTAGCCCTGAGGCTGGAGACTATGAGGCGTATCGAACAGCTCAAGACTTATCCGAGACTGCTCGTATACTTTACACGGCAGCAGGTCAGTTCTCTCACAAGGAGAAGAATTTCTTCTTTCTCTGGAAGTGCTGACAGTACGCAGGGGAAACTGCTGGGCTCTCCGTTGACATGGTGGTCCAAGCCGTTTACAAATTGGAGCAACGAATGATTTGGTGGCAGAGACAGCAGCCCACTATTGAAGCGTAGCAGTTTTAGAGGACGAAGATTTGTTCAACGAAAGCATCATCATCATATAGTGGTCACTATCTGATATGTTTCATGACTGATGCGCACTAACACAACACCAATTCTCAGGAGGATAATAAAGAGTCGTCTTGTTGTACTCCGTAAAAAGACTGGTATACGCGCGACCCACAAAATCGGGGTACTGTCTCCACTCCAGCGATAAGTTCTTGGTGATGTCATCACGTGACTAAACGGATGACCTAGGGTTTTCTAGTTTTGTTCACCCTTTGAGCCCCACCAACTTTAACGCGGAGACTTGTTCGGCTGCAGAAAACCTCGACCATCGTCAGCGTCACAAATCAGCCAAGAGTAAGTTGCTACCTCTTTAGCGTCATACACCTGCAAATAGACTAAATAGCTGACTCTTTTAACAGTGCAGATGTAAGCTCAATCTTTCAGCAGTGTCTCGAGCCCGATTTCAATATTCCGACCAATCTTGCTAACGTACCACTAAGTTTCGTCAAGACCTTGACGGGTAAGACCATCACCCTAGAGGTCGAGTCCTCTGACACAATCGACAATGTCAAATCCAAGATACAGGATAAGGAGGGTATTCCCCCTGACCAGCAGCGATTGATCTTTGCTGGCAAGCAGCTTGAGGATGGCCGAACCCTGGCAGACTACAATATCCAGAAGGTTCGTGTCTCAGGGCCCAAGGAGTTCGACTTTCGACTGAGGAGGCCAAGATTTGAAACTCGGAAAGGAAGTCTTTGTGGTGTTCGCTGTGACTGACTCATGATGGATTCATAGGAATCTACCTTGCACTTGGTCCTCCGACTCCGTGGTGGTATCATTGAGCCTTCGCTGAAGGCACTGGCTTCCAAGTTTAACTGCGACAAGATGATCTGCCGCAAGTGCTACGTATGTCAAAAATTTCCAGCTACTGGGAGGAAATCAATCAGCGCATTCGACCTGAAACTGACAAATTTTCACAGGCTCGTCTCCCCCCCCGTGCCACCAACTGCCGCAAGCGAAAGTGTGGCCACACCAACCAGCTCCGACCCAAGAAGAAGCTCAAGTAAACGGTTTCACCCATGCATGTGGCGTCTGGATTCTGGCATTCTAGGGATGGCAAGGACAAAGGTTTCACAGTTGGCAAGGCTGACTTTGTTTGTACCGCCTGAACTGTATATAATATAATAGAGGATATACGGTTCAGGCAGTACAATCTCGATGGTGTCATGAAATCAGGGTTTTGCATTGAAAGATTTTAAATAACCCTCGTGTGTGAACAGCTTGTTCGTGATGAAACGTTAGGTCAGCGGTCAATGTGAGTGTCAACGAGGCGCCTTTGGTTTGCAAAACTTCATCAAGACACTACAAACCCACGATACTAGAATGCCACCTTAGGCAATAAATTCTGTCAGCAATTAGAACAAGTAGCAAAACCACGAATCCTGCCTTGCATTTGAGAAAGGGGAAAAAAAAAAAAAAAAAAAAAAAAGTCCAACACAGGTCGGAAGTAGATGTCATTACGACAGCCATGAACCGGCTTTTTGCTTGTGACGCTGGTGTGCGGTGCCATCGAAACGGATAAAATCCGGCTGGGGGACCCTCTATGGCTAGTGCTAGGTTCATGCCGGAGCTTAGCTTCAGAGCCAACCCTGCACTGGCTGGCGACAGGTTGCATATGTGTCCCGAGCGTGGCTTCAATTTCAAAGCGACATCACGACAATTATTCACATAACGATCCTCCCCACGGCGCGAGACCTCGTTGGCTTTCAAGTCTGCGTATTTTATTCCTCTTGAAATTTACAAATCAACTACCTCGGTATTGAGCAACCAGGATCACCATCTGCTTGCACACTGCCGTCACTATGTCAGGATCAGGATACGACGCAGTGGTGGACGTGGACGACGAAGTAAGAAATGCATGCGCAACCCTTGATCTATTTACTAGGACAGCATTCTTGAGGACTCGAGTACAGGAGTTTCAACTATCAATTGAACTGCGCTGCGTTCCCCCTTCTCCAGCTAGACCACGCAACTGATTTCGATGAACAACAGGGCGATCTCGGCCATACAGATCTCCAAGAAGACCTCGAATTTCACACATCCAACTTTAACGAGACATCACAAGCCGGCCGTAAAGGTGCTCCATCAGGACTGCCACCCCCAGTAACAGCCTCCTCGCCGTCATCGGGAAAGCGCCTCCTGTGGACCATATCGTTCTACTCTCAATTCTTCGATGTCGACACATCAGCTGTGCTGCAACGCTGCTGGGCAGCCTTGTTCCCGCGAGCCAACTTCCTCGATGTACTAGAGGGCAACCCAGATCTATACGGTCCATTCTGGATCGCCACGACTGTGGTCCTGATCTTGTTCTTGGGCGGTACCATCAGCGACTGGTTGTCAACTCGAGGCTCCGCGCAGTTCGCGTACGACTTTCGACTTCTGAGCGGTACGTCCTCTTTCACCTGGCTGCCGGGCTGCAATGGTCTTGCCTCAGTGTCCTAGAAATTGTGGTCCCAAGCGACCAAATATTTCCAAAGAGCAATGATATCCGTCGGTGACCATGTGAAGGCTAAATTTTCCAATAGGTTCCGCCGGTCTGATTTACGGTTACACGCTTTTCATCCCCGTGGCCCTTTTCCTTGCCCTCCGCTACTTCGGCAGCGAATCCGCCAATCTTCTCGAGAGCTGGGCCCTCTACGGCTATTCGAACCTCATCTGGATCCCTGTGGCTGTTATCAGCTGGTCGCCGATCGAGATCCTTAACTGGACGTTTGTCGCCGTTGGTTTCGGCATATCCGTTGCCTTCATCCTGCGGAACTTGTACCCCGTGCTGACCGCCACGGATCGTAAAGTGAGCAAGGTGCTCTTGATTTTTGTCGTGGTTCTCCATGCCGGTCTCGCTATCACGATCAAGATTCTGTTCTTTGCACATAACAGTCCTGCGGTGAAAAAGCCCGTCGGCGAAGAGAACAAGCCGTCTGGGGACAAAGCAGCCTCTTTATTCTAAGAGCGGGATTGATTTCGAGTCACAGGGACACACAGAGTAAAAGAGACGAGCTTGAATGGTTAACTTTAATCTAGATGAGATGGCTTACTCACTTTGCTGTGGATTGGACGTAGCTGCACGAGGTTCGTGGGGGATACTTTGCTCCCGACCACCATTTCATCCAGAGAATGGGGAATTCTAATACCGGTATTGTACAATATATGAAAGCGCTATTCCGTGTGAGCACCAACATATGCTGCCCATGAATTCCTTCCATGCCACCGCATGATACGTGACATGCAACATGTGCCGGTTCCAGATCCCCAACTTACGTCTGGCCCAGCCCTCCACCCGGCTTCACCCTCTCAACCGGGCCCTCATTTGCTTCCCAATCCAGCCAACTCCCAGAATACTCGCCCACGCTCTCCCACCCAGCACGCCTCGCCAGCCCAGCCGCCGCCTTAGCCCTCACCCCAGCCTTGCAGTAGAACAAAAGCGTGCGATCGCGCGACGGCCTCTCGAACCCATACACATGTCGGAACTCGGCCCCAGGCATATGGAACGACCGCGCAGCCGACGTGAGGGGGATATTGACGGCCCCGGGGATCTTGCCCGTCGCCTCAAGCTCGCCCGGTTCGCGCACATCTGAGGCACCCAGCGTCAGCGCCCCTGATTTTCTCGCCAGGCAAGGCAAAGCCATACGCACCGACAACGACGACACCCCTCGAGGCCGCATCGCCCCCTTTCACCACGCCCTTCACTTCCTCAAAGGACCAGGTCCTGCTTCCGGGGGGCTTCTCGCTCCCTGCAGAGAACCACCTCCTCGGGGCGGCCCCGCGCTTCGCTCGCAGCGGCCGGATCGAGGCCACGGGGCTAGCCGGGTGCCTGTGGGCGATGAGGGCGCCTGACGACGCGGGACGGCATGTTCTTTGCAGGAGTGCCGCGGGCGAGGAGCCGAGGAGCCGTCGAACCGGGGGCATCGTTTGCGCAAGGCCGCGGTCCAAGCCGTAGACCAAGTTCTGTGTTTATGGACCCAAGAATTTCTTGGCGACGCAGCTGCGAATTTCGGGTGCTGGCTTCTGGGACGGTGGAAGTAATTCCGATCATGGTCCGCGGGATGGGATTATTGGTAGGGATCGTCAGCATGGCTGGCTGGGCAGTTGGAATTGTCAAAAGTGGAGAAGCTATCCAGTCGGCCCCGCCCCGCTGTTCGTCATTGCTGGCAAGCATTTTATCCATCTCCTGGGACACATTTCCACCGTTTATAATATCTTGGTTGCTGCAATCGATGCCGTTCGTTTAATTGGAACTCGATTGACCATTAAAACTTATTGTATTCTCTTCGGGTAACCAATGTTGTAGCTAAGCACACCCCTGCCCCATGCGAAAAACTAGCCTAGAATATGTACGAACAATGTACTTGACAATTAATTAATTCCATGTATCGTTCAACTCCTCATGTTCATCCTCGGCGAATGTCATTTAACTTGACCGTCCACGCAGCCAACTGGCTCTATTTCCCATGCCAGTGGCGTATTCGTCTAACTACGCACCCGTCGCTTTAGTTTCGGTTCTGTAAGCCCAACTCCTCATGCTGTTGTCATCTTCGAAACAGTGCATCGATTCCTGACCAGCTGTCCAAATGGACTGGAGGGGTTTTGGCTTAATGGCTTTGATCGTCGTCCCAGTGTCCTGTCGGTCATTAATTACCACTCGCGCCTTTCAAATACCAAGGGACAATCATCCTGTATTTCGTGTTGTTAGTCGCATCATAATTAGTTTTTAAAAATATTGAGAAAACTGTTGGGCCATGACTGACCATGGGAAAGATGGTAGCAAACACCTTTATCTCCTCAGACAACGGCGTAGCATGATGAGTCCACTTCAGCTGGCAGGAGGCCTTGCCGATTAAAAGAGCAAGGTTGAGCTGAGCATAGACCTGACCAAGGCAGTAGTGAGGTCCGGTGCCGAAAACAAGATAGTTCTTGGCACCTTTTACCTCAGCATCTCCAGAGTAATATCTTTCAGGGTCAAAGTAGTCGGGGTTGTCGTACACCTCGGGATCATGCAAAGCCATGTATGTCGTGGGAACAACCATAGATCCTGCACGAAGAGTCAGTAACGTGAAAACAAGAGAAAACAAGTCACAGCTTCATGAGTATGAGTGCACTTACCCTTGGGGATAGTGTACGAGTCGGTGATGGGGAAGGATTTCTTGACCAAGTAAGGAACCATCAGTACGGGAGGCCGGTATCGGAGCAATTCTCGGACAACCGCACGCGTGTACGTAAGCGACTCCAGCTGGTCCATGTTGAGTTCTGCATTGGGATCTCCATTTCGGACCTTCATATTCTCTTGGCGTACTCGATCAAGGACGTCTGGACGCTGAGCCATAAGCTGAAACAACCAAGTAGCGGCGCTGCTCGTGGCATCCTGGGAGGCGAAGAGGAAGGTAAAGATGGTCTGGGAGATTTCGTAGTCGGAGAACATGCGGAGGAGAGGCGAAGGCTTCTCCAGGTTATCCTTATTCTCCCCTTTGGCGTCAGCCTCGCGCCATCGCTCCGATTGAATCATCTGAAGAACCCAGCCATCCATGATGCAGGTCACCTCACCACCAGCAGCCATGCGAACCTTGCTCTTGGCAGCACACTTGGCAAATTCGGCAAGCACCATGTCAGCCGCCTTTTTCCCATGCCAGGCCTTGGTGAAAGGAAGGATGATTGGGAAATTGACCAGCTCTAGGGCAGCGGTGATCAGATAGTAATCATCGGCGATCTTCTTGACGGCGGCGTCGGGCATATAGTGCGCAACAAAGGTGCGGCACGAAACAGCACACATGAGTTCACGAAACTGAGGCATAAAAGGCACGGGCTTTCCGTCATTCTCCTTGGTCACATTGAGGAACTTTTGAAAATATTTCTTGTACACCTCTTCTTGACCAGGCAGATAGCATTCCAAAGCCTTGCGAGTAAAGAGGCCATTAAGTCCCTTGCGGAAGTCGACATGAGCCTTGCCATCGAGAAATACCCAATTGCCGGGACCGAGGAGTTTGTGAGCAGCGTCGACTACACAAGGTTTCGCGTACATGGGAGAGTTGAAGACTTTTCGCGCCATGTCGCGAGTTGAAGCGATGACGACAAATCTGGGTTAAACGTAAGCATTCAACTCGTGCCAAATGGTTCAAGAGGCCCAGGACCAAAAAGAAGAAGAAAAGAAGAGGAAAAGGAAAGAAAAGCCTGCCTCGCAGGGGATAGACGTACTTGTGGAAGACTGAAACGCAGCTTAGAGGACCGCTCACCCATTTGGCATAGTATTCTCCGAACTTGGGGTTCATGGACTGCAAGAAGGGACCAATGAAGGGCATCTTCCATGATGGCCCAGCGATTGAGCCTTTGCTCATGATGTAGCTGACTGCGAAATTGGAATCTCCATGTCAGCAAATGTTTGCGCAGTCAGACGGGCGCAATTGTCTTTCCAAGAAGCATTGGGTCGCCAGAACGACAGTCGAGGCTCGTGGACGTACTCTGGTCATAGGCCACACATATGGCCAAAAAGGTGAATAAGACGGTCCAGCGGTGGGCAGTGGTGATGGCGCCAAGGACCAGGTCGAGCTGAGTGGGAACATTGAGGCCGCTATACTTTGGACTGGCGAGCACCGAGGCAACTGTAGATGTCGAGCTGTTGACCTCCATGTTGGGCGATTCCGAAGAGGAAGTCCCAGGTTGAGGAAGAAGTGTTGCGCTGCCCCAGTGTGCGAAGGGATGAAAGCGATTGCGAAAAAACAACGGATAGGAGGCAGGAAGGTGGGTGATTTCGTAGGTCAATTGACTTAAAAAAGCGCGGAGATGGGTCCGGGTGAAGGAAAGAGTGACCGGTGGTTAATACTTACAAACTTTGAGTGAGGGCTAGTAGATCAGCCACCATTTTTTTCGCCCCCGTGATGGGCGTTGGTTGGGTAGCTAAGGCTTGCGGATGCTTGTCTTGTCTTGTCTTGTCTTGTCTTGTCTAGTCTATTTTGTTTTGTTTTTTATTTTATTTTATTTTTTATTATTTTTTTCCCTCCCTACGGCTGCGGTCGACGGCATGTTACTCAATGTTTCAAAAAAAAAAAAGAAAAAAAAAAATTCCAACACACCCTGACACAGCATGGTGACGAGACTGAGCAAGAGGAAAAAAAAAAAAAAAAAAAAAAAAAAAAGCAGGTGGATAACGGATGTCAAGTTGCATCAGCATGTAGTGCCTAGTGTCGTTAGGGCAGGATCTACTCCGCATAGAACATAGAATGCAGAATTTCGACGGTGTATGGGTCAGGCTGTCCCTGATGGAACAAATTGAGATATAATTGGCTATCCTCGTTAAGCATTTATTCGATACTCCGTGGCCCGCAGCTGCTCATAATAGGAATTAAAGCCCGTACCGTTCGGATTAATTTGGCCACCGTTGCATAGGCGTAAGCAGGCGAAAGTGGGGCCCGTGATGTCATGAGTAATTAGGCTGAGCCGGGTTGTTGCGCAATGCCTCAGAAGCTCAAGCACGTGATCAAGTCAGAAGGTGAATGTGCAGCGTGGTAGAGGCTTCGATTTCCTAGCTAGAGATGTAATTTTCGGCGAAATCGGGCCTTGAGTGCATGAGTTGTGGCCGGTCGCATCGCAAGGATTAGAATCGCAGCCGGGGGCTGACGTCCGTGTTAACCTGGTCACCGCGTGGCTACGAAGCCATCTCCTCTCCTTTGCATCCGGAATTTTAGGTTCGTTCGCAGGTATGTATGTACCCAGGTATGTATGTGTGCATGTATGTATGTATGTATGTATGTATGTATGTATGTATGTATGTAGGCTGACTGACTGGAGTGCCATTTATCTCCGCTTGTTCTAATTCGCCTCACAAGCTAGCTACTCCGTACCGTAATCTTTGCGATCCAGTCGTCATCTTGTGCACATCCAACGGGATACAGATGACTGCCTTCAACCCCATATCCCATATTGCGCATAGCATATCCTATACTGCGTCATCCTCGAATGGCAAATCGCGCGACGAAATCCGCCCAGACGAGCAAGGAATGGCGTCATTGGTGTGATAGGGTCCTACGCGCCAAACTCAGGTGTGTTGCACGGCTAGATAGATAACAAAGATCATCCAAGGGAGTGAGAGTCATACGAGGCTTTCTGCATTCTTCATCCCTTGGCAGTGTCAAGTGAGCAAGCCGGTCAATGATAGGGATTGTCTTGTCTCTAATTGGTAGCAGGCGGCGATACCACTGCTATTCATGTCACCGGGCAACTTCTGCAAAGTACAGAATATATTACATGGTTGCAATGATAGATTATCGGATGTTATGCCCGGTTGTAAGGATCAACTGATGATTGATACGCAGTGCATCTCGTGACCAGCTTGCTCCCTGAATCAACACTCCAAAGCGAGAACATGGCATGACGCCCTTGCGCGAGCTGTAAGTAAGACAAGCTGTATCGGCTTACCTCCTAAATCCTTATTGCTTCCGTGCCTACCGGACCGGGATCGGCGGCTTGCATAGGGCCCGGTGAAAACAGAACGCATTTGGAGGTATCAACACTCGGAACTTTCCCTATAATGCTGCTTGCTTTCTGTCACTCAATTTAGGCTCTTCAAGACGGCTTATTCTGCGTTTAAAGCTGTACAAAAGTACGAAAGGCGCTTAGGCTAAGCTCTACCTAGAGTAGTAGTCAAGAACAAGCCTTATAGTGTTGTTATCCGTGCTGTACGGAAAAATGCATGTGAATGATGAGCAATTTGTGGTAGTGGTAGGCAGGTAGGTATGTACAGTACAGTACATACCTGGTTTCCGGTTTCCGATCCCGCTAGCGGGACACTCAGTGGGAAGAAATAACGAGTCCGTCAGTCAGCGGGGAAACAAATGTGAATATGTGATTTACAAGTCAGCTGGATCAACTCCGTCGGCTCCGTCGGCCCCATCGGCCCCATCGGCCCCATCGGCCCCGTCGGCCCCGTCGGCCCCATCAGCCTCATCGCTCATCGGGAAAACTCGCTTGATGTCGCCCCCGCGCTGCCAAGGCGGCCGACACTGGCTAGCTGGACTTGGCTGAGAGTGGCCGAGACTGGCTGACTGGCTGGTGCCAGCTTTTCTGTCGCCTGGCTGCGGTGGTTTTTTTTTTTTTTCGTCTGCATTAGCAATCAAACTTGCTATGCGTCGTCAGCTCGCCCCATGCCGGCCCCAATTATCCTTCTTCACAAAACATCGTTCAAGTCGCAAACGCATTCGTTCTGTACCCCGTCTACCGTCTTACACATATACAACAGCCGAAATGACCAGCTACATCGTAAGACATGATCATCTGCCGTCGAGAGAGTCGTCATTAATGCCCGTCGTAGGTAACGTTCCAGGACGACGCCACAGACGAGCAAGTCAAGGCGTGAGTACAGTCCCCAAATCAGATCACCAAGATAGGCAAGCCTGCCCTTTTTCGCGGGTCGACAATGGAATCACGACATTACCGACATCAAAACCTGCTGAGCAATTCTTAAGCTGACCAACAAAATCACACAGCGCCAAGAAACACGCCATCGAGCAGGGCGGCAAGATCACATTTGAGTATAACTTGATCAAGGGATTTGCGTAAGCAGCAGTGGCTCTCTTGAAAAGCTCGCAGGTGTTCTGATACCAAGAAATTACATGCTGATTTGACACTCTTCCCGCCTGCACAGCGTTGAAATGCCCGACGATGCTGTCACCACACTCGAGGCCAACGAAGGCGTGAAGGCTGTTGAGAAAGATGGCCAAGCAAGGATCCAGTCTGCGTAAAGCTGAGCTTACGGTGTCGTGAACGTGTTGATACATCCGCACTAGCTAGCTGAAACATATATCTCGCACGGAAATTATGAACAAGAAAATAAAGAAGAAGAGAGAAATAAAAAAATAAAAATAAAAAAAAATAAAAAAATAAAAAAATAAAAAAGGCCAACAACCAATATATCAAGGTCTAGCGTTTGTGATCCAAGGACATGTGTTTTCGCGCCCGGTCGCGAATGTCCCTTCCCCTCGTCCCCTCGTCCCCTCTTCACACTCATTTCCCCTCACTCCACCCATTACCTCATCGTCCACGGTAACCGTGCTTGCGACATGCAGGTGCTTAAATGCAGCCCGGCCATCCCGGCCAGCCCACCACCTCCCCCGAACCGTTTCTGTGCTTGATTCTCCAATTGTCACAACTTAACCTAGAGTCAACCTAAAAATGGAAACCCTTTAGCCAGGGTTGTCGGGGATATCCTGAAAGTTGCGCTTGTCAGAAGCCTTAATTCATGAACATGTTGAAGGCACATTCGTGATAACTGAGACCTCTAATTAACAAATATTCATTGATAAGAAGAGTGTTGACTGACCAAAGCCTGATTTTATAGATATAGAGGTTGTCATGATCAGGGAGGGGCCTCACTACCAGGTACGTAGGTACCCACCTAGGTACAAGGTACCTAAGGTAGTGGAAGGTCTTCTCGTCTCGTCTCGTCTTAGTCATATCGCAACTTCATATCTACCAGACCCCAACGTCATTCTCTCCTCCAAACCTCACAGCCTGCCATTGCGCCTGCAACCTCCAGCAGTATACGTCCGAACGCACGCACTTATCCTTCGTGAAGGAGCATTCGCCTGGACCACGAAGCTGTCCCAAGCCGCTCGCCCAATTCCCTGATTACTGCAGCAGAAGACTCGACGACAAATCCCAAATCCCCCTGTTTGAAGCCAACAACCTTGGTAGGCATGTCGCAATGCGAACCATACTATCGTCACAGCTAAGGCTTTGCCGTTCTCAGCAGTCTTCTTTGCCCTCGAACTTATCGCCAAAGCATTCTCCATACTCTCGCGCCCTTCATGCATCAAGACTGTTGAGATATGCCCGACATGAGGTCTCAGATGCTGAGATTGCCGCCTTAGCGCAGCAACACCAACATCCTCTCAGCCTCGCTGACCTGGTACGGTACGTGTAGCAGTGCCATTCGTCTCGTCTCCTGCGCCGCTGCATATGGAGGGATGGACACCAAAGCACACGGGTCTCTCTCCCCCCCCCCCCAAAAAAAAAAAAAAAAAAAAAAAAAAAAAAAAACCAACACCCCCCCC
>KQ061691.1:603193-634582 GCA_001008035.1 Atkinsonella texensis
CCCCCCCCCCCCCCCCCCAAAAAAAAAAAAAAAAAAAAAAAAAAAAAAAAACCAGAGAACCGAGACTCTTCTTTCAGTTACTAACCGTCAGTTGTCCTCCAACAGACATGGTAGATCGCCGCTATCAGAAAAATCACTTCTCTCCTCCGCCAACTTTACGCTTGGCCTTCTACCTATCCGGCTTGCTCGACGCATTCAGGCCCTTCTCAATTTGCCATACATTGTGGTTTCCAACCCCAATATCTCCCGCATACACAACAACTATTTACACTCCTTATCCATCCTCCTCCCGTACTGGCACGCCGCGAGCCAAGGTCGACCCATTTCGACACTTCAAGAAGAGATGGAATTCACAAATGTCTTGGCTGAACTTGTTGCCACACACACCGACACCATTCCCATACTTGCAAAGGGATTTCTCGAATGCCGCAAGTATATATCCCCCGCCGAAGTGACGCGATTTCTGGACGAACATCTCCGAGCTCGAATCGGCACTCGGCTCGTCGCAGAGCAACACATCGCCCTCCACTTCAGCAGTCAGCCGCATTTCGCTCCGGAAGATAGCCCTACGCCCTGTCCCGAGAATCCATCCTACATTGGTGTCATTGACACTGCGCTGAAGCCATCACTCACCATTGACTCTTGTGCAGGTTTCGTAGCGGACATTTGTGACCTGCGCTACGGCTCTCGGCCGCGCATCTACATAGACGGCGAGCCAGACACCACGTTTGCCTTTGTTCCCATGCATTTAGAGTATATCGTGAGCGAACTCCTGAAGAATGCATTCCGTGCCACAGTGGAAAGCCGATCCCGCGAGCCCGTAGTCGTCACCATCGCACCAGAACCTCCCCTCAAGGAACAACTGGGCGGCCCATCGCTCATCAAACCACCCAGCGAGGATCGAGGACATTTCCGGAGTGACGCAATCAAGCCCCTCGACGACAACGCATCCGGCGTAACAATCCGCATTCGCGATCGCGGCGGCGGCATCCCTCCTGCTGTCCTACCCAACATCTGGTCCTACTCCTTCACTACCTTCTCAGACGAGGAAGAATTCCCCGGCTCACGAACCGCAGGTGGCGATGGACTTAATGTCATAGCGTCCGCCAGCGCAGGAGGAAGCTCAATTGCCGGTTTGGGCTATGGCCTCCCCTTGAGTCGTGCCTACGCAGAGTATTTCGGCGGCGGTATTGCCGTCCAAAGTTTATACGGATGGGGCACAGACGTCTACCTGCGTCTCAAGGGAGTCGGCAATCTTAATTAGTCTTTTTTTCCCCCCCTGGCATAATCCACATCCCTAATTACATGTAGGGTCAACTAGTGAGGCCAGCGTTGGCATAGCGAAGGCCAACAATCAATATGCCGAGTATACGAGGATAGGGGGACATTATACTGCCTTGTCCCCCCATCAAAATCCTGAGCACATTTTTCGATTTGGAAGTCATGGATTGCTCTTCGCCCATGTGTAACTTAGTATCGAGCCAAGGTTGAAATCACAGCGTCTACACTAGTAATGCTATTTGAAGACAAACTGTACCGGGAGGAATGCAAGTCAGTCCTGAATATGCTTGGTCGATCGTGAACGCACTCGCAAAGAGTCCAACATTTATGAATGGCGCCTAGTCTCAGCCTCATCCAGTACGAGAATCAACCTTCGTTCAGGCCCGGGATCCAATCACGTTTTGATCATAGCGGTGGTGGAAAAATTTTTGCAGAAAAAAAAAAAAAAAAAACTAGCATCTAGCGAAGCCTAGCCAAGTGGCCCAGATAAAATGGAAGAAATTAAAAACTGAACCCCCTCCTTCAGGCTTGTCAACATCCAATAGTATTACTATTCGGAAACATTAGAGAACAAACGCCAGAAGTGCAAACGCAATGCCTAGATGAAGAGCTTGAAGGGATCGGGTCTACACCTTCTGTCTCCCTACATCATTCACTCTGCTCGAATTTTTCTCGCTCCTTATACATCAAGACAAACCATGTACAAAAAAAATTTAAAAAAGATACCCATCTGCGCCATGAATGAAATTGTGGCCGTCTAAACATCCACCATCTAGTGCATTCATTAAATGATGGCGGATGAATAATGCACCACCGACTTCCCAATTACATGTTCTCAAGTTCACGGTCAATTTGCCGGTCCATAAAAGTACGTCGCTCGCCCACCAGTTCGGTTTGCAGGCGCTGCTCCACGAGGGCACGAACCTGCTTCTTCGTCACAGTGTCGAGGTCAACTTCGCGCAGGACTGACTGGATTGCCTCAACGATTGCTGTGTCATCAGCACCAACGTGTCCGCGCTGGAAGTCAAAAGATGTCGTGGATTGCAATGCTTCCTGTCCCATATGCGGCCTGAGTCCACCTGCAAAGCCCATAGCTGATGATGCTCTATTGCCAACCATGCCTGGCCCGGGGGTGAGATTAGCCTGGCCGCGCAAGTTCATCATGCTGCTCCTATGTGCAGGCACATCTTGGTATGGTGAGGGTCCCCTCGGGATATCGTGTAACTGGGTACGCATGGACATCATCGATTGCCTGCGTGTAGATCCTGGAGCATCGTAGTATTGGCCTTGCGCTGTTGGGGCTCGATTCATGCCAAAAGCAGGTGACTGCGGTGGCATGTAGGCATTTCGCCCACCCATTCCAGTCAAAACAGATCCTTGGGGTGCAGCAGAGTACACTGATTTGATTTCATCCATTTCATATTGGTCAGGATAACCCATGTCATACTTCTCCTGATAGCCTCCGCGACGTCCAGGAAGATTATTTGCCAGGGCATAATCATCCCACCGCTGGAGAGGGATAGACCGTGGGTCATATCCCTCGTCATCAACTGCAACGACCTGCTTGTTTCCTTTTTCTCCAATAACAATTCGAGTATTACCCCACGAGAAGTTATCCTGGTTCCAGAATGAGTAGATCGGTAGGACGAAAGAGTAGATAGGGAACGCCATCATGTAAATAACCATCCAACCGATATGCTGCCACTGTCTCTTAAGAATAAAGACCAAAGCCTGGAGGCCATACACGGCTGCCAACATGATAATCGAAATCATGGGGAACTGTCCTTGGTGAGTCGCGACTCGGTAAACCAACCAGCCAAGATAGACGCAGGTGGCAGGCAGGATGATAGTACCACACAGGTCGATAAAGACAACAAAGCGCATGCTGAAGCAGCAAAAGCCACACATTTCTTTTAGGCGCATAAGCTCCATAAGGTTATGAATCGTGGAGTTGATCCAGCGACGGCGTTGAGACAGCAGCACACTCCACGATTCAGGAGCAGCCGTTTTGCACTTGGCATCCTGAATGAACTTGAATGACATATAAGGGAAGTGTTTAGTCATCAGAGTCGTCAGATAACGATCTTCACCAAGAGACAACAAATTCTTCTGGTGCAGAGTGTCTACATCACAAATAGCGTATTCCTTGATGACGGCATCTGAGATGATCAAAGGCTTTCCCTTGTCAACCGTTCGAAGACGATACATGGTGAAACTGAGCATTGACGGATTAGCCAAATGAACTTTCGACAGAAATAAAAATAAAGTGATTAACAAATAGCACATGAGATGCATACCATCCAGGTAAACAGGTAACACTGCCAAAGAGAGACTCAAAGGCCTTGGCTAGGTGATGAGATATAAAGTACTCATAGACTTGGATCATCGTCCACCAACTTTTCTCGTCATTCTCGAGACTAGTTTCGCCGCAAATACCGGCAATCTTTGCGTTGTTGGCACAAGCCGACACTAGACGGTTCAAGGAATCCTCGCTCACACAGGTATCGGCATCGACCATGAGCAGATACTCGTACAGCTCTGGATCCACACCAATGACGTTGTTAATCTGGTGGAACATCTCAAGCTCAAGTGGGTTCATTGGCGCACGATGATGCACTCGGTTGAGAAAACTCATGAGAAGGATCTGAGAATCACGTTTGCCACGATTGCCTGGCTTTGACTTGGCTTGTTCAGATTCCTTGCCAACTTTGACCACGACGACGTATGGAACGACATTGCCTTCGTATTCGTACAGACCAGAATAGACTTTGCCGTAATTAAGTTGCTCGCTACCAGGGCCAACGGACTTGCATGGCAAAGCTGGAGGATCAACCTTAGGGTCCACGCCTAGAATATCAAGAACAATCTTGGGGGTCGGGCGGTCGTTGCCTTGACCAACGATCACTCCATCGCAGATGACAAAAATGAGTTTGCGTTTGTTGTCATATTGCAGTGCAGTAAGGGAGTCTAGCGCTTTCCGCAAAGACTCTTCGCCCTCAGTATAGGCAGGAACTTGGCAGATAACAAATTTGTCTTGTGGTGAGGGTCGGCGTTTGGACGTGAATCGGAGAGCAGAGATGAATTTAACTACAACGACGGTGCAAATAACAATCGTGAAGGCGAGCAGAATCCAATTGTTCACTGTACACCTTGGCGTCTCTCGGAAGTCAGTCATGCCCACGTAGAAGGTCCTCTGAATACACAGCCAGCTGTTGACAATACTAGCGTGTTGTGTTTGATTGGACACCGAGTCCTGAATGACCTTATCGAGAAGAACTTTGATGTCTTGCCCTGGGTTGTTCTTCCAGAGATCGCTAACACTGGAGTCTAGAAACTGATATGAGGCGATGTTGTTCTGCAAGGCCATGGTGTGAAAGTAGTCTGTCAGGTCGTAGATCTTGTCACCGTACATAGTCCAAGGGTGCTGTTGTTGGCCAGAGCCAGCCGATTTTACCTTGCTCACACTCCACACGAGGTCACCTTGATAGTAATCCTTGATCTTTGGCTCAAACGTGTTCCAATACCACAAGGGATCGTGCAGCTTGCTGTTGACGGTCCCGTAGTAACCAGACTTGTGATTTGCAAGAGGATATTCCAGGGTTTCGTTTGGTTGTAGGAAGATTGTGTCTGTAATACCAAGGCCTTTACAGGCCTCGCTCAAGGGTGGTGGGAAGTATGCAGTCATATCTAATCCTGCGAGAGGTAGCATGTTTTGTGAAGTTGTTTGGATATTGGTATCACTGTGCTGTTGGCGCCAGAACGATGTGATATCATAGACCTTGCCCTGAATGCTTACCCAGAAATCATCTTCACCCTGATGTGTTTTGACCTCATCTCTATTCCAGGCTTTATCAAAATTGGGACAGAGGAGGCGGCCAAACCAGATAATCCAAAAGACGACCATGGCGTTGATAAGAAATATCAGGAACACTAAAACAAGCTTTTCTCTCCAAGCCATCCGGACGTCGGGTCGGCTCATGCGGCCAACGTAACGCAGCAGTGGAGACGGAATCCAGAAAGTCAGAGCCCAGACCAACGAGACCCAAACACGGCGACCCGTCGATACCTGCTTCGACTCAATCTTTTTGTTCTTGGCAAGTTCGGGGTCTATGGTCCCGGTGAAATCACCTTCGGCACTGTAGAACACATCATCTTTGTAGGCATCTCCTTTCGTGCCTAGGCCATAGTCTCCGTTGCTAGCGTTCCTCATTCCACTGGGAGAGATTGACGATGCAATATTGGGATTATGGCCAAAATTCACCTGACTCTGGCTGAAGTTGCGAGAATGCATTAGGCCTTCATTACTTCCGTTGAAGCTGGGTGCCATTCCTCCCTGGGGAGGAAAGTAACCGCTTCCGTTGGCGGAATAACCGGTATCGAAGCCAGAGTTGAATGGATTTGCCCCAATAGCTTGCATATTCATATCGTTCGATTCTGGTTTCAGGTCCAGCATACTCTCGGCCTCCCACCAAGCGGTCTCGCGCATCCAAACGCGGTCTTTACCAACGAAGACCTCGCCGTTGCTCCAACCTCGCTCAATGACCCAGCTTTCGATGCCATCCTTGCCATCCTTGCATCCTAGAACCGCATAACGACGAGCAAACTCGTCGAGATCAAAGTCGGCAGTGAAATCTAGGTTTCTGTTCCGTCGATTTGCCCATTCAGGAAGTCTCCAAGAACGGAGCTGACGTGAAACAGCACCGGCTGACCAGGCGGATGTCACAGCTGGTAGTGAAGCAAGTTGCATGGGAGATTCATCTGTTGGATGCAAGGACAGATGATACCATAAACGATTGGCCCCAAGCACCGCAGGTAGGTCGAGTCGACCCGCACGGCCCAAGTTGATACCCTCTCCAACGATAGGAAATAATAAAGTCCTGAGGAAACCACCCTCCTCAGCTGCGTAAGCAATTTTCTCAAGAACGACTTCTCGCTTCTCCAGCTCATGTTGTCGCTCCCTGCCCTCTGGTCCTGTCATAATACCTAGATCCGGGCCCACGTCAGAAACGGCTTGCTGCATTTCCCGCAGAACCGATGAACCAGTCAGTGATACGTTCACACCGTCTTCAATCATTTCTGCGTTGATGCCCAGGGTATCGTCAAAGATGGAGCGCATGGCTAGAGCTTTTCCCAAAGTAATTTGTGGAATCTCTAGGACAGTAATAGAAACCGTGTCTTCAGAGTCTTCGTTCGGGGACGGAGTTCTAACCCCCCGGCTATCAGAAGCTTCCTCGCCGTTGTTTATACGAAGCATCTGAGCTGCAATTGCTATATTCGCCTTGGAGACGACCCAGTCCACAAGGGCCTCATAGAGGCCGCCGATGAAGGTCCAGCGATCTTCCGTGCTGCATTGCCTCAGCAGAGTCTCGGGTTCGACACCAAGTAAACCACTGACATCCTCGCAAATTTCTTCGAGCGCCTCTGACTCTATAGAATAATCGAGGGTGTTGCCAAGCTTCAGCAAGCCCGCAAGAGTAGAAATAAAATTCCTATGAGACGAGCCCTTAATGCCGATGTCTTTCAAAGCCTGACGGAAGTCATCTGCAGATGCCCCGTCATCAGCAGTTGGTAGGTAGGAGGGAGGATTGTAGGTGCCTGATCGTGATAGCAAGGTATATGTGGACGGAGCTTTGAGACTCAGGAACTCTCGTTCAGCAGGGGTAGAAGCTGATGTTAACAGGTAGTAAAACACATCAAAGGCGCGATAGCCGGCCTCAGAAGGGACATTCAGAAGCCCGTTGACTGTGTCAATCCCACCTTGGGACAAGGCGAGTGACGCGCCAACAAGGTTTCCGGCAAGGTTCAGATTAAAAGTCACCCCCAAGGCAGATTGTCTCGATGTAGATGGGTTGTAAGGGGTTACACATGTTAAGAAAGGCTGAATGGCATCTAGGGCTTTATAAACGGTCGAGGGGATAGCGAAGGGGAAGCTGTTGAGAAATGGTGTCAAGACGGATGGAGTAGACTGGTGGAGCGACCTGGGGGAGAAGAAATCTGATTAGCATAGAGACAAACGATGCTAGAAGGCACAATTAACCATCTGACATACCCTAAAACGACACATCCATCCTCAGCTCGTCGACGAGCATGCTCCCAAGCTTTGGAGGCAAGACTTGCATCGACGGTAGGATTTGCTTGGGCGGCTGTCAACCAGGTATTGACCACGAGGCTAGTGCTAGGCTCCAGTTGATGAGGCTGTGAGGCGAGATATATGTTGTGAATTGCATTCAGCAATGTGGTGGTCGACACTTGGGCCGTCTGAGGCCCCCCCGCTCGCGTATTCCCCATACCTTCCGAGGCCATTGAGAACATGGACATGCGGTTCGCCATCTTTGGCCAGATTGAGCCTCGGTGGTGTCCACGAAGGGACGGTCGCGACTGCAAGCGGCTCGGTTCAGGATAATTCGAGTTGTGCGAGTCCAACTGAAGAGAAACCGAAACAGATCGCAAATCGGGGTTGGAAGCTGGAACAAAAATATCTTTAACCGACAGCGATGGTGACGAGGAACAGTTGATCGGTGTTGTGATTATCGGAATCAAATGGAGCGTGATGCGGATACGTTTATTGCTTCTGTCGACACAGCGGTCCGCGTTTTTGGACCGGCCAGAAAGACGAGGTGCAAACAACGAGCGGACGCAGCGATAAACAAAGAGATAGAGGAGTATTGACGATAGAAGGGGAGCTGCCCAAGCGAGTGACGGCAGTTTGAACAACAGTCGGGAAGAATCAATTGCAGGACTTTACGAGAAACAAACCCACGAGCAACCGCTTGATGGTGGAGCTGGTCAAGACTCAGGACGGGACGTGACTTGGGAGCGAAGACTAGTAGAACGGCACAACCAGCACAAGATAACGAACAAGCCGAGAGAGGTGCGCGGACGTTACGGCGGGCGATGAGCCAAGTGTGCAGGCAAAATACAAGGGCCCTCTGGGGATTAGGGATGCAGGCTTGCAGTGCTGGCGCTACACGACACTCAGAACCCCAATTTTTTTTTCCGCAAGTTGGCCCCGAGAAATGAAGCTCTTGAGACTTTCGAAGGTCGTCGTTGAGTTGATGGGCCAACCACTCAATCTGGTAAGCCACCCAGCCTGCCGCTCCTTAGACACGACACTTCACAGATGCACCGATACAGATGATGATGCAAATTTTTCAAAATCATCAGATTCGAAGGCACTTCCTTTCGACACTGGAGCTACATGGCATGCATGTTCTGGCAGCTCCGCCCACCAGCCAGGGGATTAATGCGGCATGCACATCCCTGAAGCCTTTGTTGTTCCTACCTGAGCAATGAGCCACTCAGGAGGCGGATGTGGCCGCTCGTATCCTGAAAAAGATGGGGGTGCATCGACGCGAGTGTGGGTGGAAATCTGAACAACCGACCGAGACGCGCGTGGATCAGCGGGACAAATTTAGCACCAGGCTAGGCCGGACACGGCAGAAAAGCCGTGCTGCGCCTCACAGAGGAGTCATTGTTCCATTGTCCACACCACAATAGACACGACCAGCACAACGGGCAAACGGAGTGGCAGGCACTCAACATAACATGCTGAGCGAGACACCACAGCCCGCCACGCGGGGGACAAGATTGCGGGTAATAAGAGCCGTCGTTTTTCTGTCCCCCCCCATGCCCACGACCACTCGCTGCAATAGTAGGGGGAAAAAATGTACCACTTACTACAAGGTATGTAAACACTTTAAGAAAAAAAGGGTTACTAAATATGTCTGTTAGTACTATATATCTATAATGATGAAGTATTCAACAATATTCCGTAAAAAGAGGTTGTTTAGTGTTTACAACAGTCAAAAGGCTGGCTGTGGCCGGGTGGTCAAATCACAGGACAGGTGACAACAGGTGGACGGGCCGTACCAAGTGCAGCCAGCTTTGCTTTCGCGTGGCAGGGACGCCACCTGATAACTTGAGTCTGTCTTAGACAGTATGACGGCGAGAATGACGAGCTTCCCTTGATAATTTACGGAGTATTTGGATCTATGATGGTGTACAAGCCAGAACGCAATGCGTCTCAGCTCGATGGGCTTGTGTGGGTTCTTGTTACCAACAGCATAATGATGCGTGCATATGCATGTATGTATGTATGTATGTATGTATGTATGTATATATATATGTATGCACGTTCCTTACGATCGCCATTGGAGGATATTGAAAGATGACATAAAGGTAATGATGCTACGTGTTTCTTTTTCTGTTCATTTTTCTGTTTCCGTCGAGAATCTTGCGGTCCCTCCCTAGATGATGCCCTAGAATTCCATGTCCAGCGCAGGGCTGAAAGCCTCATCAACAAGTGGCTCGACGATGCATTCAGGGGTAAATGCACGGTTACTACGATGCTCTAATTTCCGGGATGTTCTGGGCGTTAATGGAGATCGTCCAAGGCTAATCAGCATGTCCGAATTAGACAGACGGTGATCAATTGGCAGTGTTAAAGGAGTCATATAACACTCACCACCACAACATCGGTCACAGACTATTTATTGTGTTTTCTGCTTCTTCCTGGTCTACTTTACTCCCACGATGTTGCTTTGTCACTAAAAAGCGGGTCCACACAGTAGGTCGGGACCTGGCTAGAAGGAGGTGCACAACAGCCTGTCATCATATTCGGCACGCGGGTGAAGAAACACGACCCCTCTCGGTTCCACTCAGTCGTGATTTTCTTCACCCTGTTGGTAGGTACCAAGGTAACGGATGGGTGTGTGGGCCTTGAAAATTGAGACCAGCTGTGATAAGTATATGATTGGCTATCCTCTTTAAATCTTTGTTCTATACCTATAATTAATTGGTTTAGCCTGCTTACAGCTAAGCCTATCTTGGGTACTTATTCCCATCGCGCGCCAACTACCCGTATTATTCTGTGACTGTCACCAGGAACCAGTTCTACGCACGGTGCGTGTAGGTACCTAGGTTACCTACATGATGGCCTGCAAGCTGCACCAGACCTTGCTCCCAGACTAATCGATCTCATGCAGCCAGAAGACAGATCCTTGACATCTCATTGACAGCTATTCCAGTCTTCATGCTTGCTTGCAGGGTATATGAGTTATCTACTCCGCATGGATGTACCTTCGATTCCAAGGTTAACAACTTGAACCATGCTTTGAACTGTCTGGGGCGTGCTATGACCTAGCGTATCATCAGTGCCCACACGCTTGTTGATGTGCATTGTTATTATTATTAATGGTTCGTCAACTTGCCTGCACAGCATCCGATAACTTGTCGCACTGTGCGAGAGCGTACTACAAGTAACTCCGTACATTTCCACAGCTTCAATCGTCGTAGCCGTCACGGGCATGCTGGTAACCGACCAGGACTCGTTTTACAAGAGTCGCAGGAAAAACTAATCTATCCGAACGCACTCCGTAGAATGTATTATACGGGACACAAGCGTCGTATCGCAGGTTGGCATGACGCGTAACCGTATCGGCTGTACCGTCATCGCCTAGTATTTGCCATCCTTCTTCCGCCTTTTCTCCTAGGCCCTGCTTGTGCGATTGCCTATACAAGATTTGCGCCCATTGTGCAGTTCATACTCCGTACTCGGGTATTGCGCAAATATCCATATCAAGCGTGTCTCCTTCAATGCTCGACACGCTTGAAAAAATTGGTTGTCTCATGGCCTTGGCGCGACCGTCTGAGACCCTGGGTGCTATTTACATCGTGGGAAGACCGGGTGCGGGGCCAAGAGAAGCTGCATTAGCAGCGTGGCAGCGTGGCAGCGTGGCAGCGTCACAGCGTCACAGCGCCACAGCATGGCAGCACAGCAGTGCGGCCGGCAGCTGAAGCATCGGTGGTATTATTATCAGTCTCCACACGAGACTGCACACTCACCATCTGGCCCGCCGTACCCCCTCGTAATAGCTCGCTGGGTGCTTCAGGCTCAAGCAAAGAAAACATCCCTCCCCTTTCTTCCGTCGTTGACCGTGGCTTGAGTAACAGGTCTTGCTTTGGAAGTCAGCTCGCTGCTCTTATCCTTGGTTTTGATTAATCACATTCGCTCTTGTTGATTCCTATAATATTTTTTTTTTTTTCCTTTCCAAAGAAATCATTCGCTCCAACTTCCCCCGTCCGTTAGCGAAGTTGTTTAATTCCATCACTTCCATTGAATTGAACGACAGAAATCGTCACACCCCACCTCAGCGCGGCTTCCGACTTCTGATCCATCGAGACACATTCGCTCCCGCTCCTGCTCGTACGACGTAGTACATTGTCCCTATAACCCGACGTGATTCAAAAGTCGCCCAATCCCGGAACCTCTTGATACTGCCCTCACAACTACTTCCAGCATTGCTGGAGTTGCGCCCACCATGGCATCGACGCTTCCTCCTCTTGGAGGCGGGAACGGAGGGGCACACACTCAGCATTCGTTGCCATCGCTACCAGCACATCTTCAATCTGATACTCACATTACAGGGCACCTGGCCAGCCGCTTCCATGTGTCCCTTCCGACTGCAAAGCTGTCCTCCCACGCACTCGTGTGTTTAAACACCTACACATCGTCTTCTAAAGGACCAGATGGTGGCAAACCAGGTAGCGCCATGGCCGGCGCCGAGGACGTGGCCGAACGTGCTTGGTTGAGACTCGGACACCGATCTGAGAGCCAGGCCGTTGTATTCCTGTAAGTGACAAATGCGTCAGGATGAATATTCGTTGTTATCCAAGGTTGCCACTAACCCTTCCTTAGAGGTGAATCTGGATCTGGCAAATCAACCATTCGAAATCATCTTCTCACTGCTCTTCTGGATAAGTCATCGACGCCTCTTTCCAACAAGCTCTCGTTGGCTGCTTATATCTTCGACACGCTCACCACCACGAAAACTGCAACCACGCCGACGGCCTCGAAGTCAGGTCTTTTCTACGAACTTCAGTACGACACATCAGCCACAACCAACCCCGTCCTTATCGGAGGTAAGCTACTAGATCACCGCCTGGAGAGAAGCCGCATTGCCGACGTTCCCACTGGAGAGCGAAATTTTCATGTCCTCTATTATCTATTGGCGGGCACCAGTTTGGCCGAAAAGGCGCATCTAGGTCTCGATGACGGTCCCGCTGGATCTAAGAGATGGAAATACCTAGGTCACCCAACCCAGCTTAAGGTTGGCATTAATGATGCAGAGGGGTTCCAACTCTTCAAGACTGCTCTGAAGAAGCTTGAATTCCCGCGAAGTGACATTGCAGAAATTTGTCAAATCCTGGCGGCGATTCTCCATATCGGCCAGTTAGAGTTCGAGTCGACGAACAACACGAGCGCTACAGGAGATGACAGCGGGGGTTTCTCTCATGAGGGTGGCAATACCTTTACAACCGTCAAGAACAAGGATGTTGTGGGCATTATTGCGGCATTCTTAGGAGTAAGTGTCGGTCAACTGCAAAGCACTTTGGGTTACAAGACCAAGATGATTCAGAGAGAGAGAGTCACCATTATGCTTGACCCTGTGGGAGCTCGCAGCCATGCAAATGAGCTGGCTCGAACTCTATACTCCCTCCTCGTAGCTTGGATATTGGAAAGTGTTAACCAAAAGGTTTGCGCTGTCGAGGAGCAAATTGTCAACACCATCTCCATTGTTGATTTTCCCGGCTTTGCTCAACAGTCGGCCACCAGCTCTACTCTTGATCAACTGCTCAACAATGCTGCGACCGAGGCCGTGTACAATATTGCTTTGCACAACTTTTTCGACCGAAAGGCCGAGATGTTGGAGTCAGAAGAGGTCAGCGTCGCTCCCACCAGTTACTTCGATAACTCTGATGCCGTCAAAGGCTTGCTCAAGCCCGGCAATGGTCTTTTAAACATCCTGGATGATCAGACTCGCCGGAACAGGACCGATATGCAGCTGCTTGAGAGTCTGAGAAAGCGATTCGAGGGCAAGAATCCTGCGATTGAAGTAAGCTCAGCTACCGCTAAACTACCTGGAAGCAATTTCCTCACAGAGAACACGGCTGCCTCCTTCACTGTCAGACATTTCGCTGGCGAGGTGGACTATCCCATCAGAGGCCTTATCGAAGAGAATGGTGAGGTCGTTTCTGTGGACCTGCTCAACATGTTCAATTCCACCAAGAGCGAGTTTGTTGGCAGATTGTTCGGTCAGGACGTTCTTCAAACTGTCCCCCACCCCAACGAGAAGACCACCGTCTTGCAGGCTACGATTAGCTCCAAACCCATGCGCTCTCCCAGTGTAATGTCCCGGAAGGGCAGAGGACGTGGGCTCGCATCGCAGCGCCGCCAGCAGGAGGCCAATCTTTTCGACACGGACAACACTGCACCTACCGGATCAAGAAGTCCCAAGGGGACGAACAAGGCTGGAATGGAACAAGGTGCCTCTGGACAATTCCTTTCATCACTTGACAATCTGCAGAAGGCTGTCACAGATCCAGGCACGAATGCCTACTTCGTCTTCTGCTTGAAACCTAATGATCGTCGTATTGCCAATCAGTTTGACAGTAAGTGTGTCCGCACACAAGTTCAAACCTTTGGTATTGCGGAAATCAGTCAGAGATTGAGATCCGCCGACTTCAGCTTGTTCTTGCCCTTTGGCGAGTTCTTGGGCATGGTCGATGCCGAGACCATTTTGGTTGGCAGCGAACGTGAGCGTGCCGAAATGGTTATTGACGAACGACACTGGCCAAGCAACGAGGTTCAAGTTGGAGCTACTGGTGTATTCCTCAGTGAACGTTGTTGGATGGAGATTTCTCGCTTGTCTGAAGGATCCGCCGGTCAGGCCCGTTATCCTCGGCCCTCGTCAGACGGATACGGCAACGAAGGGCTCACTCCGGGGGAGCGTGATACCTTTGGTGCTTCTAAAGAGCAACTGCTGTCTGGAGGAAACACTCCGCTGATGTACGGCGAAAAGGGTAGACCTGGCTACTTCGGCTCCGACGACGCCCGATCTGAGGCAGGTGTGTCTGCAATCGCCGGCGGAGACATGTTCAAGAACTTGGATACTCGAGAGCAAATGGCAGAGCGTGGCAATGAGAAGAACCTGCAGGAAATCGAAGAATACAGAGACTCGCCTAGCCGCAAACGTTGGGTGTTTACGGTGTACTTCCTCACGTGGTTCATACCTGAGTTCCTCATCCGCTGGCTTGGCCGCATGCCTCGAAAAGACGTTCGAATGGCTTGGCGAGAGAAGGTGGCCATCAACATGTTGATTTGGCTCATGTGTCTCGTATCTGCTTTCTTTATTGTTGTTTTCCCCATGGTTATTTGTCCCAAGCAGAATGTGTACAGTGCTGCTGAATTATCCGCTCATAACGGACAAGACGGAAATTCGGCATATGTGTCGATTCGCGGTCATGTCATTGATGTCGGCCGATTTGTTAACCATCACTATCCGCCTGAGCCCCTTGTTAGCAAGAAGAGCATCCTTAACTACGCAGGCAAGGACGTGAGTGCCCTCTTTCCAGTTCAGGTTTCAGCTCTGTGCCAGGGTGTCAGTGGCTCAGTGAACCCGCAAGTGACACTCGACTACAAGAACACCAATTTCTCTGGATCACCCACTCTGATCAGTTCAACGGATCTGAATTCCCGGTATCACGATTTCCGATACTTTACCAACAACTCTCGACCTGACTGGTACCTTGAGCAGTTGCTGTACCTCAAAGGCAATTGGGGCAAGGGCACTATTGGTTTTACGCCTCAGTATGTTTCGACGCTTGCAGGGAAGAATCAGAAGATTGCTATCATCGGAAGCAAGGTGTATGACTTGACAACGTACATGAACAACCGCCGCCTGTTACGAGCGAAGCCCGGAGAAGCCTTGGTCGACGACCCCAACCTTGTAAACTTCATAGACACCAAGGTTACTGACATGTTCCAGACATATGCTGGCCAAGATGTCACCAAGTGGTGGATCGCTATGAATCTTCCACCTGATGAGAAGGCCAGGATGCAAACCTGCCTTGATTATCTCTTCTTCGTCGGCGATGTGGACACCCGAAGCTCTACTCGCTGTCAATTCTCTGACTATCTTATCCTTGCTGTGTCAATTATGCTGGCTTCTATAATCGCCTTCAAATTCTTCGCTGCGTTGCAGTTCGGTGGCAAGAATATGCCGGAGAATCTGGACAAATTCATTATGTGCCAAATTCCGGCATATACTGAAGACGAAGAATCGCTCCGCCGTGCTATCGATTCGGCGGCAAGGATGCGTTATGATGACAAGCGTAAATTGCTAGTTGTCGTCTGTGATGGTATGATTATTGGTCAGGGCAACGATCGACCGACTCCGCGAATCGTTCTGGATATTCTTGGTGTCTCAGAGACTGTGGACCCAGAGCCTCTCAGCTTTGAATCTCTCGGTGAAGGTTTAAAGCAGCACAACATGGGCAAAGTCTACTCAGGTCTATACGAAGTCCAAGGGCACATTGTTCCCTTCTTGGTTATTGTCAAGATTGGCAAACCTTCGGAAGTCGCTCGTCCCGGTAACCGTGGCAAACGAGACTCTCAGATGATCCTTATGCGATTCTTGAATCGTGTTCATTACAACCTGTCCATGAGTCCACTGGAACTGGAAATGTATCATCAGATCCGCAACATCATCGGCGTCAATCCGACATTCTATGAGTTTATGTTCCAGATTGATGCTGATACTGTGGTGGCTCCCGATTCAGCAACTCGCATGGTTTCTGCCTTCGCCGATGATACCAGGTTGATTGCTGTGTGCGGAGAGACGGCTCTGACAAACGCGAAATCGTCTTTCATCACGATGATCCAAGTCTACGAGTACTATATCTCTCATAACCTTGCCAAGGCCTTTGAGAGTCTGTTTGGCTCTGTTACCTGCTTGCCCGGTTGTTTCTCCATGTACCGAATTCGCGCCGCGGAGACGGGCAAGCCATTATTCGTCAGCCGCGAAGTTGTGGACGCTTATGCCACCATTCGTGTTGACAC
Source organism: Atkinsonella texensis (assembly GCA_001008035.1). NCBI lineage: Eukaryota > Fungi > Ascomycota > Sordariomycetes > Hypocreales > Clavicipitaceae > Atkinsonella > Atkinsonella texensis. Next base: position 619,374 of record KQ061691.1, read on the forward strand.
TCTGCATATGAAGAATCTGCTGCACCTGGGTGAAGATCGATACTTGACTACACTTTTACTCAAATTTCACTCCAAGTACAAGACAAAGTATCTCTTCAACGCTCATGCCTGGACTATCGCCCCTGACTCATGGCAAGTGTTCCTGTCGCAGCGACGCCGTTGGATCAACTCCACTGTGCATAACCTTATCGAGCTCATGCCCATGGCGCAGCTCTGTGGTTTCTGCTGCTTCAGTATGCGATTCGTAGTGTTCATCGATCTTTTGAGTACTGTTGTGCAACCTGTTACTATTGCCTACATTATTTACTTGGTTGTGCTTGTCGGAACGAAGGCAACGGTTGTTCCAATCACAGCATTTGTCTTACTTGGTGCCATCTACGGTCTGCAAGCCATCATTTTCATCCTTCGCCGCAAGTGGGAAATGGTCGGCTGGATGATTCTCTATGTCCTGGCCATTCCTGTCTTCAGTTTTGGCCTGCCGTTGTATGCCTTCTGGCACATGGACGACTTTAACTGGGGTAATACACGTGTCGTCGCAGGTGAAAAAGGCAAGAAAGTGGTCATTTCTGACGAAGGAAAATTCGACCCCGACTCCATCCCTCGCAAGAAGTGGGAAGAATATCAAGCAGAACTCTGGGAGACCCAGACATCTCGTGATGACGCCCACTCTGAGGTTTCTGGCATTAGCTACGGCACCAAAGCTCAAGCTGTTGTATCCGAGTATGCATTCCCTAGCAGACCCGACTCTACAACCGGCTTCATGCAGCACAACCCCTATGACTCGCGGAACAATTCCCGCATGTCTTTGGCGCACTCTGACATGGGGCAACATCGCATGAGCCAATACGGCGGTTCCCAGTTTTTCAATCCTAATGACATGGTCGGCCTGCCTAGCGACGACGCTCTTCTGGCAGAAATACGGGACATTCTCAAGACGGCGGACCTCATGACTGTCACTAAGAAGGGCATCAAGCAGGAGCTGGAGCGCCGCTTCGATGTGCCCCTGGACGCAAAGAGAGCCTACATTAACAGTGGTAAGTAGCGTAGCAACGTATCCCTGTCTTTTCGATCTCAGTCGGAAACCTGCGATTAACATAAATTCAACAGCTACGGAGGCTCTCCTTTCCGGCCAGCTCTAATACGGAGACATGGCTCACTACGAGTTGTAGGCTGGACCAAATTAAATGTTTGATTAATTTACTGTAATTATTTCTGCCATTTTACAAAGCTTATATGTTGATGATTTTTTTTTCCCGCGTTGCCTGGAGTCGGGGATACTTGGTCGACTTGGATAGAAAACCGGATCAACAAACCCAAGAAGCGAACATTGTTATTCGACGCCATCTGAATCTGAACATATTGGAACATGTATACATTGGCTATCTGATGAGGCTGAATAGTATGGGTCATAATATGGGAAATACATTTGATCTACCTGCATTATATTTGATCTTGGATGTGATGCAATGATGGATGAGTGAATCGGGACGGAAGATGATGATAGATGACAAAAAAGTCTTGCGAATCCAAGTTTGTTGGAAGGGCACAGCGGGGCACTCAAGTTCGCTTGCGCAATTTGGCTGCACGCGTATTGGATCACAAATGCAGTACGCGACTTCAAGCTTGTGCTATCTACGAACCACAGGTCCGATTCGCTTGACCTTTACCATACGCCAAGATGCCACTAGTTTCACCACGAAAGAAAAAAAAAAAAAAAAAAAAAAAATTAAAGCTACATTTGCGACATCTCCAATAGGTGCTCCACGCCCCCTTGACTCCATTCCCGAACTTTACGCTGATCACACGTTTCCCACACCCGTTTGGCAAGGGCTTCATACAACGCTGCTTCGTCCTCCACATGGCACGCTACTCGCTGGGCATCAAGCCAGCTCACGAGGCCGAATCTCGTAACGAGCGTCGTGCTGCCGGCCTTGATGCACGTGCTCCGGTACACTAGCTTCAGGAGCCTTGTGCGCAGCGCTGTTCTCAGATACGGGTTGCTCCCGAGGGCGAGGACCTTCTCGAACCAGCGCTTCTTGTGAAATATGGCCAGGTCGGATGGCGTTTGGAGGCTGTCGAGGAGGTACGATAGCAGCCAGGTGAGTTCTGTGTAGTACTTGTCATCCTCGGAGGGTGTTCCGTGGAGGATGTCGTGCGCGAGGGGCAGCTTGTCGGGGCCCCAGACTGGACTGCGCGTCAGGTACGAATTCACTTTGGGATAGAGTGCGTGTAGGGGATTCTTGAGGACATCCAGGGCGTGGGTGGCGAAGGCTGTAAATGCAGAGGGTATGGGACCGCCGTCAGCGAGCGCTTTGGACGATTCGGCTACTTCGGACAGGAGCAGCCAGATTTGCATCTTCTCCTCGTGGGAGGATTCCTTCACCAGCGCTGCCATTTTGAGAATGCTAGTGAGGGCTTCTTTGCGCAGGTTTACATGTTCCGAGGCCAACAGTCGGATCAATCCTGCGGCGTACCCGTCTTCCACCATGTCTTCCACGCTCTTGGACGCCCATTTGGTAAGGACCGAGGCCTCTTCAGAAGACGGGAACGGGACATGAAGTAGCGCCGCTAGCGCCTGTTGGCTCATGCCCTGTTTTGGTGTTGCCTCCTCTTTGCTTGTCTTGGACTTGCTGCGCTTCCATTCGACGTTGCATTTCTTCAGTAGTTTAACTTGTTTCCCTTCGCCAAGGGCAGGAGGCGACACCGAAGAGGCTGCAAAATGCTTCTCCGCTTCCTTGAACAAGATGGGTAGTGCGGCGTTTTTTTGGCCTGTTAACTGAACAGCATTGAAATAGAGCGATACAAAGGTGGCAAGATGACCGGCAGTTTCCTTTTCAGCTGCAGAGAGGGCGAATGGCAGCTGTTCTATGATGACGACGTGGAGCAATGAAGAGGCTCCTGTCGCCGTTGAGAGGCCATCTTCCGAGGTGTAGTCTTTGGTGAGATCAAGGTATTTGATGGGTGAGGTGGCGCAGCGACTGATACAATTGTCCACAAATGGCCAAATGCTCGCCATGCCCGCAAGACCTGCGACGTCGCTTGAGCACCGCAATGCTTGCACAAGACACTGCAGTGATGCAGAGTCTTTCACAATCTGGCTCTCAACGGCTACATTTCCTAAAACAGCCTTGAGTTCCTCCAGAAGCGTGTCATTGCCGCCGGTACATTGAAGTTGTAGCAATGCGCTGAAGGGTGATGATGACACCTGGCCTTGGCCCAGTGACTCAAGCTTGGCGAACCACCTCATTCCTGGGGAGTAGCTTGCTATAGTGACGAGATTCTCAAGTTCCATGGCACCCAGTCTCTTAGGCTCATCTTCAAGGTCGGTCTCACCTAAACCTCTGAGCGCGTCGACAAAGAAAGGCGAGACGTCAAAGTTGGCTGCTAGGGCTACCCTTGGGATGACTTCATAGTAGAGTCGTAAGAGACGGCTTGTCAGTGTCTTGTGCAGTATGTTCTCGGCGGGAATGCTTTTGTAGCACCGGACAATCTCCTTCATGTCTGGAATCCGCTGACAAAACATGTCTATAATCCGTCGACCAGCATCGGCCCATACTGTGCCTTTAATTTTGGACCGGCCATCGAGCATCCGTAATGCTGTGTCAAGTTTCTCTAGCGCTGCAACGAGAATCCTCGTTGCGAAGAAGGAGGTCAGATGTGATTGATTGGAAAGACATCGAATTAGTATTTTTTGGTTGATCGGACGCGGAATAATGTTGTCAAGCAGGATTGAGCTGGGAGGGGGTATGGCTGCGTAATGGATTGGATCACCAAACGAAACTGGTAGTGGGATCATCATGGTATTGAATAGGAAAGCAGCGTAGCCTATCCACGTCATGGACAGTTTTGGCTCAAAGGTGAATGACTGATTGTTGTAGAAGTAATCAGAAATCAGCTCCGGAGCGGCAGTGAAGATGGCTACTAAAAGTTCGCAATGCTTCAAGCTGGACCATGGCCGAAGCTTGCCTGCAAACTCGGACAGAACGAAATTGTACACAGGAACCCCATCCTTCAATTTACCTTCCCATGGATCACTCGTTTCGTGATTGGTCCTTGGCCAGGCTGAGAACGAGTCATCGGCTTCTTTCGGATACAAGCCTCGGTATGGATAGAGTATGCCAGCCTCTGGAGTGGTGCAAGCATACACTAGAAACTGATGCGCCTTTTCGGGAACGAGCTCCTTGTCTTCTGTGGTGACCGTGGCGTGAGCGTAAGTGTATACAGACAGCAGACGCATTAGTATTTTGATATTTAATGCTCTGGATTTGATTTCTCGAGGGATTTTGGGGTCCATCAAAACGTAGTCTTTGAGCCCGTCCAGGATCTCGAGGACAAGATGTGGAGGATCATTTTTTATCATATAGGTTAAGTGTGACAGCGAATCTTTTTGAGAGAGCAGCTCCTTTCGGCCCTCCGCATGCAGGTATCTGAGACAGCTGAGATACAATCGCACCGCATGAGCTCTGACGGAGGCTTTTCGCGAGTCTTCTTGATCCCTCTCCAAAGGTGCGGATTCAAAATGTCTTCCGAGAGCAGTGAAGATATAGGCCCGAGCTCGAACAAAGCGTTTTGCGAAAGCACCCCCATCGAAGCAAACAGCTTCGCGCAACATGCGTAGTGTCGGAGAGATAATGAAGGCTTTGGATTTCTCAGACGCCAGATTTCTCTTAATCGCTTTCAGCTGGGGCTCCTGCAGCAAGGTCTGGCAAATCCGATTGCCGTATGGAACGAGATGTAGCGAATCGCCGAGGATCTGCAGAAGAAGTGCTAGAACAACCGCTACAGCCGACATGACGCCCTCGTCGTTGCCCTGAATGGCAAATGACCACATCTCCATTATATGATGTAAATGCACGGCATCCTGACTCGCGGCCACTCGGGGCTTGACACTGTCCAGGTACTCATGCAGGAGCGCTAACTTGGGCTTCCGATCATCATCGCCGGAGATGATATCGTCGAGGAATTTCTTAAGGGACTGCAGACCTATATACTCGTTAACACCGGTGGCTGGCGGTAACCGGACGAAGAATAATCCAAGTTAAGAAACAACGAACCATGCCGGGCATTTCGCAAGTCTTGATCGAAGGTCAAGAGCGCGCGCAACTGCTCACTAGATGTAACATCTTCTCCAATTGGTGTTTCTTGAGTGAGCTTTTGGCGCTTGCGGAAGGCTGCGACGCCATCTGTGCCCTGGGATGATCGCTTGACCATTATGCTCACTGAAGAGACGGACAAGCCGCCGAAACAATATGCGAACTAAGCTCGAACCCGTCTTGTATCGCCTACAGCCTTTTGTTTCTATTTCCCAAGATTTTGACGTTCTGCCAGTAGTCACCGGTGCCCCACTTCACCAGAATGGGTTAGGTTGTGCAGCAGCAGCATTGTCATTTGTGCCTCGCCGCAACTAGGAAGGTGTAGAAGGAAGCTTGCGGAGACGCTTGGATGCAATGCATCTGATGTATTCCGGATCTAATTTTCTACTAAAGATGGGCCACGTCTTACATACATGACCTATCAGGATCATGTGCCTCAAAGGAAAGGCTGGTAGATTATTCTACGAACCTAGCCTCGTAACGCAACGTTGCTCACGGCAAAAAAAAAAAAAAAAGCATGGTGCATCTCCTCCAATAATCCTGACGCCTTTCCGACATCCAAACACACCATCATCATTACTACCCCTACTTTACGGCCGATACCACTGTTCCAAGGGCTTGATAGCGAGCGCTATATTTATAGTTGGCTGACGTTCCTCCAACTGCTGCTTCGTTTCTGTGGGCAGGCAGGCCCGAAAAAAGGTGAGACAAGCATGATGCATGGTTGTTCTTCAACACGCCTGCTCCCTCAGCCTGTGGGCGGAGGTCAAGACACCAACTTTGACTCAAGACCCAAGTAAGCCGCTCATGTGATGCATGGCACCAGATTGCCAGGTGCATCGTGGCCAAGTATCTTGTGTCGGCGACTCTTGCAAAGTCCTTTCCTCATCGAGCAGCTTTGCCTGCTCCTGCTCTGCTCCGCTCTGCGACAGTAACCCGGCTGGTGCGGGCGGGCACCGTCGATATATTTTAAATTACGGCCAGACGATGGTGTACGAAACCCCTGCACGAAGTATTGCATGTGGCCAATATGCGTCATAGTCGACCTCCAGCGTGAGACGTCCAATGGCTGGTTTTCGACGACCATAGAGAATGTGGCCTGCGAGACACGAACACCTCCATCACGTCGGAGTCCACCCCAGATGTTCGGCTAGTCCGTCGCGTCCGGCAGGTGAACTAAGTTTGTGTGAAAAGAGGGCCTGCAGCCGTGCTGCTTCGTGTACGGCAGACAGATTTGGAAGTCAGCGGGGATTCTTTTTGCGGACAAGGGACGAAAGAGGCATTGTTTAGCCAACCGAGCTTGCCTGCCTGTCATGGCATTCTTGACGTCGCCACGTGGGATGTTCACCGGCGAGTGGCGTGGCCAGGACGCACTTCGTGTTGACTTCGTGTTGGAAACACGGCTCTTGGGGCAGACGTGAAAAGCAGGCCGTTGTCGGCCAATGTCTGCAGCCCACGCGACCCCTACGGGAGGAGCCTGTGGCAATGCGTCAACGGGCTTGTGATGAAGAAACGCGCAGACATCAGAGGCAGATGCAAGTCATCGACTCGCTGAGCTCGACTGACCATCTGACGCTCTTTGTGGGCCTCAGTACCGCGAAGGGGGGCGCCAAAGCGTGCGCCCCCGTCGCTCTAAGCGCCGACTGGTTGGCCTTGATTGCATCATGACCTATCAAATCTTACCATCACGCATCTTCAACGAAGAGCTGCTCGGGCCTAGCTGTCGTTCATCATCAAGCAGACCTATTTTGTTTTCCTTGATAATTTTGTTTTTTCTTGGGGGACCACAATGTCCCGGGCCCCGGCGTTGGGTCAGATGAGGCTCATGTTCGTCTCGTTTATTTGTGCCTGTCTACAAACATGCCGTCCCTTGCCTCGATCGTCTTCTCTCATTCGTCTTTTTCTCGAGTAATTCAGATTGCCCGTCACTTGCTTCTCTCTTGTTGCATATCCTTCATCCCCATATTTGCTTGCTTATCTACTCATGTCTTGAATACGCAATAGGCATGGTGAGGAAGCATTATATATTCTCTGTAGTATGAAAGGCTCGTTTGATGCCTCCTCAGGGGCTTCAAGGTCGTGGTTTTCAGCTATAATGAATTGCCTTCATCCACTTGGCACTTGTTCTGAACGCGATCCACGCTGCGGTACGTGAGCTATTGTAATACTTTGGCGCATGCTATATACTTGGACGGTTGGCAACGGCCTCATAACACAATATAGGAAGGAGATGCTGACATGCAGTTCTTAAAAAGATGATGAGAAAAACCCGCCCGTGATTGTAAATAATCAGCCAACCTTGCAACCCAGGCCAGTCAGCATTGACGAGTCCGGATATCCAGCTGCTAGCCGAAAACCTCAAAATCTGACCAGGACGAGCTTTGGGTCAAGCCAAACCAGTTTTACCGGAAGGAGTAGATTCTGGTCTGACGGATCCTCGCGCCGGCCGCTTATCTCCGCACCATCGGGCTTTCGACATGTTCAGTCAGGTTCTCATCAGTTTGAATCCGATTTGCACTCTTGCAGTACCCAGATAGTCTCACGGTCGTATGGTGAAACTTCTGACAAGTCCATGATACAGCAAACCTTCTCCCGCCCTCTGGAACCGAGCATATACCTGCCGGATCATCGTATATCGCCATTACTACCTCATTTCGAGTTTCCTAGAATCTATACGCCATTGTCTCCTGCATATTGCGCTGGGCGCTCCAAGGACGACCAGCAAGATCATCAGTTGCGCCGAGAGCGCAGCTACTCATCCATGTCGTTCCATCTACCACTAAGACAAGAAAACGGAAGCCCGTCAACATCTCAGGACGACATCGCTCCACCAGAAATTCCCGCAAAGTCAAGGTATCGAGCCCGAGCTTACACGGCTCCTAGGGTTGATGTAATAAAGGAGCGTGTAGTAGGCGCCATCATGGAAGCGGAACATTTGCAGAGACAGATTGACGATGTGGTTGAGCGGCAAAGTCTCTATCTCAACAGCAGGCCGTCGACCTCACAGTCGGTGCCGTGGACTATGCCCGGTATGCTTCGTAAACTCCCCTCAACGCTAGTTCGCGGCGAGATATCAGCTTCGAGACTGAGATGTTGCGTCTGACATGTGCTGACACGACCCGGACCTAGAGCCTATGCCTTGTATCCCAGCGCTGCCACCCGCGGCCCCATCGTTCGCTGAACGCCTGAACGCAGATATTGACAGGCCACAGACTGCGTCTAGGAAGACCGTAAATCCAGTCAGCAGCCAGGAAATTTCCACCATTGAAGTCAAGATGGGCAGCATTTCTCAGACGCACAAGACATGCGATGATGGCCCACTATCGCCTCCTTTACCTCTTGTGTTTCGACCGCCTTTGAGAAAAAAGAAATCGTTTTCGCGCGTATCAACATGGTTGTTTCCCGGCCAAGACCGAGACAGAAAAACGAGCTTAGAATCAATCACGAACCAACCAAAACCGTTGAAAAGCAACAATGGCTTTTATCAGATTGTGTCACTCAGTGGATCGCAAGTGCGGCGCAGCTATGAGTCATTCGATAGTATATCGACATGGCACACTGAGGATGAGAATCGGACAGTGCTAAAGACCCATTCACTTGGAAGCGCGGATAATCAGCCATTGGAGCGTACAGCGACATTTGGCAGGAATGACGCCAGACTTGGAAAGCCATCCATGGGTGGTGGCGCCATTTGAGGCGGTGCCTCACGATTTTGCTTGAAAGGGGGGTGGGAGCAGAGGGGGGGGGAGAAAGGAATAGAGTTCCTTCACAAGCAACTTGTAAATCATTGAATGATACCATCTTTTGTACATAAGTGTTTCAGGGCCCTCACGATGGCTGTTGACAGGGAAAGGCAGGGAAAGGCAGGGAGTCTCTCAGCACAAGTTGGTGAAAGAGAAGCGAGATAAGCCAACTATTATATTAATTGTATGGGAGCATATTGACGAGACTGCCGGGACCTAACGCTTGGAAACGAGCGGGAAGCGAATGACAAAAGACCATCGGGTGATCTGTGGTGGCGGGGAGGACGAGGACACGCTGGGGAGAAGACATGCGTGTTGGAAAGATGGTGAATGAAGCAAAGTCGTGCTCGATTCTCGGTGATTCATTCCGCAAAGGTGAGAGAGAGGCTACAGGCTGATCCGCATCATTCAGAAGGTGAATGAAACGTGAAGGTGAAGCAGGAAAAAGCTCCGAGGAGGATCCGTGGGCGAGGATGCTGGCAGGCTACGCTTAGTAATAACAGGAGTAATGAGCAGCTCCGGCGAGCATGTGGAGCCTGCATCGATGGCAGGCGACAGGCGGCAACTTACAGTGGGGTGGGGTGGGGTGGGGGTGACAGTAATAAGAGGCCGGCCCATTGCACCTGACCTCAACAAGTGCTTCTTATTAGTTGGGACCGTTTTGGGCTTGGCGTCAGCTGAATGGTGCGGGATAGCGCTATGGCGCCAACCCAACCCAACCCAGCCCGTTTCTGATTTCTTCATGATCACCGGGTAAAAAAAATTATGAAGCTCCCACAGCTCAGCATCTCCTTGAAGGACTCAGGAGCATCTCCATAATATTTCACCATCACCAACACCCGACATGCCTTAAGGTCTCGTCCACAAGGCCGTCGACCTGCCTTTCACAGTCTCGACAACACATGCATCTGACTGATATCGCTCCATTCTGGTTCCATTTCGGCTCCATCCCGGTTTCATTCTGGAGCGGCAAAGTTTTTGTTTCCTCCATCTGCTCGCCCAGATCCTGGACGTTGTACATTATTGCCCGCAATACCCGGCCAATTTTGCTTCGCCCAGGTACCTGCGCGTTCGCAGTCGATCGATCGGTGTGCGCAAGGCCAAAACTGATGGTGACTCAACAAAGTAATCATGGACAAAATCACCCAGGCCGTAGCCTCTCTGAAGGCTTTGGCAACGCCGAGCCATAAATACAGAGCCATTCCTGTGCCTGTGACGGACCGGAATGGTCTCCAGCTTGCTCTCCATGAGCGTGTGCCCCAGTCGAGATTCTTCAGACTGTCAATGGCCATTATGCTGCTGGCTGCCTTCATCTTTCTGGGCTTTGCGTTCGGGTATGTCGACTGTCTACTGTCTACTGTGTCTACCCTTCAATGTTCCTTCCAACCCTGATATGCCATGCCACTGTGAGCAGAACATGAAAATGAGGGCAAAACCTCATCTCAATTCATATAAGCAGATTGGCTGATGTCGTGATTTGAGTGCGACTTCGATGACATAGGCAAGATCGAACAGAGACCGAATCTTGTGTCAACACTGCAAGCTGTAGTCACGGTTCTCACAAACATTGGGGCCAATACTCGCCATATTTCTCCGCACCTCATGGCTCTATAAAACCGGACGTGCCGTCAGGGTGCGAGGTCATTTTCGCCTCCGTCCTGTCGCGCCACGGATCCCGCTACCCAACCGAGAGCAAATCTGTGGCCTACCAAAAGCTCATTGAGCGGATTCAGCAAAACGTCAAGGACTATGGCAAGGGGTTCGGCTTCATCAAGCACTACAACTATTCCTTGGGCATTGACGATCTTACTCATCTCGGTGAGAAAGAGCTAGTCAAGTCTGGCAAGAAGTTTTTCAAACGGTACAAGAAGCTAGCCAAAGAGGCCACTCATCCTTTTGTTCGAGCATCGGGGTCCGACAGAGTCGTCGTGTCGGCAGAGCGATTCCTTCAGGGCTTTTACAAAGCCAAGGGACAAGATGGAGGCAAGTATCTGGCAAATATCCTTGTCATCCCCGAAGGGGAGGAATACAAAAACCCTCTTGATCATGGAAGCTGCAAGGCATTCGAAGATGGACCAGAGTCCGACCTTGGCGATGAGAAGAAAGAAGCTTGGAGCAAGATCTGGGCCGCACCAGTCATGAAACGATTGAACAAAAAACTCCCCGGTGCCAAGTTGAGTCTCGAGGAGACGGTGTACATGATGGATCTCTGTCCTTTCAATACCGTGGCCTCGGAAAAATCCAAAGTGTCACAATTTTGCCGGCTGTTCTCCAAGGATGAGTGGAAAGCTTACGAGTACTACGAATCATTGGAAAAATGGTACGCCTATGGGCCTGGTAATTCCCTGGGGCCGACCCAAGGCGTGGGATATGTGAACGAGCTTATCGCTCGACTGACGGAAGCTCCCGTTAAGGATAATACGACGACAAATGCAACACTTGACGCTAACCCAGATACCTTTCCGCTGAACCGGCTGTTGTATGCTGACTTCTCTCACGACAACACCCTCATGACCGTGTACGGGGCGCTGGGTCTATACACGAATGATACTCAGCTCCCCACCGATCACCGGATCCCACCCAAGCAGGCCGACGGATTCTCTGCCTCACTGACTGTCCCGTTCGCCGCTCGAATGTACGTGGAAAAGATGCATTGCAACAAGGATGACCACGAGCTGGTCAGAGTGCTTCTCAATGATAGAGTTGTGGTCCCGAAGAGATGCAAGGCAGATAGGCTGGGCAGATGCAAACTGGATGACTTTTTGAACGGCCTGGGATTTGCCAAGAAGGGTGGTCACTGGGGTCAGTGTTAGCTAATAAGCAAGCGTGCATATTTAAACGTATTGATACTCGGAGGAGCCAATATTTGCGGAGCCAAAGGGCACTTCTTTCCGGTCATGCATCTTGAAAAGAATTTCTCCTGCCGAGGTTCTTATAAATGGGCATTACAATAACGCATACATCGTGCGACTGCGATACGGAGTACTCGGACGGATACATGTACTCCGTACTGTAATAACTAATACGCCGTCCAGCGATCCACAGTGGACCAACCGCGTTATCGCGTTAGGTATAGTGGATGTACTAGGGTCAGGTCAGGTCGGGTTCACACCGCCACCACAACCACAACCACAGCCACAACCACAGCCACAACCACAACCACAACTACAAACTACAACCACAACCACCCAACTCGCTTGCAGCCCGACGCAGCCGGTGTTCATCCACATACGTCGCACCCTCTCCCCTGAAGCTCGGAAATCCTGCTATCTTGCGTTGCAACAAACAATTTAGCCTGCGTCAGCATCAGCAGCCAGACTCAGCGTTATTCCTGTTTCCCCAAAGCAAACATTCTAATTCGCGCACAGGCATCGTTGCAGTCTTGGGCGCATGGTAGCAGTCCATTGCGCACTCGCTGCCATTGTACTTGATGGTCTTGCTGGTCTTGGGTTTCTGCTCAGCATAGATAAACCTCAGCCAAGTCACCACCACCACCGGCTTTTGCCCAGGATGGTCTCCACAACTGGAGGTATAGTCATCGCCATCGTCGTATTGCTCATTGCGGCGGCGGCGGGCTGGGTGATTTTCACTCAGATGCGCGCGCGCAAATTAGGTGTATGTTCTCGCCATCTTTTCCCCCTGTTCCCTCTCTCCATGGCGTCTGCTCACCAAGGAGCATCGTGCGTGGTCTTGGGCAAATTTGACAAAGCCACTGCCTTCCGCAACTATCGCTCGAGTAGATGCTAATACTTGCCTGGTTTCATTCTTGCAGTTGCCGCCGCCGACTCTCTCATCCTACCTACCATGGAAACGGGACGAAAGCCTGTACGGTCCGCCGCAGCCAGCACCAGGAGGTGTTGTCGGCTGGTTCAACGACCAAGTGCGCAAGATTAAGAACCGAAGCAATCGATCTGCCGCCGGTGCTTACGAGCAGCCTCATCATGGCCGCGCAGGCGCCGCGAGCGGCCGTCGCGGCTTTGGTCCGCTCGACCCCGACGAAGCCTGGGATGCTCGCGTCGGCCACGAAGCCGACGGATATGGCTATCTTGAAGAACATGACATGGGAAGACGTTCCAACACTGAGTACGGCGGCGGCGGCAGCTATAGCATGAATCTCGCTTCAACGCCTGGCGCAACCGCCGACGATGAAGAACGCGGTCGCCGGGGGCGGAACACTGGCGGAGCAAAGTCCAAGAACCCCTTCGACGACGATGCTGCTTCAAGTTTACGAGGCGTAAGCCCTCGACCTATCGATACTGCCGGCGCACAAAAGCACAAATCAAAAGCAGAGGAACCAGGCAGTGCGGGAAGCAGTCCTACGGACAGGAGATCTGCTTTCAGGGAAAATGTGTGAGGATAGGGAGTTTTATTGGCACTGACTGCATGACGGGAAGGCAGATTGATATATGCATATTTGTGTGATAAAGGGGGAGGCTGCCATCAGGCATTGGCGGTGGAATAGTTCTACGCATGTGACCGCATTATGCATAATAAGCCTTGTTGGATCAGGATCAGCGTTTGCATGTTTGTGGGGCAAAGTAACGGAAAACAAAGGCCATGGAAGTTTTGCGATTTTGAAGGGTTGTAGTTTAGCACCAGGAAGCCTTCCAATGAGGCTGGCGTTTTGTTTGGACAGACTTGTTATGCGACGACTCTTTTTAAGTGAACCTGGATGTAGACCTGCTTAATCGAGTCAACGTCACCTTGCCACCTTGTGCTTTCTACAGTGGGTCGTAAGAATACCGAACAAAGCCTATTTATTTACTGTATTCCGTATTCACATCTCATATCCATATTGGCTGGCGCCAGCAGCGGAATGGACCCGCACTGCGGCATGTCACCCCGCCAAGAGTTGCTGAACCCCACACCCCACGTCAGGAAGGTCAAAAGCATGAATCTTTGGTACACCAAATTCACAGTCTCCGTTTCGATCTGCGACTCTCACCGGAAGCAATGGCAAGCCTCGATCTTCAAGCCGTGCACGATGAGATGGTGGCAGTGGCCTATGAGGCAGGCAAGATGATTCTCGCTGCGAATCCTGCTGATCTCGATACGGGAACCAAGCTCAACTGTATGTCTTGACTATACTCTCGAAGCGGGGAATTGGATGTCTGCATTCGGCGCGGCCTCTCCGGAAGAAGGGAAAAAGAAAAGAAGAAAAAAAAAAAAAAGAAACGAAAGTCCAATGCCCAAACTAATGAACTCGTCCTGACGCAGCTGTCGATATCGTCACCGAAGCGGATCAGGCCGTAGAGAGGATGGTCTCTTCACGGCTTTCAAACTCGTTCCCAACTGTATCGTTTATGGGCGAGGAGACGTATAAGCCTGGCATGAGGCTTGGTCACGAGCCTACCTTTATAGTTGATCCCATTGACGGCACGTAAAAACCTCCCCTTGTGTCAAAACAACCTGAAGCTACAACACAGCAGAGAGGGCAGCTGTGCTGAATGATGGGGACGTGTAGGCACCACCAATTTCGTCCACGGCTTCCCCAACGCCTGCATCTCTCTCGGCCTAGCAGTCGACCGTACCCCCGCCGTCGGCGTCATCTACAACCCGTGGCAGGACCTCCTCTTCACAGCCATCCAGGGCAAAGGCGCATACATGACCCGTATAAAGGGCACAGCGCCGCAGAAGCTCCCGCTCGCCAAGTCCCCCCGTCCGCTCCAAGGTCTAGGGACATCGCTGGTTGCCGTTGAATGGGGATCCGGACGGGACGGGCCCAATTTCGAGCTCAAGACCGAAGTGTTCAAGATGCTTGCTGCGAGCAAGGAGACGGGCGGCTCGATGGTGCACTCCCTGCGGTCTCTGGGCTCTGCTGCGCTGAACATGGCGGCTGTGGCGGCCGGCCAGATGGATGCCTACTGGGAGGGGGGTTGCTGGGCCTGGGACGTCTGTGCCGGATGGTGCGTCCTGAACGAGGCGGGCGGTATCATGGCCAGTGGTAACCCTGGGAATTGGGAGCCCGAGCTGGAGTCCCGTGTATATCTGGCGGTGAGGGGGGCGCCGACGGGGCAGAAGGAGTTGGTGGAGGAGTTTTGGAAGGTGATTGGGGGTGGGAAGATGGATTATTCTGTTTGAGGACGATGTATGGAGATTGGGATAGAAAGCAGAGGCTTGGAAAATAATGCAGACATATTGGTTGATAGATAATTCGTGGGCGAGAAAGTTGAGCAGATGGTGTTCAACTTGATCATGACTAATATGCTTGTTATACCAGTAATAAATGACGCCAACATGTATTCCTCGCCAATGACGCCAACTCGTAAATCAATCAATGCTGCCTAAGGACCCCTCGTCCGGTCTAACCCTGTGTGTGTATGTATGCAATGCCAACGACCATGCTTTCTCTGCCCCATTCTGTATAAAAGCC
>KQ061691.1:634766-675307 GCA_001008035.1 Atkinsonella texensis
TCTTCCCCCTCTTCCCCCTCTTCCCCCTCTTCACCCCCCTAGTTCCCTGAAAAGTCCTGCGGACTTGGATCCCGTTTACGTCCCAGCGCTATACTTGCTCTTGGCCCTCAACACAGCGCCAAACTTCCACAGCAAGAGCGGCGCCGGCCAGCCGATGGCAATGGAGACGGCAGCCAGCACGGTGCCGCCCTTGCCGTAGCCCAAGCTCTGGTACATGGCGGGCGCAAAGAGGGGGAAGCCAAAGCCGGCGAGGCTGCGAAGCACGGTGATGGCGCCGACTGCGCTGGCCGCGTGCCGGGGATACGAGTCGACAACGTACGCCTGGACGCACTGGAAGCCGATGATGAAGCCGAAGGCGAAGACGGCGGCGCCGACGTTGGGGCCGATCCAGTGCGTGGGCACCTCGGCCGTCCACGCGTAGATGAGGATGCCGCCGGGGACGAGCAGCGCGCCCGGGATCATCATCGGCACGCGAAACTCTGGCTGCCCGGGGCCGCCGTCCGGCACGTAGCGCCTCTTCAGCGCGGCGTACACGCGGTCCTGCAGCGGCGCGCAGACCTGCGTGCCGAGGAGGAAGCCCAGGCCGATGGATACATAGTTGAGGCCGATGATGCCGGGCGATTCGCCGTACCGGGCCGCGAAGAGGGTCGGGAAGGTGGCCAGGACGAGGTAGACCATGCCGTACAGGAACATGAGATACAGCGACAGGACCTGGACGATGGGCTGCGTGGCCAAGAGCTTGAAGGGCCGGACGAAGGCGTGCGTCAGGGTCTGCCACAGCGCGCGCTCGGGACGCTGGTCGTACTCGGTGCGCAGGCGCGCGTTGCCCGTCTCCCGCATCAAGCGCAGCTTCTTGCGCCGCAGCAGCACGGGCGCGTACGTCTCCTGCAGGAAGAACAGGCCGAAGACCTGGACGAGGCCGCACGCGATGGTCGTGCTGTAGAAGATCCATCGCCACGTCGTCCGCTCCGCGATCCAGCCTCCCACGACGGGCCCGACGGCCGGCCCGAGCAACGGCATGAGCGAGTACACGCTGATGGCCCTCCCGCGCTGCTCGGCCGTGAACAGGTCGCTGAGGACGCCGCCGCCGACGGCGAGCGGTGCCGAGCCGCCTATCCCGGCCAGGAAGCGGAACGCGACCATCTGGCGCTCCGTCCGGGCCAGCGCGCAGCCCAGGTTGAAGAGCAGGAAGATGACGTTGGAGCTCTGCAGCACCACCACCCGGCCGTACAGCTCCGAGAGCGGTCCCCAGCCCAGCGGGCCGAGCGAGCATGCCGCGATGAAGATGGACATGACGAGCACGCGCTCTACCTCGCCTTGGATGTTGAGATCATGCCCGATTGCCTCGAGGCCGGGCGCCACCATCGAGGAGGCCACGGGTGAGATGAATGTGAAGCAGGATACTTTTGAGGGGGAAGAGAAGAGAAAGGGAGAAAGAAGATGTTAGTAACTATTTGGACTAATAACAACCAAAAAAAAAAAAATTTGAAAAAAACTTTTACGCTTGTACTTGCCAAAATCTTTTCAATGTCAAGGTACGCGAAGGGGGGGAAGCGGGAATAATACGTGCCACATATAACAGCCGCCCATTTCCTCCTCATGTCCCATGCCTTGGGATTCAGAGCATCATCCGGGCCGTCCCAGCCCACGAGATTCGCCTCATCCGAATCAGTCTCCCGCGCAGCACCACCGCTCGTCTCGCCATGCTCGTCCCTCCCGCGCTCCAAATCGCGCTGGTTCTGAAACCCGTCTCGCACCTCCGAAATCACCGTCGTGAGAGACCGCGCCGAAGCACCTCTGGCAAGCGACACCCTCTGCCCCTCCTCCATCTTCCGTCCCCCTGTCTCATGGTCTGAAGACGAGCTGTCCGAGCCGGCATGCGAGGCGGGACGCTCGTGCTTTTCCTCGTCGAGGTGGTCCATCGACCGATGGCCATCGCTATGAGCCGTCATGGACGACGCGGGTGAGGCTGAGGCTACCATAGAGGCCCGGAACAGGATAGAGAGGAAGAAACGAATCATGGAATAAGGGTGGAGAAGAAACACCCAGATTTATGCCATGAATCCTATAAGTCAGGTTTTCCTGATCTAGACTGGAATTCCTGTCATAAGAGCTTCTTTCACGACAGGGTCACGAACTTCCTGAGAAAAGAGCATTTATATATTCAATGACAGACGGGACAAAGGCCATGGACTTGAAGACCACCGGGCATCAGAAATACTTCTTTTCCCCATTTTATTACTTCCCACCGTTTTCAGGACTAGCAGAACAATCAGTGGGCCGGCCTGACTCCTCTGACAGCAAAGCCGTTGGCCGTTACGACCTCAACAAGCCACGGGATCCGTCATCCGTCATGGATATCCTGTCCAAATATTGGTGCCGAACCGGTTCCGGTGCTTCTTCCTTGGTTCCACGGCTTGGTTTGCACTTTTCTCAATGAAACGTATCACGCCGTTATTCGTCCATCTAAACTGTATCGACTCTCGTTCCAAGGCACTGTTTTTTTTTTTTTTTTTTTCATCTTGAGTAGTTCTGTCAGGTCGAGAGAATTCGAGTCTTTTGCATCCCATTCTTTCATTCTTCTATGTCCTTTCCATTTTATTTGCATTGCAAAACGTGAAGATACACGCCCACGTTCCGGCAGGCTTAAAGTGGAACTGGTGGGTCGCTCAGCCCGCATTTAGGCCGAGTCCGGCCTAAAACAGTTATTGCTTCGCAGAATTTTTTTTAATTTTTTTTTTTTCCGAACACTGGTCCACGGGAACTCCGTGGAGTGGGTTCGGCTTCATCCTTGTGTCGTAGTTTTCCATCCGGGGGAATTGGCCCGATGGCTTACATGGTGGCTGTTATGAGCTGTCTTTGGGGTGAGCACGGCATAGTGGGCGGTTGTTTCTTGTCTATCGGAGACAACAGTTCCTGTTTTTTTTCGTATCTTGATATGCGCTCATCTTTCGGTCGGGTATGCCTTCGATAATACCTTTGACTATCATGTCAGAGCCTGACGCTATTTCCCAGTTTTGTTAACAGCAAATCTCAGCCAGTTCTGGACATGTCCCTGGAAAAGTAACTATTGGGTAATAGTTCAATTTACACCTCACGCAAGGGCCTCCGAGCTCGGCATATCGGCAGTAGACTCACAAAATACCGTCATCGAGTTGCCCATGTGTACCCGTGTCTTAGATCAACACATAGATTTATTATGCATATGTGCCCATGCCCGAACCTAGTAATCAGTAGCCAGAACGCCTGAAGAATTGGAGAACCACATCATCTCGACACTGTTCCACATGATCCTTTACCTACCCCTTGCATATCCTCTCTGTTTCAGTTGTCATATCTAGACATGTCTTCTTCATCTTTTCATGCCTCCGTCGTAGGCTGTTCCTTGGTATCAACCTTCTTCACTGCGGGCTCGCTAGGAGCATTATCATCTTCACGAGCTCGCTTGCCGTTGCTCTCCTTTTCTTCAGCGGTGGAATGAATAGTAGGTGGGCCGCTCTCGTAGGTCATGTCCTTCGGTTCGCGGTTGTGATTGTCACGACCTCCGCGGCCACCACCTCTTCCTCGTCCGCCGCGACCCCCTCGACCGCCCCGAAATCCGTTCTTCTGATCCTGCTCGCGTCTCTTCTTCCAATCGTCCTGCTCGCGGTTTTTGCGGCCCTTGCCTTTGGCACCCAAGTCCTTACCCTCATAGAACTTGCGCGTCTGGGTGACACTGGGCTCAATTTTCCCTTGGCGAATCAAATCACTTTTCTCGTTGCAGTAGTCCTTCTTAGACATAATCTTCAAATCATGACCCTTCCAGGTGGGCTTAGGCTCTATGGCAATAAACTTCTTAGCCGTCTCCTCGTCCGCAAACGTAACAAACACGGAGCCCTTAAACAAGTTCTCGTTACTACGGCGCAGCTTCAAGCCCTTGACTTCACCAAACTGTGTGAAAAAGCTTTCCAAGTCGAACTGCGTGTCGGGATTCTCGTCACCGAAGCCCTTCACGTAGACGGTGGCAGCCTCAACCTTGGCTTTGCCCTCAGCCAGAGGTTTGTAAGGAGTCTTGCGTCTGACGGTTTCGGAGCCTTCCTCGCCTGCAACCTCGAGGACCTTACTGTCTCGGAGGGCGGCAACAACGGCGCTATATGGCTGGAAAGTGCGCATACGTTTGAAAGAATGAATTTTGGAAATGGGCATAGGCTTGTTTTCTGCTCCGCCGCACGACTCCCACATGAACTTGTCTTGGGGGAAGTTCCAGTCGCCAAAGTAGAATTCGACCTGAAGTAATGCTGTATCAGCACAAAAGCCCCAAGAGACAGTTTCGGTTTTGACGGGCAATCTCCACTCTTGGGGACAGGATAGGACAAAACTGAGGAATGGGCGAGTATGCGGTATGCTAACTAACCTGCTTGCGAATGGCTTCCGGGTCATCCGTGACCTCCCGAACGCTGGGGTCAAACTTGTTGTTTTTCTTGACATCCTCGTGGTTGATCTTTGCGGTGGTCTTGATCATGGTAGAATCCTCAACGGCAGGCGCCTGCTCCTGCGCTAGAGTGGCCTCGGTGGGCTTGGTCGTAGCTTCCGCCTCGCTCATTGCTGTTTGTTCCGACAATGGTGGCCGCTCGCCAATGGTATTCTATAAACAGCCTGACTATCACCCTGAAGGGAAAAAGGGAAAGAACTTGTCAGCGGTTGGCAGGCAAGTGACGCAAAGGTGCAGGACAGAAAGACCAAAAAGTGGCGCGGTCAAGACCGGGAAAGCACATAAAGGGAAGATTGAGTCGTCGCTGTTGACGTGCAGCTTAAGAGGCGAAAAAGACAAATAACTTAATCAGACTGACCTTGTGTATCAAAGGAAACAACGATTTAGCAAGTGCTGCAGGTTGGGATCGAGGATGGGCAGGATGGTGTGTCTGTCAATTAAGAAGTGATAATACATGCACGAGAAAAAAAAAAGCGAAGTAATTCTGCCGCCTTGTACAACAGCCAAGAGGCTGGAGAAGCTTGGTGCCATAGAAAAGCTTGGCTCACCGCCCGTCCCCACCCCTCTTTTCTTCTTTTGTTAGGGAGGACACCTCTTCTTCTATCAACCATTTTCTGGCGACCACGCCAGGAGCTGAGCCCCAACGCTAATGCGGTATCGGATGAGTCAACCGCGCCTGAAAACTTCATACCATCTTTTTTGTTTATTTTACGAGCAATCAATTCGCCCTCGACTGCAACATCGTTAATCCGACCCTTCAATTGCAAGTGCGCTACAAAATACCGTCACAATGGCTGGCAGCAGGGGCAAGGTTTGCTTAGCCTACTCCGGTGGCCTCGACACGAGCACCATCTTGGCCTGGTAGCTGGAGCAGCAGTATGAAGTTGTCTGCTACTTGGCCAATGTCGGTCAGGAGGAAGACTGGGCTGCTGTTGAGAAGAAAGCCCTTCAGATCGGTGCCACCAAAATGATCATTGATGACCTTTTCGCAAGGTTTTCGTCGACGAACTATGCTGGAAGGCCGTACAATGCAATGCCATATACGAGGATCAGTACCTCCTGGGAACCAGCTTGGCCCGCCCTGTTATTGCGCGTGGAATAATGAAGGCTGCTGAGAAAGAAGGTTGCGATTTCGTTTCGCACGGTTGCACCGGAAAGGGCAACGACCAAGTTCGATTCGAGTTGGCCTACCTGACTATCAACCCCGCAATCAAAGTCATTGCCCCATGGCGTGATCCTCTTTTCTATCAGCGTCCCCAGGGACGCAATGATCTTCTGGATTATGCCGCCGAGAAGGGTATCCCTGTCACGTCAACCAAAGCCAAACCGTACTCCATGGACGACAACTTGGCTCATTGCTCTAATGAGGCTGGAATGCTCGAGGACCCTAACGTTACCCCACCTGAAGGCATGTGGACTCGTACCGTTAGCCCTCTCAAGGCCCCTGATACACCTCTTGACATCACCATCCATTTCAACAAGGGTCTCCCCGTTAAGGTTGTCACCCCCCAGCAGACTGTGACCGAATCGCTCGAGTTGTTCAATCTGCTCAACGCTCTCGGCAAAGAGCATGGCATTGGCCGTATTGATATCGAGGAGAACAGGTTTATCGGTCTTAAGAGCTGAGGCTGCTACGACAA
Source organism: Atkinsonella texensis (assembly GCA_001008035.1). Lineage (NCBI taxonomy): Eukaryota > Fungi > Ascomycota > Sordariomycetes > Hypocreales > Clavicipitaceae > Atkinsonella > Atkinsonella texensis. Next base: position 640,878 of record KQ061691.1, read on the forward strand.
TCCAGCCATGACGATTCTCCGTCCTGCTCATATTTCTATTGAAGGCCTAGTCCTTGACGGTCGTGTCCGCTCTCTCCGCGATAACCTCAGCAAACAGTGGTCGGAACTCCTCTACAATGGTCTCTACTTCAGCCCCGAGCGAGCCTTCACGCAGCCGAGTCTCGACTTCTCTCAGCAGCGGGTTAACGGCGAGGTTCGCCTCCGCTTGTATAAGGCCAATGCCTATGTCCTGGGCCATACTTCCTAGGAGAAGCTCTACTCGGACGAGGACGCCTCCATGGACTCTCTAAGCACGTTTGACCCCTCCGAGACGTCCGGTTTCATTACCATTAATGCCATCCGCCTCAAGAAATACGGTCTGCAATTGGCCGATGCTGGCGAGCAGCTCTAGATGCTGAATGAGGGAAGCCATAGTGAGGCATACTAAAATGCATAGGGGCTTGTATGAGCCAACCCACAAGTAGATCCCCTTATCAGCCAATCAGGTTTAGGCTGCCTAAAGTCACTAGCTAGCTAGGGATTCGAACCCGCAACCTTCAGAGTGCCTCCTGCAGGAGGTCCAGTCGGCGGCCGTAGCAACTAGACCAAGTTGCCCCGCAGGTGGTAAGGCTATATAGGCTTGGTTCTGAAAAATCAGATCATCACACATTATTGGTGGGGAAGGATCTATTACGAGCCTAGGCCGAAGGGGGGACACACTTAGAGGAAGCAAGCTTTAGTCAATACAACGCCCTGCCTATTGATTCTGCCTAGCTACGTGTGCGACACCTAACAATAAGTAAAGAACTATAGCCCTAAAATAGTAAAGACCTGGCTATAGGCTGCAGACAAGCTAAATAATGCAAAAGGGTTTTTTATTCTTTTAAGGTTTTCCCCCCTAATGTATAGTAGGAGACTAGATACTAACTTAGGCTAGGCTAGAGTATCTCCTTGGAGACGATAAGGCTGCAAATACAAGAGGGACAGGGCTTAGACCCAATCAGAATCATCACTGTACAAGGTACATCGCTTGCTATACTAAATTGTACTATATATAATCGAAGTGCTAATAATTGTCCGAGCTATAAAGAGTTATATTGTATAGTACTGCTATAATATAATAGTGTAAGGGGTAGTGCAGGGGTAGTTCGAAGATATAATTTAATTAGTTACAAAGTCTCCACACTAGGACCTACAATTTGGTTGGTCAGGTCAGGTTAGGTCGGGTCCAAAAGGTCAGCTGATGTATAGACTCGTTAATTTATTAGAATTATTATTCTCTACCCGTGCCATGCCCCACTTTTCTGCCTCGCGATTCGCGCTCACCATTAAAGATAGTGCGTATCACTAAGGCGGCTAGATTAGTAAGTTAGCTACCTATACTTATATATAGAATTAATTATATAAAAAAAGACACCTTATTGTTATAAACTACTAGAAGTTTCTAACACTAAAGTAAAATATATTGTTTATGCTATTTTAGTGGCTATGAGCATAGGTGGACGACTTGCTGGTCTGGCCGCCTTAGTGATAAGCACTATCTTTGATGGTGAGCACAAATCACGAAGGAGAAAAGTGGGGCGTGGCACAGGTAGTACTTTACCAGTACCAGGTACCGAGCTGTTTATAAGACATTTGGTTGGCCGGATCCCGTTATGTAATAACTTGTCGTTCGTCACCCCTCCGGAATGGACCTTCCAACGTTGGATGCAGGGATGCGTAAGGGTGGTGCGATATGGTGGGATAGCTCTGTCAAGCTCTGACGAGCTCATTACTCGTTTATGACATAACCCGACGCATGATGCTTGTTCCGAGTACATACAGGATCGTTAACGACCAGGACAATCCAACTGTCGATCCATCCAAAATCCATCCATCCATCCATCCATCCATCCATTCCACCCCATGTGAAACCTCAGCTGCAATTAATCCCCTTGCTGCTCGGCTGATTGCCAGCCACAGCCATTGCATGTCGCAACAGCATCGAAGCAAAGCTGATCAAAATACGGCAACCCGGCTCAGCATGAGGCGTCAACACTAACCAACCCCAACGCGGTCTTTCATTGATTGACTGGCACACACTGCCGTTGCACAGGTCTTCCTTACCAGACCTCTGTTTGCCCCATCATGAGGCGTTTTCACAACGTCAGAAAGCATCTGCCGACTCTCAGCTCTTTGCTCAGGGTCGGCAGCAGTCGTGTCAACGCCCCAACGCATTGCCAATTTTGGCAAAACTTCTTCACAAATTCCAAGAAAAAAACAACCGCCTCCGGCGCAGGCTTGCCCGTCACCTTTATTGCTGGAACCTTGTTCATCTGGTGGCTCTATCCTACACAAGAATTTGCACAACTCGCCCCGCGGCAACGCAGTGACAGACGAACTCATCACGCATCAGATGGCGGCAGTACTGATGACGACGTCAGCGGCACTTCCAAGACTGAAGTCACGTCTGAAAATGCATGGGACAGTTTCGTCAAGCGCATCGAGAACGTCGTCGTCGTCACAGACTCAGAGTGGACGATGTTCTCTGACAAGGTTGCCGATATGATTCTGCCCGACTGGTCTAAGCTTGTTCCTGGATATCTCAGGAAGCTTCAGAGGGAGCTCTCCATGGCTCCAGGCTCCCTGGCCGATGAGATTTGGACGGAGGCGCACGACCCTGCAATCAATCCGGAAATCGCCTGGACAGCCAATGTTCGTGTATCTTCCGAGCTCTGTGTCGATGAGCGAGAATTCTTGGCTAGAAGAAAACGAATTATTCGAGTGGCTCTGGCCAAGTATCTTGGCCTTAACGAGAACAACATTCATCCAGACGACATTCCAACCATCGCCATGTGTGGTTCAGGAGGCGGCCTGCGTGCTCTTGTGGCTGGGACTGGTTCTCTCATAGCTGCAGAAGAAGACGGCCTTTTCGACTGTGTCACATATACCGCTGGCGTCAGTGGTTCTTGCTGGCTACAGATCCTTTTATATTCCTCCATCGCTCGCGGGAACTTGAAGACACTACTAGATCACTTGAAGTCAAGTCTTAATATCCACATTGCATATCCCCCGGTTGCCTTTCAGTCTCTGGTGTCCTTGCCTACCAGCAAATGTCTACTCAGCGGTCTGGTGGAGAAGCTAAGGGGAGATCCCAAAGCAGACTTTGGCTTGGTGGACATATACGGCTTGTTGCTTGGCGCTCGACTGCTCGTACCCAAAGGTGAACTCGGTGTTAACGATGCAGATTTCAAATTGTCCAATCAGCGCGAAATCATCAAGCTCGGGGAGCGCCCCTTGCCTATCTATACACTCGTACGACACGAGATCCCAGAGGCCGAGGCGAGCCAGAGAGAGCCGACTGAGACAGAGAAGAAGGTAATCGGAAGGAATCCTTGGTTTCAGTGGTTCGAAATTACGCCGTACGAGTTTTTCTGTGAAGAATTCAACGCTGGTATCCCAACATGGGCTATGGGTCGCATGTTCGAAAACGGCAGTGATGTGCCACCACCCCAAAGTGGCTTTCACCTCCCTGAGATCAGAGTGCCTCTGCTCATGGGCATTTTTGGGAGTGCCTTTTGCGCAACTTTGAGTCACTACTATAAGGAAATTAAGCCCTTGGTCCTCAGCATTACAGGTCTGGCCAGCATTGATGATTTTGTCTCTGGCAAAGACAACGACCTGCGCAAAGTCCACCCCATCGACCCTGCCACTATTCCCAACTTTGCATACAAGATGCATGGCAAACTTCCTAGCACTACACCTCGAAGCTTATATGGACAGGAGCACATTCAACTCATGGACGCTGGCATGTCCAATAACCTGCCTATTTATCCTCTTCTCAGGCTAGGTCGGAATGTCGATATTGTCATTGCCTTCGACGCTTCTGCCGATATTCGCACAGACAACTGGCTTTCTGTTGCCGACGGTTATGCTCGTCAACGTGGTATTAAAGGCTGGCCCGTTGGAATCGGCTGGCCCAAGCCTGGCGAATCTATCCAAGAAACCACAAAAGAGCTGGTGAACGCGGAGGCAGGCTCGTTGCAAGAAGCAGACCAGCGTCTTCAACAAGCGAAGAAGGACCAGGAATTTCGCCATAAATCAGGCGATGGCAAGTCCCGCAGTGATGGTGAGCATCGCGCCAGCAACGGAAGCAACGATAAGGAAGGCGCAAAATATGAGCCCGGAAATGAACAAGCCGGGGGCCTAGGCTATTGCACCGTATGGGTTGGTACCACTCAAGAGCGCTCGCCAAAGCCCCCTCCACCCGCCAAAGCCATCAACGAGTCCAATAAGTGGCAACTCATGGAGCCCGATGCCGGACTTGCCGTCATATACCTCCCGTTTCTACCAAATCCCAAGGGCCCCGAGATTTCCCCCGGCACAACCGATTTTCTGAGTACATGGAACTTCGTATACACGCCAGAACAAATCGACAGTGTTGTCGACCTCGCCCGTGCCAATTACAAGGAAGCAAATGAACAGATTCGCTCCACCATCAGGGCGGTATACGAGAGGAAGAAGTTTTTGCGGGAGCAGGCGGACAGCAAGTTGGCGAGAGATGAGGCACCTCAAGCGTTGGCCATTTTAACAAGTTGAGGGTCAATACCTAACATCTACGGATTGTACTGTACCGAATTCTTGGGGTCCCTTTTGGTTTTCGAAGGAGAGAAAAATATGCCTTTGTTTTAATTACTAGAGGCTGGTCCTGGAGATACTTGTAGTAAGAGCGGATAGAATTTGGTTGTGACAAGGAAAAGTAAAGTCTTTTGAGATGAGTTTTATTAGACCTCCATTACACGGAGATCACACGTTCAGACTTGGGGAGCACACACGGAGGGTCACTTTTTTGTTCTCTCTTTTAAGGGTCGTTTGTTCTACAATGTATTTTAATGTACAAGGACGCTTTTTTGTCCACAAATCTCATCCACTAGAATACAACCAGATTTGCCGTAGGTACAGAGCGAGCTATCTACCCGATAGCCCTCAGTCTACGAGTCTATGCCTTTGTCCCTTCCTGAATGACAGCACCTATGCTCAAATGATCTCGCCAATATCAATGTGTGGTGCTTTCCATGCCGTTGCGCCCTCCTCCATCATATCACTCGGTACGCGAACCTTGTTTCCTGGGCTGTACAGATACCACGCCTTCAAAGCGTTCATGGAAGCCTTCCTTCTGGCCATATCCAGGCTGGGGCCAGCGCCCTCTCCTAATTTATCCCTACCACTGTAAATACCAACGACGTATACAGGTGTCCTTGACAGTCGACCAGTTTCACTCTCTAGACGAGCTACCGGAGCCTCGAATCCCTCTCTGGCGCAGAGCATGGCCAATTCACGTGTTGGTAGCTTGAATTGAAAAAGTGATGAGGGGTCGAACTGTCTTGATAGAATGTGGGATGTGACGAAGGACTTGGCAGGTTCGCGGCCGCAGTGGGTGTAGATCGAGCCAACAACAGCTTGGACAAATGATCCGAAAGCTTCGTTCTGGAGTAGTTGATGGGGTACCTGGCTAGCATCCTCGGGCTTGCTCAGCGCATCGCCGAAAGCATCGTCGAGGACGACACGACTGCTCACGCCACGTCGGTACGAGCTATTTCTCTGGACCTCGGAGCGAACATAACCCCATCGTCTATTCACCAGGTGTTCCCCATCAGGTTTCCACTGCAGCAACCCAGGATCAACCTCCTCGCCCGGAGCAGCAGCAGCTTCCACACCCCATCGACGAGCAACCTGTTGTAAAGAAACCTGGCCAGCGTATGCCCTCAGTGCCTCGTAAAGGATAGCCATGGGTAGGCGCGGCCACTTGCACACCAGGTACTCCAAGACATGGTAATTGATGATGGTGCTTCCCAAAAACGCTAGATTCGAGTTGTTGAAGCTCCCGTTCGCATCGGCCGACGGCGTAATCAGCGCTCGTGCGATCGTCTGCAAGGGTATTTTGGTGGACAGGGCCAATCGTGCATGCAGCGCAGCGAGCTTCGCCGACTCAAGGCTTCGTTCGGGAGATGGTGACGGTAAGGGCACTCGTGCTGAGGATGTGGATTCGTTGCCGGCGATGTCTTCCCCTGATTCAGGCGCAATTGCAGCTGAGGATTGGCATCGGATGGATTGAGAAAAAGGTGGTCGGATTGCGAGAGAGGAAGCTCCTGGGCGAGCTTGCAGGAGTTTTCTGCTGCCCCATTGCGATACTCGCAACCTCTTCATCCTTGGCAAGAAATCAGGAGACTGCGCCTCCTGACAAGGACTGGAAGCTGAGTATGATGATGATGAGAAAACGCTGCCCCGGATGCAGAGTTTGAAAAATTACATACGGCGCCGTGAGCTGTGCCGCTGGGCGAAGTGTTGTCCGGGAATACTGCAATCCTCTCAGATGGGTGCCAAATGGCAGTCGCGGAAAAAGTTCGACTCCGGCGTACGGGGCCTAGGCTAGGCCAGGACGGGTGTCGTGCGTTCTGTGGCATGGGCAAGCTCTCTCACAGGGCCACGGGATGACGGAACAACCTCGGGCCGTGCACGCATGCAGCCAGGCCCTACCTATTACAGACGCTGGTCAACCAGAGCATCTGTATTGACAAGACGCAGACCGCGCAACCTCCACTCCTTCTTCACACGTCAGTTGAGAGGAGTTTCAAAATGGTAAGGCGATTCAGTTGAAGCAAGCATTCTTTAAGAAGCGGAAAACTAATCTTGTGGCGCGTTTGTAGGGCGGCGGTGGAAAAGTTCCGTAAGTCGAAACCATCCGCGTACGCAATCTCGAATATTCGTTGAATTACAATTCCCCCTGGAGACCGGACACACGTCTCTACAAACGATCTTGCTCGAATTACGAACCCAGCCCCAAATCTTCTAACTTTACTCCTTCTGCATCGACCTAGGTACCCCAAGCACGTGTGGTCACCCGCTGGTGGTTGGTATGCCCAGCCCGGCAATTGGAGAGCGAACACCGTGATCGCAGCCGGTTTTCTCGTCGGTATCGTCGCCGTGACATGGAAGTTCAGTGCTGAGAGGGAAACATGGGCGCGCAAGCCTGAGCCTGGCGAGTGGCATCCCAGCCGACAGTACGTCCGTCAGACCCTATCTACAACTTGGCAGGAGAGAACTGTGACTTACTTTACCGGGACGGGTGATAGCTGGTCGAAACAACTGATTGAGTGGGATAAGGAGGACCGTGCGAAGGCGGAGCAGGGAAAGTCACAGGAGTGAGGGAAGCGTGGGATATTGTGAGAGGCATGAGGACGGGAAGCGGCTGGGAAATCGACATGTGTATGATTTGATCTGCTAAAATAATATCTCCTTGTTGACTACAAATGGCTATTTTGTTTTGTGGTGTGTGTAGAACTTGTATCTGTTCGGAGTCTTGAACAGCAGGGATTGGGGGAACGGGAGCTGGCGTTGGCCACCATGAGAGCTCCTGCGTTTATCCTGGTCCAGGAGCATCGCGACATTTTCATCCCAAGTCGCCTTCAGTCTGTATGGGTTGATGCATTCGGTGATTGTGAGACTATCTCATCGGATGCCTTGAGACAAGATTAATTTAAAATTTTGGCACTTCTTGTTCACAGTCGGGTATTGGGCGGCTGCAAATGTGTTTACACTTATTCACCAACAACTGACTGCCATCGTCAAACTAACTACCCTATGCCCTATGCGCACTCGTCGCACTTACTCAGCTGAGTCAGTCACTCCCACCTCGCTGACAAACGTCATCGTCCTCGCCCCACGCACCAGTGCGTCTCGGACCTTATTCAACCAAGTCGAGATGGAGGTTTGGTGGGCGTTTCATGCTCTCCTGTTCTTTTAATCTTCACTGCGAGTTAGAGTGCAGCTAGGCGCATGAAGTGCTTTTCGACCATCACACAGTATGCGAACCTCCTTCTAACTTGAACAACCGCGCTTCGACCCGACCCACCTCGACTTACCTTGCCTATTCAGGGTCTCTCGAGAGATCGATCGTATCATTGCTCTCTCATATCGCGTGGGCTGGCGTAGGTATGCCGAACCCCCATACATCTTTCCACCTCCCGTTCCCTTGCCCATCTACCTACCTACCTACCTCCTACCTACCTAAACCTAAAGTACCACCACGGAGTACATGCTCATGCTAAATTCTATTCTGAGTAGACATCAACCGACATCCATGTGTTTTGCCGAAGCCAAGTTTTTGCCGTAAATCCGACCTACACCTCTTGACGCCTGACCTTTGTCCGAGGTATCTGCAGTGGCCTTGTTGGAGTCCTTGGTCTTCGATATCCACCCACCACCATCTGCTTCTACGCCACATAACGGCGGCTTTTTCTTCTTTCCTCATAAACTGTTGCCGACGACTGCCGGGAAGGTGTGAGAAGTGTCACCCTTGCGACGCAGCACCAAGAATCTTACTCACTTCTCTAGAAGTCTTCAGTCTGGCGTTCCGTGCATTCCGTCTTGCTGGCCTCGCTGTAGGCCTAGGACTCAGTGCCTTTACGGCGTACCAGCGCAGCCGAGCCGCCCAAATGACGTCCCAAGCATCTCCCATTGCGCATCTTGATGCCACCGCCGGTCGCGAGGTAGTCTACTGCCACGCTTGCTCAAACGAATGGTATTGCAATGACCATGGGTTGGAATGCCCAAGATGCGAAAGCGACGTCACAGAGATAGTAGGTGACTGGATATCGTTAACTTATTTGTTTATTGAGCCTGTTATTCTAACATTTTTCTTCTTCTTCTTCTTCCTTTTCTTGTCTAGGTGAGCCCAGAGAATGACCCTCGGTTTGATCCGGTATCCAGCTCAACGTCTCCAGATCTTCCGCCCTTACGATATGCGGAAGATTCAGATCCCGACGAGGCGGACATTGAAGATCACATGGGTCCCCCGGGCTTTCATTTTCGCAGAAGCACGCGGAGAGGACCGGAACAGATACATCATGACCCTTCGTTAGACCCAGTCTTCGAGCGATTCTATGATATGATAGCGAATTTTGGGCAAGGGACACAACCACGACGAAACGAAACATCTGGTCTGTCTGGCCACGCAAACAACGATACCTTTGCGGCACCACGTATTCATCGGACCACATTCACGTCTGGTACATTTGGAGGCGGCACAGCCTCAGTTACTATATTCTCTGCCCCTGCGCCTGCGGCTCGCGGCCGTAACAATGGTGGTGACGGTGAAGGCGATGAACAGCACAACCAGGGAGGTGGCGATCCTTTTCAGACGTAAGTTGATTCATATTTTGCTTCGTTCTCTTCCCCCTTAGCGGGCGCTTTTCCATCATGACGCATCTTTCAGTGGACTAAACTCTCATTATCCAGAATCTTCTCTTCTATCATCCGCGAAATCCCACCACCCGCAGGTGGCCCTCCTCCTGGCTTTGCCCGGGGCCTACAAGAAATTCTCAACCTTTTTAATCCGGCGAATGCTATGCGGGGAGACGCTGTCTACTCCCAGGAGGCTCTTGATCGCATTATCACACAACTCATGGAGGCAAATCCGCAATCAAATGCTGCACCACCAGCATCAGATGAAGCCCTGAATAAGCTGGACCGAAGACCTGTGGATCAGCAACTGCTAGAACCAGAAGGTAAGGCTGAGTGCTCGATTTGTATAGACGACATGGAGGTTGGCCAGACGGCTGCATTTCTTCCGTGCAAACATTACTTTCATGAGGATTGCGTTGTGTTATGGTTGAAGGAGCACAATACCTGTCCTGTCTGCCGGAGTTCTATCGAGAGGAACGACAACGACAACGAGAACAGCACCACCAATAGAAACACCGCGAATGGCAGCTCAAGCAGTGCAGGGGCATCAAGACCAAACCCTAATCCCCCACCCAGCTTCAGCCGTAGCAACTCGAACCAATCGCAGACCTTCGGCGGCCGATATGATGGCGGCGCCGACACACCCACTGGCATAGCGGCGGCCGATATGGTTTCCTCGATATATGTGGATGCACAAGATCGCCCGACAGACTACAGGCTCAGTCAAACTCTCCGAAGCGGGGAAAACATGCAGAATGAAGGCGAACACGATAGATCAGGTGGGACTACAGCATCAGGTTCCAGTTATCACACGTCCCGGCTGCAGCGTAGAACGTCGCACTCGCCGACGAGTCCGCGAAACGTCAACTTGGCACAGCAAGGTGCCCGTATGCGGCAGCGTAGCCCTTCTGAGAGCAACAGACGGGGGAATGGAGAACGAGACGGTCGTCGGCAGTCAGGTCCTGGTGCATGGGGCTGGTTCCGAGAACGGTTCTCGGGAGCTGGAAGCGGTGGAGGGTCACAAGAATCACAGGATCAAGGGCATCATTGAGTTTCATCATTCATCTCTTCCTGTTAGTCTGGAGCATCCTTTTGGTAATATTCTCGCACTGGTTTTGGTGTCTCCCTCTCACGCACTCTCTTATTTCTTTTGTTTGTTTTTTTTGTTTTGCTTTCCTTCCCCCCACTCAAACCACAACTTTGGGCAACACGATGGTTCAAAAAATCCATCGCAGCCCACGACGGTACTGTATCTGATTTTCTTTCTCAAGAACAAAGAGATCTTCTATGCTTTACCAAGCCCGCAGCTTCTCCTTGCTAGGATCGCGGGACAATGGAAGGCGGCTACATTGGCATAACACTTGGTCCGAGGGAAGGAGGATCAGCATGGCATAGATTGGCTCAAAAAGAGCAGAAAGGATGAAGCTAATTTCAGGGTGCTCGTGATAATGGCCGACCTGAGTCAAAACGGCTGGGGGTCAATTCTCACGATTGCACCGTCTCAAGAAGGAAACGCAGAATTTGATGTCGAAAATTGGGGCTGTCCGATATCGTCTCTTAACCTGTGAAGACAAGTGACAAACTGTATGACGACGAATTATAGAGCCAGTCGATGCACACCTCTCGAAGCCGTACTCTTGTTAGGCGTACATAGTTTAGATTAACAAACGAATCTGCGGACGGACGGATGTGATACTACATACGGAGCACTGTTTAATTTCAACCCATCAAGGTATCTTGTCGATTGATCACTTTCGCGTGCATTTCCATGAGAGTCGCTGTCGATCTGGTCACTTAATCACGCACATTTCAAAGAGAGCGGTAGCAGACAGATCACCCACGAGGTCGAATATCTCCTCCTCTCGGAACATGCGCGCCAACAATCTCAAGAACAGGGTGGCGTCGCTAGTGAACCATCTGCGTTAGTTATGAACACCAGACTCAATCACGAAAATCATCTTGCTTGGCACTTTGCGGTATTTAATCTGAAACATGACGAATGAGAGGTATCTAATTGCAATATGAGGCAGGGAACCCAAGCCCCGACGCCCATGAAACTTCAAAGACAACATTCTTTCGTGATTGCTGTGCCAAACATAATCTTCCATCTTTCCAACCAGTGCCATACAGCCGTTTCACAGCAATGCCACCTTTGCAAGGACCGTCCATCAAATGACATCTAGTGTATTAGACTAGAAGCAAAAAGGAAAAAAAAAAAAAAAAAAAAAAAAAAGAGAGAGAAAAAACCGACTTCAATCATTTGCTCAGCTTCTGCTGTAATGACAAAAAGAGCATTTGTCTAGTCCTGGAAGAACTTGATAATCTGTTGGATGTCGCGGAGCCCAAAACCGTGCTTGGGGAAGCAAATGTAGACCTCTTCACCTAGAGCACCAAACTTGCTTCGGAAGCCGGCCTTGCGGCGGAGACCGAGGCTGTCCACGATAGAGGCATATGTGCGTGCCAAGAACCTAGCTCGGACTCCGCGAAGATGTTCTCCGGGAGTCAGCTTCTCGGAGACACCGGCCCCAAAGGTGACTTGGCCCGAGACCGTGGACAGTGTGTATTCGATGAGGACCTCGATGGCACCGTTTACAGACCCTGGGAAGTCCAGAGCCCACTTGACCTGCCAGCCGTGCTTGGGAGACAACTTCGCCAGGACAACCATGGCAAGAACCTTGCCGTCCTTCTCAGCAGCATAGTATCGACGATGCTCAGGGTCGATCCAAGGACGAACTTCCGTAAGATGAACCTGTTTACCCTTGCGGTTGGCTTTCCACGCTGCAATCGCTTCGTCGGCCCGCTTCATGAAATCGGCATCAGGCTTGACCTCGTGAATCTTGACCCCTTCGCGTTCCACACGGCGGGCCTTGGGACCTCGGCCGTTGATGTTGTGGTAATTGTTGGCGTCTACCCGCTGCTCTTCTGTGCAGGACAAAGTGCGCCAGCGCATTTGCCGGGCTAGTATCTCCTGGATATCATAAGATACCAGCATCCAAACTGGGGTCAGTTTCAACTCCGAGAGCACAAACTTGACAAACGCAGAACAGACTTCCTTGTGTTGACTGGAGTCACAGAGGGGATCACCGGTAATCATCACAAACTTATCCTGTTTGACGTAGCCAATGGCAGCACCGCTGCTATGTCGCCAGATTTGGAAACGCTCGTCAAGCCACGAGGTATTGGACGCATCACCGTAGTTTGCAATTAGTTTCTCGATAGGAGGCATGACACCGTCCCGAAGTGGCTTCGTCGTGTCTGCTTCCGGATGAGGCAAGCCGGGAGGCCGTTCGGGCAGAGACTTCGGGTCACGGTGGAAGAGGGAAGTGTATCGAACGTCACCGAGTTCCAACATCCAGGCTACAATTCGCTCCAACCCAAGACCAGCACCAGCATGTGGAGGGGCGCCGAGATCGAATGCCGCCATGTAGTCTTCCATGCCGTCTTCTGTGATGCCCGCCGCTCGCATATTCTCTCGCAGCTCTGCTGCATCATTGATACGCTGACCACCTGAGCAGATCTCTTGTCCACGGATGAAGATATCAAAGGATCTCGTCCAGAATGGATCCTCGGGATCCTTGTGGGTATAGAATGGGCGTGCACTGGCGGGAAATTTGTCCAAGACGTAATAATCGGTCCCAAACTTTTCTCTTACAAGTTCCCCTAGACGGATCTCATCGGGAGTCGACAAGTCTTCCATCTCAACGTTTCTACCATCTTCACGGAGCATCTTGATACCGTCCTCGAACTTGAGAACCAGAGTCTCATCCAACCATTTGAACTCTTTGCTGGGCCATCGCTTCTGGACCTCTACGACTTCGGGCATGGCGTAAACAGTGGTGAAGACGGATTTGAGGAACTCGTCAATGATATCAATGACTTCATGGTAGTCGTGCTGAATCGCCATCTCGAGGTCAAGTCCAGTATACTCAGTAAGGTGTCTGTGAGTGTTTGAATTTTCAGCACGGAAAACTGGCCCGATTTCAAAGACCCGACCGAAATCAGCAGATACAGACATTTGTTTGGCCAGCTGCGGGCTCTGGGCTAAAAAGGCATTTCGGCCGAAGTAATTGACCTTGAAAACGGCCGCGCCACTCTCCGTGGCCGCGGGCTGCAATTTGGGGGTATTGATTTCGACGAAGCCCTGTTCGTCAAGTGTCTCGCGGAATTTACGAGTCACAAGAGAGCGAATACGGAACAAGGCCTGATTAGAGGGATGACGAAGATCAAGAATCCGGGACGTCATGCGGTTGCGCAGGGTCTCGGGAGGCTTGTAGTTGGTGAAAGGCGCTCCATGCGCAGCATTCACCAAATGAATGGTATGTACCTCGACTTCGACACCAGAGTGTGTAGCCGAACGAACGGGTTCGGGAGGGGTTTTGAGGGTTCCGTTGACCTGCACCAATGACTCTGAATGTAATTTCTCTACCCATCGCACCATGTCAAGATACTCCCGCGATAGCACGCCCTGAACAGTGTGGGTCTGGTCTCGGAAGAGAAGAAAATCCAAGTTTTTTGAAATCTGACGCTGAGTTGCAATACGAGCTCTGAAATTGACCTCGGTCCCAAGGGGAAGCTTGTCCAGCTCAGCAATGGTGTTGAGTTCGTAGGGATGGGCAGGCCAATCCGCACTCGTGCTCGTGCGACCACTATCCATGCTGGAGCGACTCGAGTCTCTACTTTTATCCATGCTGGACCGCTGTGACCTGTCGTTGAGCTTGTCGAGTTCTGATCGATAATTAGACAGACTGAGCCTCTTCATGCCCGCGCTTCCTACAACATCGACGCCGCTGTCACTTATTCTAGACAAACGCTTGTTGCTACCGAAAGCGCTGCCGGGAAGGGTCGGAGTTGACGAAGTAGACGGCGAAGCTGGGGTTGAAATTGGACTTGATTTGCCTGAGGGTGAGGAAGTGGTCCAGTCTGCTGTATAAGTCGCGTCTGTGACGTCGCCACTCGTTTGCGGACTCGAGTTGCGACTGCGCGACTTGGACCTGGGCAGGCCAAAGGCTGACGCAACGGGGGCAAAAATGCCAGAAGTGCTAGGCATTTTGGGTTCTGTAATCCGGTTGACGAGAAGGGTTTGAAAATCTTGGTGGCCGAGGACGAGACAAAAAGGATGGCAATGCGACGGAGAGTAAGGTCCGCGAGAGGCATGAGGTGAGGGGCAGCAAGGGCAGCAAGCAAGGGCACCAGGGAACCAGGGCACCAGGGAACCAGGGCACTAGGACAGGACAGGACAGGACAGGACAGGACAGAGAAAATGAATGTAAAGTGACGAGTGACACAATGACGCCCCGGACGGCAGCCAATGCCAAGTTTGAGCCACTGCGTGCAGGGGAGCAGGGGAGCTGACTAGCACCGCCAGTGGTTCTGACCCAGCCGAAATCGTAATCGAAATCGAAATCGAAATCCTCCGACTATTACGGAGTATGTACAGTCAGTCAGTCAGTCAGCCCGCTTCGCTTCGCTTCGCTTCGCTTCGACGTGCGTGATTCACCACCACCACCCTTGCTTGCTTGGGCTTGCTTGCAACCCGCGACACGGGGGCGATGTTGCAGAAGGGCCGTCGCCGTTTTCGATTGCGTCCTCGGTGAATGTGCCTCGCGACAAGAGTCGATGAAGTCGGTACGCGCTGATGTGATTTGGTGGTAGATATGGAGTTGCCGCTGGCTGTCGCTGAGCCGCCTGCGTCTAGCGAGCGGGTTGATGTTGATGATTATGTAGTATGTATGGCACTTGGCACGCGCGAAGGAACTCTCCCTTCCCTACAGGGCCGAGTAATAAGTGCAAGCGAAGAAACAAGTCGGCATAAGAGGCTATGAGGTTCGGGAAGTAAGAGAAAAGCGAGAAGATGCTGTGCCCCTCGTCTTGTCTCAAGGCTTATTATTATATAAGGTTGTAGGGAGTAGACGCCGGCAAGGAAATGGGCCAGGGCCGGATCTTGTTTGTTTGTCGGGTGGATGGGAAAAATGAAAAACCCGTCAGTTCCGGCCGCAAAGGGCAATTCAGGCACCCGAGAACAGAAAACTCACGACAATGTCCGCACATCAGGCTCAACGACGGATGACGGATGACGGGGAATTACGCCGGACTATGATGACAAACCCTGTGACAGCCCTCACGGTCTCAAAGCCTAGAGCAGAGTCCGGTCCAGTCTGTACCCAAGGGGGAGGGCAGGGGCAGGGCAGGGGCAGGGCAGGGGCAGGGCAGGGGGCGGGCGGGGGCCCTGCCAACTCTTTCGGCTTTTAGTAATCTCCCGTCAGAATCCGAGTCGTGATTAGGTGGCTTGCCCCAGCCGCCGTCTCCGTGCCACTTGCTTCGAGTGAGTTCGAGTGCGCATGGCTGAACGGCCAGGCCAATTCATGCATGCTGTGCGGGGCTTAGAACCGACTGGAAAGATCGAGTCGATCGATTAATTGAGCATTGCATGTCCCACCGTTGTTGAATCAAGTACGAGAGAGCCTGCGCTCTTTCCCCTTTTCCTGCTTGGGGGAAGGGGAGTCATGTCTGCCTGCTGGTTTTCTGCGTTCTGGTACCTTTATTAATAAGCCTGAATTAGGTCGCCCTTTCCCTCCACGTCAGTCGTCCGCCTGGGCTGGGCCAATCTGAAGTACGGGCCTCCCGTTCTGACGTCAACCACCATAAATGATTGGCATGGGTGCCCACAATTGTGGAACCTGGCGGACACCTGCAGAACAAGTTGCAAGACCTGAAGTCATGTATTACCGAGTACATAGAACAACGAATAACTGCAACTGGCGTTCAGCAGGGGAGCCACGACCTTATTCATACAGACGCACAGGCACAGGACTGGAGCTTGTGATTGCGCGTTCACTTGCCATCAGTATACTCGAGACTCCTTTGAATCTCGTCCGAGAAGAGACAAATGCATAGCTGCTATTGTTCGTCCGACCTAACCTACCAAATCACTAACCCTGAGGCTACTTGAAGCTCCATTCACTACGGGCTTTCGCTACCTTCGGCTTCTATCGCCTGTTTAGACGACCCGTTACATGGCTGAATTGTCTGGTGGACTGGAATACCCTGTCACATGCCATCCTCCCCGCGCGCGAAGAGTGACTTGGCCCCCGAGGCTTCCATCATCGCAGATCTCCGTACTACTCCTCCAGCCTTGCTATCAAGCTTTGATCACAACATGGGAGATTCTCCCGACCTGCTTCAGAGTCGTGTTGATGCGCTCAAGCGTAGCGTGTCCTGTTTTGACACCAGTTCACCGCCGACCACCCACACAATATCCTCTGTCGTCACCACCGCTTTACCAAGTCCGGCACCCTCGGATATTGGCGACGACTACGATAACCCTCTGGAGTCAAGCTCCAGATGGTATCTCAATGCAAAGGCACAAGCGGTTCGCTACGCCGCCAGCTTAGGTTTCAGCATTCACAATAGGTCTGATCCCCCAGCACCATATCCCTCAAGAGAGATCTGGTTGGACTCGACTCTGTCCGCCTGGAAAGGGAAACAAAAGATCAAGGTGGAGATATGGAATCCGCCGCGGATATCTATCGGGCCACGTGCGGCAGTGATCAACTTGCATGGAGGAGGCTGGATTCTGGGTCAAGGAACTGACGATGCTCGATGGGCAGGGGCAGTACTTTGCAGTGTCGATGCCGTCGTTTTCACCGTCAATTATCGGCTGGCCCCCAGCTACCCGTTCCCCACCCCGATGGAAGACTGTGTGGATGCCATTCTTCAGATAGCATCAAGAGCATCTGAGTTTGGAATTGACCCAGATCGCATCATCTTATCCGGCTTTTCTGCAGGTGCAACAAATGCGCTTACCAGCTGGATTGTCCTACAAGACCCTTTACGCTGGGACTACAAACTGCCGATTCAACCACCACAAATTCTTGGCCTGGTTCTGTTTTATCCCACCCTGGACGTGACCATTACTAGACCAGGCAAACGTCAAACCTGCCTCCGGCCTGAGCGAACATTGTCTCCCGGGCTGACTGATCTAATCGACGCTTCATACTTCTATCCATCGATTCCAAGAGAAAAACGAACAGACCCTCGAATGTCACCCGGTTTGATGTCGGATGACTTGTTGAAGAAATTACCACACTTGCATATGATTTTATGCGAGCATGACATGTTGCTAGCCGAAGGCATTCGATTTGCCGCAAGGCTAGAGCAGAATGACCTACCGTTCACTGTTCGCATTGTTGAGGGGGAAGGCCATGCATGGGATAAACCTCCGCCAATGACACCAAAGCAAAGCGTCTTCGTCGAGTATGAAAAAGCAACCGAAAGCATTGTTCGCTGGCTCGGCCGAGACTGCGAGACGGATCAGGAATCAATGAGCTCAATGCGTCGTAAAAGACTAAGATTTAAACGACCGCGTTATCTTTCTGTTAGATCTAGATCTCTCCGGTAGACCAGGAAGTTGAATGGTTTACGATGCGACCACTGTATCCATCGAGCGACTTGTTCTTGTATGATAGAAGGCATCAAATGGGCGTGCATATATTTATTAGATTCATGGGTAGGGTTGTACTGGAAAGAAACAGGACTGATGTTGTACGCCTGTATATCAAACCCCCCCCCCCCCCCCCTCAAGGTGTCAGTGGATATTATTAAACTTTTTCACAATTGTTATAGATTGATGGATATTACAATATAGACTAAAAATAAATGATGCGGCTTATCAGTCATGGTATAAAGTCGTTTATTCTCACACAGTCAAGTCCCGCAACATCAAATCTTGAGCAAAGTAGTAATTTCTCATGTCCATGAGCCATATAACCGTGTGAACCGGCTTATAACCATGCTGCTTAACCATTCATCCAGAACAGAATCATTCCACCTCGTCATGGTTTCCTGTGGAGACGGCGAATGTCCGGCCGCCCTACCATTTCGAATCCGCAAACAGGAGTTATAATAGTTCGTGGTTCGTACGGCAAGGATCCGAGCTAGCAGAAAGCCGTCTTCAACAGTAACACCAGTACGTCTATGCGATGGCATCTGATGCGATTTAGGTGGCTTGATTCTTCCAGGCATCTGCACCATTGACCAATCGAAGCAAGTGTTCGTCCCGACGCTAATACCGCATGGGTGGATTGATCGTCAAGGCCGGCATCTTCGGAACGAGCCTTTGAACATGGGACACTGCATATGCAACAACCCTTGAAAAGCCTGTCTTGCCCGATTGCGTAACATGGAGCGTGGAGAGGTTGCAGCGGAGATGGGAACGTGCAGTTCGCAGCGTGACCGGCATCGCCAACTACAAGCGCTGTCTGAGGAAACATGCACTGGAAAAGGAATCACCCCCCCGTAGGACGCACTGCACCACACGGTTGTTTTTGGTAAATGAGCTACGCGTCATGTCTTTGCCTTACATGGTGGACACGACGGGACGTTGTCCTTTATGCAGCATTATTGAGGTGCTCATATTGTACCCGTCTTCCCTTCGCGATGATTCGATCGCGAGGTAGATGAGGCAGCTGCCGATATAGACATGCTGCTGGATGGCCCGGAGCCAGACATGGCGGGGAATTTGCAGCAACCTCCATTACCAACAGCTGCCGTTTTCGCGATATAGCTGTGCGTTTGCTGAATATGGTCGCAGGCTTTGACCGCGATTTGACAATGCAGCCGGCTGGAGGTAGAAAACTTCAGAGGTTTTATCCTACGCTTTCCGTACAACTTCAGCGGTGCTTCTCATGACCAATTGGTCCAGGCCCTGCTACTTCTTCCAAAGCCCGTCCTTGGGTTACGAAAGGTTTGTTTGTTGGAATCGTGGACAGTCTCGAGTCCAAGTGTCTTCTAGGCCTGCTTCGACTTGCACACGTCGTGCCCGGATGCTCAGTTGACCAAGCAGATTCTTGCCCTTGATAAGCATGGTATTGCCTAATTTGAATATCGACCTGTTCGACAGAGATGGAGATGACAACCTTCTTGAAAGGCGCCATTTGTTTTCGACAGTGTCCAGTCGACGATTGCAACGAGGACTATTGTAGCTCAGACGAACACGTCTAAGGCAATGGACCTCAGGCAGGGCTTTCATGCGTATAACTATTGCCCGTTTTTCATTAGAGGTGCCCAGGAGTCCCCTCTGCCGCGGTACGAGATTTGTCACTGACTCCAGGAAAGTGACATGCTTTACAGCATAAATTGCATGTATCATTAAATTGTTCGGGGAACATGACATGACATGTGTTAGTTTTTATGTAGTCGCTTCTCCAACCCATTACCATTTAGCCTCCTTGCTCTCGAGGAACCCCTTCAAGATACCAACAATCTTTTCCAAGGCAACCAGGTAGGCGCGCATATCCTCCTGAACCTTGGCCCCGTCCGAGCCAAGCTTGGCATAGAAATCCTTTCGGTAAGGACATGCGCTCATGGCAGCGCTGAAGACAGGCTTAACGAGGAAGCTGTGGTGGGGCTTGAGAGTCTGGCCGTAGGCGCCGCGAAAAGAGTCGGACAGTTCCTCAGAAGCTTTGGCAAGATTGGAGCTCAGGGCGATGCAGGTAAAGTCGAGGCCACTATATTCAATTAAGACGTCTTATCAGTGAAGAGTCTTCCTCTTTGTTCCTTGCTTCGAGAAGGTGATAAATAAAAGCAATTTTGGAGCATTGGGCGTTGACTGTGATAAAGACACGTACCGAACTAACCAGAGGAGACCCTCAGTGGCAGTGTGCTTCTTCGTTTTGAGCTCGTTCCGGCAGAGGTCCTGGATGTTTTCGGATTCGGCGGGGGCAGCAAGTTGTCTATCGCGCAGTTTCTACATTCCATGTTAGATATTGCGATGATCTGATAGAGCTTGATCGAAGGGTTTCGCGCATTGAGGCGGCAGGCGGAAGTAGTCACCTTGACGTTGCCGAGCATGTCGGACTTGACGGGGGAAAAGGCAACTGAGCCCATAACGTCTGTTGAACAAAACCGACCGAGGCATCAGTCATCGATTCCTGAAAAAAAAAAAAAGGTCCTGGCTCCTGAGTCAGTAGGCAGCATACCGAACATGGTGGTCAGGGACTCGGCGGCATCGAGGAACTGTGTGGTAGCAACGGCATTGCCCTTCTCAGCGTCGATGGGGACATTGACGAAGGATTGTCTGAAGGTCTGCACAATGGTGCCACCGGGGGGGATAACGGGAGCAGACATGATGGACTTTCGCTCTTCTTCTACGGAAGCTAGTAATAGTAATTGCTTCAATGGGAAGATGCTCGAAAATCAGAGGAAGCAAGATATGGACTCGATCGTCTCGGTATCCCTAGAGGTCGTGGCGACAGACAGTGGCGGTCAAACTGTCCTTTGAATTATTACAGTAGGTACTATTGATGGCACGCAATGCGAGTCTGGTGGGGTCGAAGGGGGTTAACGATTGAAGGGTGAAGGGCTATGATCACGGAGGAATGAGGTGCGGGGGTCCGAGTGAAGGAGGGTGGGGAGGAGGGGAGGGGAGGGGTTGGCTTGGCTGGCAAGCTGGTCGTAACAAGGGAAGAGAGGAAGGATGGTCCGGTCAGCTGAAGCTTTGGCGGAAATGCGAATATATCGCATTGCTGATTTAGCCAGTACTATTTGAAATGCAACGAGAGCAGTCAGTCTGTCAACAAATGATCAGGTGTGGGCGGGCGTCAGCAGCGCCGATATAGTGTTCTCATGCTCCGAGAAACGCTTGGGTCAAGCTGGATCGCGATATTCTAAGACATTTCTACTCGGCCAGGGACTGTTTTAGATTTCCTATCGACGAAAGGAGGAACGCCAAGGTTTCTCAAGTTGCTTGCCATGCATGCTCTTCTTCAACTTGTCAAGGCCAAACCAGTTGGTTGTCCTCGGGGCCACGATGCCCGCTGACGTCACAGCTTGTCAGGCGGGCATTGCAGGGCAGTCAGTGGCAGTGGCAGTGGCGGCACTGGCAGTGCCAGATTTCGAATTGTGCCTGTCCATCCTCCACCACCAATATTCCCAGCCCCCCCCCCCAACTGGTGTAAGCACTTGAAAATTCCCGAACCTACCGAGACGTGCAGTGCAATCAATGATGCCTCTGACGGGTCGACCGACCGGGTACTGGCACTGGCCCCTGCTAGTTTGGAAAACAGCAAAGGCGGGCTCCAGCCGGCGATCCAAGGCGGATTTTATTCGTGTCATACTTTCGTCTTCTCATTACCATCGTTCTCCAAAACCGTGTTGCTGGCTTTTTTGAATAGCTGAACCGTTCTTTGCATACCCGGACACTGGGTCAATATCTTTTACTTGGTATTTTATGCGGCTGGCCCTGCATACTTCTTGCGACGCAAGCACTCCGAGCTTGTCGAAAATCATCCATCCAAACTCAAAGTGACGTACGGCGCTTATTCACAAGCCACCCGCATTGCTGATCTCTTGGCATGAGAATCATCAATCCCTACAATCACCCCGCATTCCAAGTTAGCTATTCACACCTTTGCCCCGAATATCTCTCCTCCACTAGCTTTTGCTCGTCCAGAACTGTTGTGTGGCGTACATGAGTCCGCAGCAATCAGATCCCTCGAGCTCGCTTGTTCTTACGTCCTCCCTGGTTCTTCCATTGTGACGTGCGACCGCTTGTTACTCAATCACACCCATCACCAACTTCATCCGCAAAATGTCCAAGACTGGGCAAGTTTCGAAAAATATGGCTCCGTTGAGGGAGGAGAGCCCTGGCAGCCACAGCGGCTTCTCGGGATTCATGGACGATCTCAAGGAAAAACTGAGTGAATCAAAGCTTCACGATGCCAAGGTTGCTCTAATTAATAAGAAGTAAGTCCTGCTATCGTTTCATCCTCTTCTTGTCGCACCTGATGCGGTACCTGAAATAAGTGAAACCAGTAGCTGCTGACATTGCTATTTCAAAGACACCAAATCGGAAAATTTGGAAATCTGGTATGCTCTATGCATCGTCCTTTTGGCCCAGCTCTACCCATCTATCCCAAGCATCACTGACAACACCACAGTTCAACAAAGACCACCGTCATGACGAAGAACATGAACAGAAATGTGATGCAAAACGCACTGCAATCTGCAAATCTCATCGATTCGAGTCTTTCTTCCCTGAGCGCGAGGGAAATCTCATCAAGTGGTATGTCGACGGTCGTGACTATTT
Organism: Atkinsonella texensis; assembly: GCA_001008035.1. NCBI lineage: Eukaryota > Fungi > Ascomycota > Sordariomycetes > Hypocreales > Clavicipitaceae > Atkinsonella > Atkinsonella texensis. Next base: position 663,163 of record KQ061691.1, read on the forward strand.
TTGGGCTGTCTCTGTTGCGCTAGAGCAAGCCCAGGAATCCATATACATTTGCGACTGGTGGCTGTCACCGGAAATGTTTCTACGTCGGCCACCATACCATAAGCAGGACTATCGATTGGACCAGATTCTCAAGAGAAGGGCCGAAGCTGATGTGAAAATCTATGTGAGTGTATATAAGGAGGTCGAGGCAGCTTTGACTTGCAACTCTCGCCATACAAAACATGCGCTTGCTGCGCTTTGCCCAGAAGGAACGCCGGGTTACGGCAACATACGGGTCATGAGACATCCAGATCATAATGTGTTCGAAAATGCTGCCGACATGACAATGTACTGGGCTCATCACGAAAAGTTTATCGTCATTGACTACGCCATAGCTTTCATAGGCGGATTGGATCTATGCTTTGGTCGATGGGATGCCCGCCAGCATCCTCTGTCTGATGTTCATCCAGAGAGTGTCTCTGAAGAAATCTGGCCAGGTCAAGATTTCAACAACAATCGAATCATGGATTTCCAAAAAGTGCAGGATTGGGAGCAGAACGAACTGAGTAAGGCTGAGTATGGTCGCATGCCGTGGCATGACGTCTCGATGGCAGTCATTGGCCCTTGCGTGTACGATATCGCAGAGCACTTTGTCTTGCGCTGGAATTTCATCAAGAGAGACAAGTACAAAAGAGATGAACGATATGACTGGATTGTGCTGGAGGGCCGCGAGGGCGAGGACGAAGATCTGGTTGGTGTGCAACGGCCGAAGCATCCTGTTGGCGAATACGTCAAGCATCCTCTAACGCCCCTCAGCACCAAGAACTTGGACAACAGGGGTACCGTGCGGGCACAAATCGTTCGATCTAGCGCCGATTGGTCGAGCGGTATCCTCACGGATCACTCTATACAAAATGCCTATAGTGAAATCATTCGCAATGCCGAGCACTATGTTTACATCGAGAATCAGTTTTTCATCACTGCAACGGGCGACCAACAAGCCCCGATCCACAACACCGTCGGACGAGCTATCGTAGAAGCCGTTGTCCGCGCATCCAAAGAGGGCCGCAAATTCCGCATCATCATCATCATACCTGCTATTCCCGGGTTCGCTGGTGATCTTCGCGAGAATGCTGCTTCTGGTACTCGTGCTATTATGGACTATCAGTATAAGTCCGTATGCCGAGGCGAGAATTCTATCTTTGGTCAAATCAAGAAGCAAGGTGCCGATCCTGCACAACACATCTTTTTCTTCAATCTGCGGTCCTACGACCGCCTGAACAAGACCTATGCCATCTGCGAAGCTGAGAAAAAGACTGGAATTAGCTATCAACAAGTGCAGCGAGCTGAAGCTGAGGAAATCATGGCCAGCGGGGTTCATGGTTACGGCGGCAGCAGCTCCGATGATGAGGGCCCTAGCCGTTTCCGGGAGCTTCGCCATCCAAGGCGTGACATTCACAAAGAAGAAAGAGAGAAGAGACAAGCAGGCATGTCCATGTCGCAGAAGAAGGCTGCCGATGATGCCAGACGGGCCCGAGATATATTCGAAAAGGAGAAACCGCAGGAGGACATCATTTCGGCAGCATCTGTAGCACATCATGCCATGAAGGTCGACGCCTCGTTGGAGGACGAGCCGTGGGATAATCATGATGATGAAGAGTCCGAAATCAAGAACTGGATCCAAGAGGAGCTCTACGTTCACTCGAAGCTTCTTATTGCGGATGACCGGATTGTGGTCTGTGGTTCTAGCAATTTGAATGATAGAAGTCAGCTCGGTGACCATGATAGCGAGCTGAGCATCGTCATGGAAGATGAACGTAAAATCCAGACGACTATGGATGGAAAGCCATACGAAGCTGGTTACCATGCGGCCACCCTGCGTCGGTACCTCTGGCGAGAGCATCTTGGCCTGCTGCCACCTCAGGAGCTGGATGCCAGGGATGATGTCAACGCTCAACCACCTAGCGTTAAGCCCGAGAATGATATCTATGACAAGGATGAATCTTGGGACTTTGTAGCTGATCCGCTAGCAGACCAGCTCTGGGATACATGGATGGGACATGCACAGAAGAATACCAAGATATTCCGAAATGTATTCCACGCCGATCCCGATGATCACAGTAAGTTCACTCAACCTTGCTTCAAATGTTCTAGAGCTGTCATTGATTCAAGTCCAGTCAAAACCTTTGACGACTATGATCGTTATCTGCCACCCAGAGGCGTCAAGGCTGGTCACATTTACGACCAATTTATGCCACCCGAGGAGGCACGCGCCAAACTGTCTCAAATCAGGGGCCATTTGGTATGCATGCCTATGCAGTTCTTGGAAGGCGCGGAGATGGCAGAAAGAGGATTGCAGGTCAATTCTTGGACGGAAAGTGTATATACTTAGTGGGAATTTGGTTGGGGACGGTAACGATAGGGATCATTCGATTTTTTGAGTATTCATAATGTAATGCATGCTTAACTATGCCTTGTTCATTTCAATTGGTATTCAAGATGTACAAGATGTACGTGAAGTAGTAGCGCCACTCTCACCCATGTTATGGCGCTAGTTCTCTATGGTAGAGACAATGACACGTGCGTACAGTATAGGAATAGGATGGCATATGTCATATGTGTTGATGCAGCAGTCTAGGATCCCCCTTTGGGAGACCCTTTGGACCGCTATGGTCAACGACATGAGACAGCAAACATTCACTCGCGACAACAGAAGCCACGGACAAGCATACTCCACACCAGTGACCACACAACACAAGCCCTGCCAAACCCCCGGTTAGGCTCGCTTGCTGGGCCGTGGCGCGAAAAGGCACCGCTTTCAAGCGCCGGGGCGAGCCAATCGTGGTGTAGAGGAGGGATCGCACTGGGGGTTGTATGTCTTGTCACCTGCATAAGGAGAGGGATAGGATACGGGAGCGGGTCGCTGGGTGTAAGAATAGTGTAATAAGCTGTCTTGAGTGATGAAAGGAGACGGGATGTAAGCAAATGTACGCCAGAGTGCCAGAGGTTTCTGGTGGGTGTTCTACCGAGTATCGAGAATATCGCGAGTATCGAGTATCGAGTATCGAGTTTGGAGAGTAAGAAATACACGTACGTTGCAGAGCTGGACATAATCGCGATATCGCCCAGGTCAATACTGTTGATGAGCTCAGCGGCAGTACAGACGTCAGGAGCAGGCGTCAAGCTGAGGAAGCGTTTTCTGACGTTTCACTGACCGTCTCGATTCCTCGATGCTTGCTCCATTGGGGGGGGCGAATCGCACGCGGACCTCAGGCGCCCGCCATGTTGGGGCCAGGACCAGGACCAGGACCAGGACCAAGGACAGCAGCAGCCTTGCTTGATTTGTTGGTCTTGTTTAGTCGTATGTTGCTGGTTCATGTATTCAGCCAGCACTGGAACTCGAGGCTCCAGTCTGCAACATTGAACCAGACCTTGTTCCTGTTCCTGTTCCTGTTTTTGTTCCTGTTCATGCTCCCATCCCACCTGCCAGCCAGAACCCCGCTTCTCAGTCTTGAATCGACTGAGATTCCTCCACGGTCCTCGACGTCCTCCATGTCCATCCATGTCCATCCACGTCTGCCAAGCTCCCCTCCGTCGAACAGCTTACGTTTTGCTCGGGCCTAGTCAGGAGGAGTCTTGTATCTCGGCCGAATTCGAGTTGTTCCTCTTTCCACCTGGTTAAGACAAGGGCGGATAATTCGAGCATCTGGCTCTCGAAGCCTCAAAAAACTACCTGCGAACAAGTCGCCGTCCCATCTTGCCTGCATCCTATTTCGTTGTTCGCCTTTTCCCACAACCCACGAGCTTTGGCTGGCCGCATAAAAGGCGACCTCCCGATCGCCTTCCAGCTTTCCCCCCTTACGACTCGCCCGGCGCAACCGTCTGCCCCCCCCCCGAAGATCACATTGCTGCGCAGCTTGGCGGGACAGCTTTGCTGCCGTAGCTGCCGATGCTGCCGTAGCTAGCTATCTGCTACTGCCGTGTCCGCGTCAGTGCACACTTCTGTTTCTGCATAAGTCTTGAATCAGGACCGATACCCGGCCGCTTGGTTTCTGCTTCTATCGGCTTTCAGCTGTCACGGCTTCAGCAGCATTCTACTTGTTTCCATTGTCGCCAGCCGCCAGCCACACGGCCCAAGTCCGCGTCGGCCAAGCCCACGCGGTCGACCGAGGCGGCAAGATGCCCCAGTCTCCGATGATCTCAGTGCCTTTGAAGGCTACCAATGAAATCGACTGGATTGCACCCCTGAAGAGCTACATACGAGACAGCTATGGAGACGACCCCGAGCGCTATGCCGAGGAGTGTGCTACCTTGAATCGATTACGGCAGGATATGCGAGGCGCTGGCAAAGAGAGTACATCTGGGCGGGACATGCTGTATAGATATTACGGCCAGCTGGAGCTTCTTGACTTGCGATTCCCCGTAGATGAGCAACACATCAAGATAGCCTTTACCTGGTATGGAAAAAATATGCATATTTCCTTTGTTTGATGAGGTGGCGCGGATATGGGTGCTGCTTCAGCTGCCGTAATTTTGTTTTGCTAACCGCCGCAGGTTTGATGCTTTCACTCATAAACCGACGACACAATTCTCCCTCGCATTTGAAAAAGCATCCGTCATTTTCAACATTTCAGCCGTTTTGTCTTGTTATGCAGCTTTCCAGAACCGCGGGGAGGAATCGCCTCTCAAGATCGCCTACCACTCGTTCCAGGCCTCGGCTGGCATGTACACTTATATCAATGAAAACTTTCTCCATGCGCCGTCTTCAGATCTCAGTCGAGAAACAGTCAAGACCTTGATCAGCATCATGCTTGCTCAGGCCCAGGAAGTGTTTTTGGAGAAACAGATTACGGATCAGAAAAAAGTCGGATTATTGGCCAAGCTGGCTTCACAAGCAGGCTACTTATATGGACAGGCTATTGAAGGGGTGCAAGACATTGTGAACAGAGCCATCTTCGAGAAGGTGTGGTTGACCATGATTCAGGTAGGAGGATTGCTCCCATTAGCGGCTTGTGATGGAGTTGCTTGACCTTTTTTGTTTTTTCGTGAGATGATGCTAATTTCTGCTGATTGGGGTTAGATCAAGTCTAATCTACTCAACGCGATGGCTCAATACTACCAGGGAATTTCAGACGATGAATCGAGTCAACACGGTATCGCTGTGGCTCGTCTCCAAGTAGCAGAAATACTTGCCAAAGAAGCCGAGCGCCTCTCACGCAACTTTCCTTCCTCGGTGCCTGCCAACTCAAACCTTAGTTCAGAATGCGGTAGCTTACTGCAGGAAATGTCTAAAAGGCAGCTGTCGACTGTTCAAGATAAGCTACGAGAGGTTCTCAAAGACAACGACTTCATATATCATCAAACAGTCCCCGCCGAAGCTAGCCTAGCGCCTATTGCGAAGCTTCCAGCATCCAAGCCCATCCCTGTGAGCGAACTCTACGCTGGTCAAGACATGCAGAGAATCACTGGGCCGGATCTCTTCGCCAAGATTGTCCCAATGGCTGTCACCGAATCGGCAAGTCTTTACGATGAAGAAAAGGCGAAACTGATTCGAGCGGAGACCGAAAGAGTTGATACGGCAAACGGAGAAATGGCAGCCAGCTTGGATTATCTCCGGTTGCCTGGTGCGTTGCAGGTATTGAAAGGCGGCTTCGACCAGGATATCCTCCCCGATGAGGACTTTAGGCAATGGTGCAGTGATGTCGCTGATCACGAAAACCCTGCTGAAATTTTTACCTTTTTGCGGGACGAGAAGGAATTCATTGTGGCAACACTGGATGGCAGCTCAAAGCAATTGGAGATGGAGGAGAGCATCTGCGAGAAAATGCGGTCGAAGTACGAAAGCGAGTGGAGCCAACAGCCGAGTTCTCGTTTGACCTCGACGCTGAGATCAGACATTCGAAATTACCGAGAGGCACTGGACGAGGCAGCGAGGAGTGATAGTCAACTTGCGGTGAAATTGCGACAGAATGAGGTCGAATTTGACGAAATGCGTCGTGCGGCTCAAGAAGGCAAGGCTGGCCAACTGTTCCAAGAAGCCATTGCCCGCGCTCGTGCCAGAACCAGCCATGTTTCGAGCCCGTTGAAAGCTGAGCCGAATCTGCTCGACGCTGACTTTGGAGAGAGTGGACCGAGCGTCCTGGACCAAGTTAACCGTGTTGAGGAGATCCTTAAGAAGTTGAGCCTCATCAGGCGCGAGCGCAACCAGGTCCTAAAGGATCTGAAGGAGAAGGTGAGCATTATGGCAATTATGGCGGGTCATATCCGTGGGGAGAGAGCCGAGGCGTGCAACATGCTAACTTCCCCCAAAGGTGCGCAATGACGATATCTCACAGGTGTTGATCTTGAACAAGAAATCCATTCCAAATTATGAAAGCCAGCTGTTTGAGCAAGAGCTTGAAAAGTTTAGGCCGCACCAAAATCGACTTTTGCAAGCCAACCACAAGCAAACCCAGTTGATGAAGGAGTTGACAGCTTCTTTCAACGCTCTTTTGCAGGACAAGCGAGTGAGATCGGAGCAGAGCAAGTATGAGATGATTCAACGGCAGAGATCATCCATCATGAACAAATACAAGCGAGCATATCAGGAATTTCTGGATCTAGAAGCGGGGCTGCAAAGCGCGAAGAGCTGGTATTCAGAAATGAGGGAGACGGTTGGCAGCCTGGAGAAGAATGTAGAGACGTTTGTGAACAATCGAAGGGCAGAGGGCGCGCAGCTGCTCAACCAAATTGAACAGGAGAGGACGGCAAGTAAGAACTCTCAAGCAGAGCTGGAACGAGAACGACTGCGGGAGCTGATGGAGCGCATGTCCATGGAACCAGCCAAGGCCACACCACAACCAACAACTTCCGGACGACCTACTCCTGCCCCCTTATTCCAACAAGGCCAAGGACCTCGATACCCGCAGACCAACTTCCAAGGCCAATACCAAATAACGACGTCGCCACCGCCGAACCAAGCCAGCTACCCGGGCTACTCTAGTCCGCCCCCGCAAAGCACCTTTCCTCCGCCGACATATAATCCATCACAGTACGGCCGCACGCCTGGACCAACATCACCGCCTCCAAACCAGACCTCCTTTGGTGGAGGCTACATGGCGCAGTCACCACCTCCAAACAAGTCATCGTTTGGTGGACAAGCACATCAAAATCAAGCACATCAGACGTATGGCAACTATGGCGCTGCCCAGACGCAACAGCAGCAGCAGCAGCAGCAGCAGCAGCAGCAGTCTAGTTACGTGCCTCCCGGGTTTGTGCTTCCCCCACCTCCCCCGGGCCCTCCGCCCCTGGGTCCACAGCAGACATTCCACTACGGAAACCAGGGGCATGAAAGCCGAGGACAGAGCCACAACGCCCAACTGCGCTCTACGCAACCGCAGCAACCTCGCGATCCTTGGGCCGGTCTCAATGCATGGAAATGAGCAGGGGCAGTGTCATTGACGGAGAAGAAGGATGGGAGTGGTGCCCTCATGCAGTGGACGGGCTGGGGTTGATGGGAAAGTTATGTAGCATTGCGGGTTTTCGCATACTGTACAAGCACCATTTGCCATTCCAAGATGCGTCAGTTGTATTCGCCCTCCACGTGGGGTGCTGTCCTGGCCAAGCTTTTGTGCGTGCAGTTTGTCGCGTAACCCCCCTCGGTGCGGAAGTGCTAAGCCACCGAGCTTTCAGCGACAGCGCGCGCTCTGATTGGTGCAAGAAGTAGATCGGGTAGATAACCACCCCACCAGAAGCCTCTCGTCCCGTGAATAGCTTCAACCTGTAAACACCCACCAGTGCATACCAACAGGCGGAGTCTATCGTGTGCGACTACGCCTGAGGGCTTATAGGGAGAAGGATTTATGCTTCTAGCCTTGTTATTGCTCCTATTGCAATTGCAGGTAAGGAAAGCGGCTTCAAAGAGCAATAAAATAATTTAGAAAAAAAAAAAAAAAAAAAGAGCAAAAGATGGCTCAAGGTGGTACCTTACTATTGCTCTTATCGTTGAGGCTACTGCTCTTGGCTTATTGAGTCTGCCTGCTGCATTTGCGTCACTGGGCATGGTTGACGGCATTATTTGCTCCATTGGGCTGGACTCGTTGCGAATTTGTAGTTGGTTGCATCTCTGAAGCATTGTTGCTCTGCCCCTCCTGGCAGTACGACCATGGATCACGAAAGCATCATCTTGGATGTCCTTTAATCTATCCTTCAATCTGCACCTAGTTGGCTGCATCTCTACAGCATCGTTCCCCCAGCCCTCCTGGCAGTACAATTATAGATTACTAGGTCCGATGCCAGCGAAGAGACGCTGTCATAGGTGGCGCAAAGCTGCGTAAGCCAGTCGTTGCTGCTGGCTGCTTTCTTCGTTGCCTTTGTTGCTGCTTCCTGCTGCTGTTGCTGCTAGCTGCTTGCCGTTAACTCGTTAACTGCTAGCTGCTTCCACTCGTCTCCACTGTAGTACGTACCGACCTCATTTTTCTAGCTAATTACAGCAAAATGATGCTCTCTAGACCAATCACAATGCGAGTTTAAATGACATATAGCTAGTGATTGTGGCTTACCACCTTAGGCCTCTCATTAAAGAAGCAAAGCTGGCAGTCACGCTTTAGCACCTTCCGGCGCAACGCTGCGCCTTTGGCACAGCTTTGCTTAACAAAAGCATTATCTTAGATATCCTTTAATCTACACCTAGTTAGCTGCATCTCTAAAGCATCGTTCCTCTACCCCTCCTAGCAGGCAGTACGACCATAGTGTTTGTACAGCTTTTCCCCAACGCGCTCAAATCATCTGTCTGAGTTCCAAGCGAATGAGTCTCCGGTTACAAAACCTTATAAGTTCTGTATCCTAAGCTGCTAGTAATGTATTAACACTATTGTGTGATCGGAAGGCGATGGCTCTTGCTTGCAGCCAAGCTATAAAGATTGACAAGATGTTTCGTGTAGATGACTGATTCCTCACAGTCTCGACTCGCCACTGAAGGGTAGTTAATTTCATGCGACCAAGTGCGGCCAAGTCACCAAAGCCGTTGCAGCCAAACCTCTCTTCCCTTTGAACACCTGCTTTAATCAGTCAAGACAGTTACAACCTGCTGTAAGCACTAGTACACACCTGTTCCCCTGGTCCTCCCAATCGATTCAATCTTCCACATTTTCGATTTTCCTCTCCAGGGCTTGTTTCCAGGGCTTGTTGGAAGCGATATAAAAAGTCGCTTACGCGAGAAAGTGCCGCTTCTTCTGCAGCGGTGAACTCCTGCGGCGTCATGCAAACTTCGGTTGCGGTGTGAGGGAAATTTTTCCTACACAAGGTCAGATCAAGCGCAGCATAATAGAATATGTTACACTAATACCTTTGTGCCGGGAGAGGCGGAAATGTGGGAGAACAACGAGACTAAGCGAGGCTTAGGTACAGGAAGCAGAGGGAGATAAGGAAGAGAGGAATTCCCGCAGAAGAACCTCAATGAAGAAGACAACAACGTGCCAGACTTAAAAAAGAAACTTAATAAAGAGAGAGAGAAAGGAGGGGAAAAGTTAGGGGGGAGAGGCCCTGCTTATACAGAAGAGCCTCGATCGCTACTGGCAAGCTCCTCGCAGTGTTGCAGTAATTGCTAAGGACGCAAAGGTGGTAGTTAAAACCGGCAGGTGAGTCTGTAGCAGTAAGGAACGAAAGGAACGAAAGGAAGCAACACCGTGGAGGACAAGACACTGCGCCGTACCTGCATTAAACCCTCACTAGAACCCGCTCTCCCAGCCTCTGCACTATACGCAGTAGATGCTTTCGTGATCCATGGTCGTACTGCTGGGAGGGGTAGAGGAATGAGGCTGTTGAAGGTATACAAATTGAAGGATATCCAAGGTAATGCTTTTGTAATCTATAGTTGTACTGCCTGCGAGGAGGGGTAGAGGAACGATGCTTTGAAGATGTCCTGAAGGGAATAAGGCTCTTAAAGATATACAGATTGAAGGATATCCCAGATGGTGCTTTTGTGATCTATGGTCGTACTGCCTGCTAGGAGGGGGTAGAGGAACGATGCTTTGGAGATGTCCCGACGAGAATGAGGCTCTTGAAACGATCGACGTTGGTGCCCGCGGGAACGGAGCCGGCGTCAGGCAAGCAACTACAGGAATCACGTGGGAACATGTACGCACTGTGGGTCTAGATAATTCCGAGCAAAGCTTCAGGAAGTTGACCTCTGCCTACCTACCATCGCGCGCCAACCCGGTTTCTGGTGACTCTGACCAGCCTGTTATCATTTGTATGACAATCCGTAAGTCTGATGTAGAGTTCTATTAATATAACTGTACTGTTATACCAGAGCTTTTACTCTTACAAGCTGTCACCAGGAACTACGTTGCCGCGCGATAGTACCTAGTGCACGCGTGATGTAGCTCTTTACATCTGTAAGTTAGATCTTTCCTAGAATATGTATTATAGGCTGAGATAGTATAGTAGAAGAAGTAAGGAGTACCTCTCAAGCGACTGTTCAATATCCCCATCGGGACGAAAGTACAGCCTCAACGGTCCTCAGGGAGATACAGCGCGAACTTTGGGGTTCCGTACCGACCGGGGCGTACAGCCAATCCAAACATCACATTGGAAGGTACCTACCTGGTACGTCGTAACAATCAGTATCACTACTATCATCACATCATTACATCATTACACGCAATTTGTATCGTGAAGCGTGGCTTAGTACTACTAGCTCCTGCTCCTAACTGCTGTCATTACAATATAAACCTGGCCCAAACGCCTCGGCATTATTCCCGATAGCTGAGGAATTCATATACATATTATTTCTTTTTTGTTTCCCTGCTGTGAAAATCGATACTCTCAATGTATAATCTAAATCCGTCGACTGGTCGTTGTTGCCACGTGAGAAACTCGCCTGGCACACGCCCCCTTCCTTTTCTTTGGGTAACTAGTAGGGTATGAACCTACGACCTTTACCTACCTACCTCGATCCTACCTCGATCCTACCTCGGCACCTACCTAAACATACAGAGACAAGACATGTCCATGTCCAGTCGATGCTACTTGTTGCTGGGTGAGAAACTTGTCTGGAATATTCCCCTTCCCTGTCTTTGGGTACTGGATCAAACCCACGGCTTTCACTTACCCAAAGACACAAAGACAAAACATGTCCAGTTGCTGTCCTGCAATGTTAATGTTCCTTGTTGCTAGGTGAGAAACTTGTCTGGCACACACTCCTTCCTTTTCGTTGGGTACTGGGTATGAACCTGCAACTTTTACTTAGCCGAAGATGCGGAGACAAAACACGTCCTGCCGCTGTTCCTGCCGCTGCTACTCCCGCTGCTCCTCCCGCTGCTTCTACAATGCTACTCGTTGCTGTAGCGAGCGAGCTGTTGTGACAACACACTACGAAACGAGAAGGAAGTTTCTGCGCTCGGTGAAGGGGTATATAACAATGCCCCGCCACTTGTTTCTGGACCTTTTTTTTCTTCTCTTCTTCTCCATATGGATCGTCAGCAAAATGAAGTTCGCTATCGTCAGCAACGTGTGTGCCTAGTGCGTGCTCTTACTTGCGTTCCTCACATTTCTGGGCTCAGACAATCTTCCCCGGCTTGTAGACCGTGTTCTCCGCTGTTTGTTTGTGCTTAGTTCCCCCTTCCCGGCCGTCAGAAACTGGATCTTCGAATGTCAACAAAGCCGCGCCCAAGCTTCTCCACAATCATGTCCTCTCGCCAAGAAACTACAGGATCAGAGCAGAAGAGACCGGCAGAAGATCCAGCATCTCAGATTGGAAGTGTGGCAACTACGCAGGCAGGTGGCGTCGATGAATGAGTCTCCCCGGCAATGGGTTATCACAGAAATGCCTCGAGGCAGCGGTACGACTTCATCTGGCAATTCATAAGTGAGGTGCGTCCCCCTCCTCCCGCTCGCCAACTTTCGCTAGGGACGAGTGAAGGGTGGGCTTGGGACGGAAGAGCCATTCCGGTACGGCTTTCAAATAATTACCGTGTGGTAGGCAAGGAGGGAAACCGTAGGTACCAGCGTTTGCTTTTTGCTTTTTTCTTTTTTATCCCCCAGCGTTTGCTTTTTCTTTTTCTTTTGTTTTGTTTTCCCCCCTAGGGATTTTTTTTTTTTTTCAGCGTCTTGCTTTTTTTTTTTTTTTTTTTTTTTTTTTTTTTTTTTTTTTGGGGGCCATACCGGTACGGCTCACAATAATTTC
>KQ061691.1:675609-688271 GCA_001008035.1 Atkinsonella texensis
TTTGTTTTTTTTTTTTTTTTGGTTTTTTTTCCCCCCTGGGGGTTTTTTTTTTTTTTCAGCGTTTTGTTTTTTTTTTTTTTTTTTTTTTTCTTATTACATATATGTTTAGGGAGCCATACCGGTACGGCTCACAATAATTACCGGGGGTGGGTGGTCGAGGGCCTGAGCATATGCTTGTACCTCACCGTGGTTGCTCAGTCCAGTAGCCTTTTACTAGGTGAAGCTAACACAAGCACTCATTCTCACCTCTCAAACTAGGGCAAGGGAAGTTATCTGAAGAAAGAGGTGCTGAGAATCACTGCTGATGCGCTCTAGGTCTGCTGTTGCTGTTACTGTTCGCATAATGGTCTTTTGATGTTTTCGCACACGACGACGTTCGCTGTACAATTCTTGAAAAGGTACATCAGCTCCCACAAGATGAAGGGGGGAACAAGATTGCCGCCAACCTTTTTTTTGTGGCGGCCAATTTCAGGATAGCGCCGTTCGGTTTCGTTAATTCTAATCTTTCCTTCGTACAAAGGTGAGTACTCTTGTCTAAAATTGTCCTTTCGTCAGCCCACAATATTCTCATATACTGTCAAGGATTGCTAATTTCACCCATTTCTGATACCAAGGCAGACGCAAAACATGGATGAAGCAATTGGCTGTTGGAGCAGACACAGTCTTAGTCCGTGTACTTGCCAAGGCAACATCAGCCTTCAAGGTAATCAGTTCCAACTGTCCCTTTAATTCGCCTTTTACGGGTGGTCCAGTCTTTTGAACCTAATTCTCATTCGATTTAGATTGCGGACCATTTGTGAGAGCTTGGCCCCGCTTGTGGTGAAGGCAGCCAAGATGGAGAAACACTTAAGGTTTTGCAGAGGCGTTGGTGACTCAAGTTTAAAAATCATGTAGCTTTTCTTCGTTGTATTCTAGAGGCTATATAAAAAGACCCAGGCACCACTATTCAACTTGTCGAGCCATGTCTCTCGAATCATTAATCAAAAATCTTTTTGAATCATCTGAATTTATACCATGACCCCGACCACAATGAAGTTCTTGAAGCGACTGCTCTGTCGTCCTATTGGTGCATGGCGAAACAGACATAAGCGGCCATCACAAGATGCCGCAACGCTGCTTCAGATGCCCCCAGAAATCATCTTCATCATCATTGATCACCTGCCTCCCCAAAGCCTGTACACACTGGCTCAGTCATGTCACACTTTTCGATCTATTCTTAAAGACAAGATTCGTCTTGAAGACTTTGGTCCCTCGGAAAACCAGACTCGATCTTTAGATTTTCTCACCTGTCTTTCGAAAGACCTGCGCCATCGGCTATACTGCGACAAGTGCATCGACTTGTTTGCCGCTCAATACGAGGACTTTCCTCGAGGCGAATGGCGTGAGTATCAATTCAACACAATGATGCCGGGTTGTAAGCGTCAGAAGCTCTGTCGGGTTGAATGCTGCCATCCTCCTCATCTCTGCTCATGTTACCGGAAGGGCATGAGTTATACCCAAAAGCAGCACGTCGAGCTTGTTATCACGTGCATCAATACGTACTGTAGAGGATCCAACGGCCTGTTCCAATTTTCACGAAGAGATGCCCTCCCTCGATGCGAACTATTCTGGGTAGCAGTGCCCGCACAGCCGACCACTACAACCTTTCATTACACCATCATGACGCGAGTGGTGCAAGGCAGGCTTCTGCTGTTCCGCGAGATACGATGGACGAACGCGAGTCCTTGCGGCGATGACATAGTGGATATATTGGAGGTTCCTTGCTGCCCAGCCATGTTGGCTCAGCAGCACTCGCTTCCGTCTTGGTATCGTTATTTTTTTCTGCGCATCACTGGCAATGGCGAGTACGGCCGTGTTGAAAAGTGCCCTTTCTGTATGTCGGAGGGATTTGCAGCAGGTGTTTCCGCAAAGGGCATCTCGCGTCTTTGGCAGGACCTTGGGAGCGCGGACAGCCCCAGTCATCAGTGCTGCACGGATGTGAAGGCCGATAAGGACAGGGCTCGGAGGGAAGCAGGGAGCATTGCAAGACTTTTTGGCCCGATATAGACGTGGGAGGGACGGAATACGCTGACTTGACTTGACTTGCTGAAAGGTAAGCAGCTATCTGGGTAGATGATGGGACGAATAAAACTGTGTGAGGAGTCAGAGAATGAAGATCCTTATCCTTGTCGGAATTTGCTACATGGATGGATGTACGAGAATACAGAGGAATATACTTGAGCGGCAAGGAAGACAGGCACAGCAATGTCCATAGCCCCAAATGCCTTTTCTTCAGATCCTCACCTCCCGGGCATGGAGTGAGGAGCTGCGAAGGATGCCATCTGACGTCTCGTCTCCATGCCCCAGCCGAGCGGGAATAAGAAGGATGAGACAGGCTTATACAAAGGAGGCATGAGTGGCGCATGGACATGTTTTTCGGTTCATGTTGGGTGCTATTCAGAAGTTCAGGGTATTCGATGCGAAGATGGTTTGTTGGACGATTAGGGCGCTAGGATGTTGGACTTGATGTGTCGTCGCCGCATCCTTGTGGCAGCATGTCATCTCATGTTTGTATCTATAGCTGGCTATTGGCTGGATTCATGGACTTTTATTGGCGACGTGGACTTGTGGGACTAGTATATCACCCCACTATACCCAATTTGTCTATCCGAGGTACATAGTACCGGGTGAACCGAACGAGATGCAACTGACCTTGATGCATTGCCCCGTCAGCTTTCCATTTTTCAACCATCAATTCATTGTCGTGTATGTATATTATTTTGCTGCATCGCTCGGCGCACTTCAGTTCTTGTGCTTGGAGCTTGAATCCCGCTTGACGGTTTCTCCCCTTCTCCATCTCAAGCGTCATACCCATCATACCCATCCAAAACGAACCTCAACCTCGGCTACCTAAGCAACCCCGATACACGATACTCCTCCAAGTTCGATCCATCAACCATCCATACCGCGCTGGCGGACAGCCCCCGACAACTGGCACGCATCACAGCACACACACCATGGTACTAAAAGGAAGTGACATCGAGAAGCACAACAACGCAAAGTCGTGCTGGGTCATCATACATGTGCATCTATTTCCTGTCCTCCCTCCCCCCTCGTCGCAAATTGCTAACACACATCCAAGGGCAAAGCCTACGACGTAACCGACTTCTTGCCAGGTACGCCGGCCCCGGTTCTCCGGCCTCGCACCAGCTGCGACTGACTGAATGGCAGAACACCCCGGAGGCTCCAACATCATCCTCAAATACGCTGTGAGCAGCCCGTGCCGTCAGTTTAGTCACAGTTCGCATTTGTGGCAAACTGCAAGCCAACGAGGTAGACACAGCTAACGCCCCCGTCCTCAACAGGGCAAAGACGCCACCGAGGAATTCGAGCCAATTCACCCCCCTGATACCTTGGACAAGTACCTCGACAGGTCGAAACACCTTGGAGATGTCGACATGGGCACGGTAGCCATTGATGTCAAGGAGGAGGACCCCGATGAGGCTGCGCGCCTGGAACGCGTGGAACAGAAGCCCCTCCTCTCGCAATGCTACAATCTGTTCGACTTTGAGGCCGTTGCGCGGAGGATCATGAGGAAGACTGCATGGGGGTACTACTCCAGCGCAGCAGACGACGAGATTGTAAGTGCCAAAAAAAAGAAAGAAAGAAAGAAAGAAAGAGAAGAGAAGAGGTGATAGAGAAAAGAGAGAAAGAGGGAAAAGAAAAAAACCTCCAGGCATCGCCACTAACTCAAACATCCACTCTCCCAGACAATGAGAGAAAACCACAGCGCCTTCCATCGAATCTGGTTCCGCCCCCAAG
This sequence comes from Atkinsonella texensis, assembly GCA_001008035.1. Lineage (NCBI taxonomy): Eukaryota > Fungi > Ascomycota > Sordariomycetes > Hypocreales > Clavicipitaceae > Atkinsonella > Atkinsonella texensis. The sequence goes on from KQ061691.1 coordinate 679,411, forward strand.
TCCTCGTTGACGTTGAAAACGTCGACTTCACAACCACAATGCTGGGAACCAAGTGCTCCGTCCCCTTCTACGTAACCGCCACAGCCCTCGGCAAGCTGGGCAACCCAGAAGGCGAGGTCGTCCTCACACGCGCCGCCCACACCCACAACGTAATCCAGATGATCCCAACACTAGCATCCTGCTCGTTCGACGAGATCGTGGACGCCCGACAAGGCGACCAGGTCCAATGGCTCCAGCTGTACGTGAACAAGGACCGAGAAATCACCCGCAAGATAGTCCAGCACGCCGAGAAGCGCGGCTGCAAGGGTCTCTTCATCACCGTCGACGCCCCCCAGCTAGGACGTCGCGAGAAAGACATGCGCTCCAAGTTCACCGACCAGGGGAGCAACGTGCAGTCTGGCCAAGACACGGACAACTCACAGGGTGCCGCGCGCGCCATCTCAAGCTTCATCGACCCATCGCTCAGCTGGAAGGATATCCCCTGGTTCAAGCGCATCACCAAGATGCCTATCATCCTAAAGGGCGTCCAGAGGGTCGAAGACGTCCTGCGCGCGGTGGAGGTCGGCGCAGACGGGGTGGTGCTGTCCAACCACGGAGGCAGACAGCTCGACACCGCGCGCTCCGGCATCGAGATCCTCGCCGAGACGATGCCCGTCCTGCGAGCGCGCGGCCTGCAGGACAAGATCGAGGTCTTTGTCGACGGCGGCGTCCGTCGCGCAACCGACATCATCAAGGCGCTCTGTCTGGGAGCCAGGGGCGTGGGCATCGGCCGCCCGTTCTTGTATGCCATGAGCGCGTACGGCCAGGCCGGCGTGGAGCGGGCCATGCAGTTGCTCAAGGACGAGATGGAGATGAACATGCGGTTGATCGGGTGCGCGCGGGTCCGGGACTTGAATCCCAGCCTGGTCGATGCAAAGGGGCTGTTTGTCCATTCTAATTCGACGGCTGCGGATGCGCTGTCGCATCATGTCTACGATCCGCTTGTTGCGCCTGCGCAGCGGCCGAAGGCGAGGGCGAAGCTGTGAATTCTTGTATAACTGTCATCTGGCGTCTTAGAGCGGTTAGGTCATACACGAAGTAGTATTTGTTCATGATGTATTCAAATGATATGGGGCTATTTGGCAGAGGTATAATATATCCTTGATAATAATTGGCTCACGCTGGCTATGAAGTCACATCTACATACCCAACCTCACACAGCTCTACGAATGTGAATACTTCAGATTGCCCACATTACAGAACCCTCAAGAAGTCCGGCAACGAAATCGGCTTCCTCACCGCGTTGTTCAGGCCCTCGTGGTACGTGACCCAGACCTTGTTCTCTTCCTTCCGGACCCCCTCTCCGCCATCGGCATCAACTCCCCCCACCACCGGCGTGGCCTCGATGAGGCGCCCGAAGAAATCCCTCTTCGCAACAGTCGCCTCCTTGGCCTGCTGGAGCGGCTTGAGCGCGGCAGGCCGGGACGGCGGTTGGGCCTCCTGGTTGGTGCCTGGCGTGGTGCCTCCTGCGTGGAAACGGGCCTGGCGCGCCGTGTTCTCGCGCAGGGCGATCGTGCGGCGGAGTTCCTGGTCTAGGACCTGGCGGACTGCGTAGCGGGTTGGCGCGAGGGAGGGGAGGAGCGTGCTCGTCTCAAAGGTGGTCAGGGAGTCGAGATCGCTGTACTCTTGTTAGCTTGGCTTCTTTGGTCGGGGAGAGGAGGATAAAAAGAATGAGGGGGTGTGGAAGGGTTGAGGCGATGGGGACTTACGGTTCTAGGCGGTAGACGAATTGCGGTGCGCGGGCACCGATGTTCTCGCTTTCGATGCGGCCTTTTTGAAGCGTGATGCCAATGTCGGCGAGGACTTCGCTGGCCCTCTTGACCATGGCCTTCTCGCTCTCTTTGCGGACGCTAGCTGTTGAACCCTGGCTGCCGCCAACGACCACGGGCTTGACGTCCGGAGATACGAGACGCATCAGGTATGGGAGGAGCTCGGTGGCCACGTCTTCGGGACTGCGGAACGAGCGCGAGAGCGTTGGGCTGAGCTGTGCCCGCAGCGCTTCGAGCTGAGACCGAGTCTGCTTCTCGGCCTCTCTAGCTTGATAGTCTGCGCGAGGGCCAGAAAAGGGCACGGGCGGGCTGTCGTCCTCCGCCTCTTGCATACCGCCCCAGCGCTTCTCGAAGCCCCCCGAGTCCATGTAGTGCTTCTTTGGTGAGGCGAAAAGATGGTGGCAGGCCAGGATCGGTTGACACAAGTAGGGCGCGAGCTCCCACTCCTGAGAGGCGTAGAGCCGTGATTGGCATGCGTCGTGGAAATAAAGCCAGTCGTAGGCCTGGTTGGGCTTGGTGAGGTAGATGTCGTCGTTGTACTCGCGGTTGGGGTACTCGGCAAACACTTCTGTCATGATGGTGCTGATTTCCCCGCTCGTGTCTATCATTTGACGCAGACGATCCATGGCGTGCTTCTTTTGTTGCTCCCCGAAGCCAAGCTCAGCTTGAGGCTGTTCATGCTGCGTTTTTGATCCACTCAGGTCCATGGCTTGTTTGGGGAAACCACCGCCTGCTTGGAACAACCGTTGGACAATGTCCCGGACGTTGCCTCTGCCAAGGCCCCTTGCTCCCGCAGAACTGCTCGATAGGTCGTCAAGGACGTTTCTCTCGATCCATTGACGCGACAGTCGCTGATTGACAGCCCCTGGCGAGCATCGAAACCGGCCGGCAACCCATTCTCCTACAACCATGATGCCACGCAAGTCACCCTCGACTGCGCTCTCGGCACCACGCTTGGCGTCAATCCCACTCGTCATCCCCCAAGCTGCTTCGCAAAGCTTTCTCGCAGCATCTTTGTCGCATGGGATGCCTTCCCTCTCGAAAATTGTCTTGACTCTGCCAACAACTGTGTCAAGGGACGGCCTACCCACATGAACGATCTCTGCCAGGCCGGATTGTCGCAGAGGTCGGAGCGAAGGGTGATAGACATCATTGCAGATGAGTATCAACGGCCGCAGCAAGCGAAAGTCGTCTCCCTTCTTCCTTTTGTGGCTTCCTTGTGTAGAGCTCGAAGGCCCTGCGGCGTTCTTCTGGTCCGTAAGAACAAGGTCGATCAGGGCTTTGACGAAACCTCCCTCCCCAGAGGCGCCGGAGCCCGACACTACGCCGTCCACTTCATCAACAACAACGCACACGGGTTTAGCCACTTTCGTAGACCCGTTGCTGTTGTGGTTGTTAGTAACAGTTTTCACGCTCTCTGTGCCCAGACTCGTGCGTATCCGGTTCTTGACTACGTCGCGACTTCGGTCGTCACTGGCGTTTACCTCAAGAACTTCATACCCTGCCTGTTTAGCACAAACATGAGCCAGAGTCGTTTTACCCAAGCCCGGAGGACCAGTAAGCATCAGAATTTTGCGGTGTGGCTTGTCCTCCTCCACATGTTGTTTCATGCCTGGTCGTCGCGCAATCACAGGTTTCGCCTTAGCTCGGCCGGGAAAAACGACGGGATCCCATCGCTTCAGCCACCGAAGCACAAGGCGGTTGGTGCCGTCGTCGCCGCACAAGTCCACGAATTTCCTGGCGCGGTATTTTTCAGTCCACAACATAGTCTTCTTGAACTTCTCCCCTGTTGTGTGGGCCTCAACCGACATCTTAGGGCAATCCTGTTCGCTGTGCACTGATTCCGACTTGTTCGCAATCTCCTTGGCTGCGTTGTTGATCAATTCGTGTATGTCAATACCGTAATAACTCCGCTTTGCTCTCCCTTCCTTTGTTCGCGATCTAGCGGCTACTATTCTCTCATATGACACAACAGCAGACTCTTTCCGTTGCTTAATGTTTGCTGATTTTCCGCAGCAAGTTTTAGCAGTGTAGCTTGGAGGAGCAATGCTCTCGAAAATCGAACCGCGAAACAGTGGACGCTCGGTGGTCCAGTGTGGTAGACTTTCAAATTCGTGGAAAGACTGCATGCTTTTTGTATGAGTATCTGGAGGCTCGGTATCGTCAATTCCTTTCCCGCCCTTTCCACCCTCGCCAGCGGCTTCGTCCGTTCGTGAAGGCTGATGAAGCATACGCTTCTTTATTATGTGACTGTCATTCTGGCTTTCAACTTCATTTTCTGAATCATCGTCCTCCAATATGAACGGTCCGGTGATCTTTTGTTTCGGCTTCTGTTTGGTTGCTTCTGCATCGTGTGGTGTCGCGCGTTTTGAAGCTATTGGGGAGCTCTGCGGGAAAGTGACTGGTGACGATGCGGCCAGCATGTTATACGCTGTATCCTACACTGGCTTCAACAAATGGTTGTCAGACGTGAAAAGACATGAAACTGAGTTCGGTCTTGGATCTTCTTATGTCATTCAGAAGTCGGGAATTGTGCGAAATATGACAAGGTGTGTTCTGTCGGTTCTGCTCCATTTTACCGTGTGAGTTGAAACGAACGCGTCTCAAGTCACGAACCGCGTTTAGTGGGTCCCACTTTTACAGATTCGCCGCTGGCTGCCCGCAGCTGCTGACACATCCATTTGCCTTCTTCTGTCTGGCTCGGACGGGAAAATCCGATCGGAAGTGTCAATTCGAGCTCGGCCAAAAATTTGGTTAAACCCGCCGATGCTCTGCTCCTGAAGCTCACACGACCTTGTCAATCTCGTCCGGCAGCCACTATCAAAGGAGACCGCCTCGACCAAAATGCGTAAGCCTTACAGATTTTACAGTCTCAATCGGCCGGTACGTCCCTTCCTCTGGCGACATGATGCACATGCCTTGTCTAGGCGCAAACCCCTTTCTCCATGACAAGTTCGCTAAATTCACAATGCACAGAAATTACGCCAGTCATGGAACAAATACAACTTGTACAATATGTACAGGAATGCCGGGCGAGAGCCACAAATCCGAGGTACTCCGACATTCTTCCAGCAGAAATGGGCTGCCAAATCGAAAACAAGAGCGTACCACGGTGAGCACATCCCTGAGAAGAAATGGGTACGCATCTTTTCCCGCCGACTTCTCTCCGCCGTCGATTTGCCCCCCGAATATCTCGCTGCACATGATGGATCAGAGCAGGCAGCTGGTCGTGGTTCTGGCCTGACGACATCCAACTTAACCGCGGAGGCGTACTCCAAGGTTCCCAAGCCAAGCACACAAGAACGATCAAGACGCAGACCATCTCCCCTTGGCGACGTCAACAAACTTATATCCGAACAATTTTCAAAAATGACGCCCTACATGCAGATGACATTTGCTCCTCTGGAGCGGAGGCTGGATACGGCCGTGTTTCGCGCCCTGTTCGCCAGCAGTGTGCGCCAAGCGCGTCAGTTCGTCATCCACGGCGCGGTGAAGGTGAACGGCAAAAAGGTCAGGCTTTTTAATCTCTTTTCATTCAAATTGTAATTTACGCCAAAAATTCAAGTGAAGAAGAAATATACTGACAGTTCGTCTATCATAGATGGTCCATCCGTCGTATCAGTTGAACCCCGGCGACATGTTCCAAGTAGATATTGACAAGGTCATGTATGGCACGGGTCGGCAGAAGGTGTCCACTGTGAATAAGCGCCTATCAGAGAACCTGGAGGCACGCAAGAAGAAGTCCGAAGCCTTCTACAAATCAGCAACTAAGAAGAACACAGCCGATCCATCTGCACAAGGAGATAAAGCTGAAGCAGAAGCCACCTCTAGCGAGGCTGCTACAGAGAAACAACAATCAGAAAGCGCCCCTCGGGGATTGGAGACATTATCCGAAGAGGAATCATGGAAGCTTAACAATCGCGCATTGAAGTTCCTCCTCAAGAACGTCAAAAAGATTCTCAAAAACAATCCTAGGGAACTCACAGCCAAAGAGAAGAAGCAATTGCGTCTGTTCCGCACCGACGCCAAGCGCTTCCTGTCCCACCCCGAAGACAGCGCTCTCGATGTCCAAGAGCTCATGGGAAAACTGCAGCTCCAGATGCAGAGCCACGAGCTTATGCGCGAGAGCTTTGAGAAGCTCACCATTAAGGACGTTTCATCGGCTTCGTCTGAAACTGAAAGTTCCTCATCTTCCACTGAAGTCACTTCTGAGAGCCAACAACCAGAGCATAATCGCGAGCGTCAAATTAACAAGGGTCTTGAAGGCCTCTCAGAAGAGCAGAAAGAGAAGGCGCTTCAAATCATGGGTGAATCGCAACTCTCACGAGACGAAATGCGCAAGCTCGCTTCGCTGCTGCAATCTGACGAGGAGAATCCCATTGATGACACGAAACCCTACGCTACGCCCTGGCGACCTCGACCTTTCATGTCTGCCTTCGCCTTCATTCCTCGCTATCTCGAGGTGAACCCTAATATCTGCGCTGCCGTCTATTTACGTCACCCGGTCGCCCGAAAGGGCATGGCTGAGGTTCCTACGCCATTTAGCTACTTGACAAGCCAATTGACCCACAATTGGTACCTGGAACGTGGTTAATTTAAGACCGAAAAGGGGGCGCATTATTTCGGGTGTATAATTCCGGTTTGTTCGGGAGACAGGATGCTCGGGACCTTGTTCAAATCTGATGTAGAAACGCAGGTGCAGGTGGTAAATATGCAAGAGAGTGACAGAAGGGGGATTCCAAGTTGGACTGCGTGCGTGGCTTATGACGTAGTTGCGCGTCGAGGTGCCCTCGCCGCGGTGTGTTTGCCTTGGGCATGGGGTGGTTCATATCAAATGTACACTTGCTCATCGCATGTGAAGATGTTTCAGAGGGAAGAGGGAGGACTGGATAGGCGGTCAGAATTGGTTAGACCGGTTTATCTTGTTGTATGCTACGTCTGTAATAACGCTATTCCATGCGACCAAGCTTGAAGAGTTACATGTTTGGTCACGTCACCGTAGAGTCCGTCCAGTGCGTTTCTTTCCCCCCTGAGCTGGCCTTGTGTACTTGGTGAAAGTCTTGCTATCTTTTCGGTGTCAGTATTTACTCCGTGCTTCTTCAGGACCAATAATGGCAGATTCCTTTCCCCAGTGCGTACATTAGCCAGGGGAGAACACATAGATTTGGCCACACTCGCGTTCAGGACGCATGTGAAGATGAGGATACTACTCAGATCCACATGACGCACAGAACGACGAGTCAAGAGAAGCATGAGAGTGTTGCTTCCAGTGCCGTTTGAGCGGAGGGTGGATCGCTCGCAACGCAATCGGCTCGTTTCGCGCGTGTCAAAGTCTTCGGATCCGACTTGACGGCGAAGCATCTAATGAAGCATGTCTGAGTTGAGCGGCAGGGAAGGTGGAGATTGGAGGCCACAAGACGAATGAAGTCTACCGAGCACGAGGCTTTGAAATCATGAAGGCTCCAAATTTCACTGATGCACGGAAGGGGAGATGGGGAGGAGAAGCCGCTCCAGGCACTGATGGATCACGATGCCATAAGGACCCAAGTACGACGACATGTTACTGCCTACCAAGATAGGTAGGCAGGCACGGGAATACTCTGTATATTGCAGCCCTTTACTCATGGGTCCAAGTGCCGGACAACGAGGCTCCCTTTCCGTCGAGAATTGTCCTTTGTCGTAGTATTTACACGGTGCTCTCCGAGACCCTCTAGATGGAATCCTGGAAGGACTGCACTACCAGCTTTTGCTTAAAACTTGATATACTCTGTTGCAGCGGAAGCATTGTGGCAGTTAGCTTGTCATTCGCAATATGCAACAGGCAGGCTCAGCAAATGAATAGGGGCTCGAAGCGATGAGAAACCCTATATTCCCGAGGCACAGCGCCAAGGCTTTAAAAATAGACGAATTTTGATTATGTGCTGATTCTGGCTGACCTTCTCATCCTTCTTTTCAACCCCGCCTTACTAAAAGCTTCCACTGAACTTGGGATGCCTTGCAATGTTCGAGCTCGTGTCCAAACTCCAGCTCGCCTGCGACTGCTGACTCAAGGTAGATTAGGAATTGACTAGATATGAATATGGCTCAGCATCATCAACAGACGTAGCGCGAATCTAGCTGCTGTTTCCATTAAAGTAGCTTCTTTCGTGTATGGTCCAGCACAAGAGCGATTTCCCCGTCAGCAGATCTTGGCCATCATGATTACTAGCGACATTGCTCGTATTCAATTGCTTTTGCTCGTTTCTTCTGCCAACGTGTAGAAACTTACTTCTCCTTTCGGGCACATGTTTCAATAAGACATTGTTCTCAGCGCCGCTCAGGGCCACCGTAGGGAACCCTGGCATGATGATCGTGCCGACGTTTCCACACTGATAGAAAACCTTGATACACCATTCGTCGTGGACAGTACACACTTCTCGTATTGAGAGGCGTGGAATGTTAGCTTTGATGCTTGATATAGATATCCATTAGCGGACCTTTTTGTGGTAGTTTTGGCTCTTTCGGGCGGACTTTTGCCAACGCAGCTGTGTGCAAACGCACCCCAGCCAGCAAATTGATGTGGAGGGTACGAAGTTGCATCGAAGCTTCCCTTCGTCGGCGACCAACTGTCTTGGCGCTTCAGTTATCGATCTAGTCAGGCATCTTCAGGCGGGTGTTTGCGCTTTTCAACCACGCCCATTATGGATTCGAGTTCACATACAGGCTCCATCTCGCTGTTGGACCAGGTCACTTGGTCGCTTACAGATGCCTCCATCCGAGACACAAAGCTGTGCAAGGACTTGGACGATGAACGCATTCTGTCAACCGCCTATTTTACTTTAATTTGTTTTGTTTTGTGGCCACGCCCGGTTTTTGACTTGGTCGTCCAACTTAACTAAGGTAGGCAAGTACCTTTGACGTCGCGCCTGCTCTCTTGACTTCCGGATAAAGCCGGGGCAAGTGTGAAAGGGCAAGGGCCATCGGCCAGGGCTTTGCTCTTACTCTACATCAGCTCGTGCCGACCAACCAACGGGCTTAGGTCCCATCATGTGCTTGCCCCCCCCCCCCCCCCCC
>KQ061692.1:0-45514 GCA_001008035.1 Atkinsonella texensis
GTTGTAGGGCAAAGCCAAGAGTGGAGGACCACGGAAAGACAGCGGATTGGACGATGGATGAGCCAGCTGCCAAGCGCTCGTTTAAGCACGTCGTTGGAACCAATGTCCAGGTGGCTGCTTGGCCGTTGTTGACAGTTTGCCGGACAGACAGAAGGTCGTGATCCAGAGAGATAGAGATAGCAGATAGCTCGACGAAGCTACGGGAGGAGGGTGATGGATGTTCTGGGCTTGGCTTGGCCAGCTAGAAGCGCTAGAAGCGCTAGTAGCCACACAAACTACCCCAGACGCCATGGCCATGGTCGTCTAGCCAAGCGCTACTTGTGATTGATTTATTATTATTTTATTGCCTGTCGGCCTTGCCCAGTCACGCGCACACGGTTGAACTCTGGGTAAAGGGCCGTGGTGTGGCGCATAGAGTAACGAACGAATGCGGGCATGTCAACTGCTTACAACTGTAACGTGACGCACCGGGCACTTTTTGTCCGCGTCTTGCAAGCGTGCCACCTAATTTGATTAGCTTGCACCTGCAGCACGAGTTTGGGTGCCGGGTGCACCGACTGGATTCAGATTCAGTTTCTCGTCGCCCTTGCCGATTCTCACCACGTGCGGCAATAAGGGTAACCCTCATGCAATCCGACTGTCCGGGGGGTTTTTCTTTTTTCTTTTTTCTCTTTCACCACCTTTTCACGGTTTTGCTGGTTTTGCTGGGGCTCGGGCTTGTGCGTTTGCCGCATATCGTGACTTGACAACAAAAACAGCAATCAACAATGGTGAAACGCTATCGCCCCCACAAAACCGTGTCTGGCTACAAGATTACAAGATTACAAGATAGCGATTTTAGTGCAAACGAATGACCGCGGTTGGTCCACCTAATCCGCAAAGTGCAAGCGCAAAAAGTGGATCTGGATTCACAATCACGAATCTCGCATTTTACTGCACATGTACGGGACCTACCCAACCTGGCTATCGTGCGGGTCCGGTCCAGATCCTTGCTTTATTACATGGAGGCAAAAACTCTCCTGCTGGTCTCGACAGTCTCACCTTCTGGGACGCAACATGGCTTGGCTTGGCTTGGCTTGGCTTTTACATGGTGACATGTATGAAATAAGACTAGTACATCGATCTCGTAAGCACTCAGTGTAGAAAAAAAAAAAAAAAAAAAAAAAAACAACAACATGGCATATTGCTGCATGTATCTAGGCTGGGCCATCCAAAGCAGATGCAGCTAAACAGAGACTGGACGGCTGCTCAAACCAGGTCTTCGGCGAGTGCGGACCTTAATTATGTCGAGAGTGCCAACTTTTCTTTCAATATTGGTTGATGAATGAATGAATGACCGACAGGATGACTGACTTAACTTCTCCAACGAATATAGACGTTTTTTATGTCTCCTGCTCATTATTCATAGGTACATATGTTCCAACCATGATGTTTCGGCGAATTAGCACGCTTGCAATTTGTGTCCAGGCATACAATCGTCAAGACAGAGACTAAAACTGGATGGCACCTCGAACATCACACGAAGCCGGCCAAGAGGTAGACCCGGCTATAAAGGCCCGTTTGGGTTGGCGGAGTGGGTCGACGGCCGAATTGATTGAAACTACCTTGGGTAGGCATGTAAGTACTTACCACCATCCGGGATGCTTATCATTGCCTGCCATTTCCATCAAGAGGCTCTCGTGCCAAGCCTCGTCAATCTCGTCTTGATCCATCTGAGTACCGCGTCAAACATGGCGAGAAGCTGGGATAATGAATGGACTGGATGTTTGCACAGACGGATTCGAAGACTTGGAAGCAACTAGCTAAGTTTTGTGACGCTCGTCATATTTCCCGCGTCAGCATTTTGAAGTCTGCACATCATTCTTAATTCATGTGCTGAAGTGTCCTAGAAGCCAGAACCCAACCCGTCACCTTGGCTGGCTGCCAAAGGGACCAGAACTATTTCCGTAAGGTCTCTTTTTGCCAAGACTGGGAACCTTGCTTGTTTTCGATTCCTTGCTTATTGCTTTTGCGTGCAGGCGGGATCATCGGAATGATTTTTTGATGAGATGGCAGTGTAGCCAAGACTTGCTTTTGTTGGGAGACAGCTGAGCTGGATGCCTCTGCGTGCTAAGTTTCATATGCCAAGGACTGATGATGACTGTCAGACCGTCATTGTCGCCCCATGGAACGGATAGATCCAATTCCGGAGTATTCTCCACCATCGATCCGATCCGATCCGTCCGTCATCCATCCATCCATCCATCCATCCATCCATCCCACCGCGGCGATGTGAACCCGGGTCCGTACGCTGGGCTTTAAAGAGCCACTTAACATCTGGTGGTTTCCATTGGTCAAGTGTCAACAGCGAATAATGCTTGGAGACGACGACTTTTGTTCCATGCATGCTTCTACCAAGCCTTGGGCTCTCCCAGCACCTTCCGTTCTTGGCTGTCCTGCCGCTCGGATATTGGTGCGCGCGTCGCTGCCAAACCTTTTTACACACACCACGCCACGCCACGTCTCAGCTTGACTGACCACGAACAAACACCACCGACCACCGACCACCGACCACTATACTGTACTGTACTGTACTGTATTGTAGTCGTTAGGTTGCATCGCCGCCCGACGCCAATGCCGCTAGCCATCTCAGCCAGGATCTAAGCTGCTATGTATATGTAGGCCTCCGTCCCTGGGACAGATTAGGCCAAGAATAGGCGGTCACGCAGCCTCCGCAGATACGAATTTCACTACTACAACCAGCATTATTGGGCAACCTGTTCTTTGGGGGGGGGGGGGGGGGTTTCATATGGCCTAGTGAGAGCGGCACTTGCTACACCTGAAGCGTATTGTATAACATGTTTCCAGAAGCGACAAGGTGTCTGTCATGTTCTGGAGAAGCCGAGCATGACGATTCCAGCCTTCCGACTGCCACCAGTATGACCCAGAAGAACATGCTAGATCAGATGTCGACAAAGGCAGCCCATGAGAACGCCCGTCAGAATGGTGCTGTTCACGGAGTATCTCCCCGAGCGCGCTCTGCACTGGCAAGTCTGAGCGGCTCAGTTCTTGCATCACCTGGCCAAGACTTGTTCTAGGGAGAAAGGGTGTTGTCGGAAGCCCGATCGGCCGGAAGGCCCAGGTCAGCAGTCTTCTAGAAGCCTGTTCGTTGCAGGTCAGCCTTGGCGGGAAAGAAAAAGGTTGCATGGGTAAAGATTGACGCAGCGGCGCCTGTTGAAATGCTGACAAACAGGAATGGGTGGAATTGGCAATGGTCGGTGATGCTGCCACAAGGCAGAAGTTGGTGGATTGGCGTCTGCGGGGAAGACAGATTGGCATCAGATTGGCATGGCTCGACGACCCCTACATGGTGTAAAGACGCTTTCGCTTGGTTAGACTTGACCGTCACGGACCGTCACGGAAAGCAATTCGGGGAGCGGTCTTGGACGACTCTGGGCCTTTTCCTCGGCGTGTTCTGGCCCGGGGCTGCCGGTAGTCGTGTAAAGTTTGGACTGGACTGGACATGTACTCCAAGAAGTCTGTACGGAGTGGAGTACACACATGAATGCGCAAGTACCTAGGTACATGCTAAGGGCAGAACGGAACAAAGTGGGCCTTTCGCTCCAGGTTATTCCGCAGCCTTGGTCGTCACAAAGCCAAGACTTTTCCCTCTTTCCTTTTTTCTTGCCTGCCAAACTCGGCAGATTCCCCAGAAACCAGTTTGCTGGTTCGTTGGTCCACTGCGATGGATGGAGTTCAAGGGGCTGATGCTACGCACGCTCTACGCGGAAATCTATCTCGTCTCCACTGCCTTTGCGTTTCTATGTGTCATGGAAACGGGCTTATTTGGCGGGGGGACTGGGGAACTTTTGGAAATGCCACTGGAGGAAATCGCGGTACGCGGCGAATGTTACTCGACGGTTCCGGACCTCCGTCATGGGAATGCTGGCCGAGCATGCGCATTCAGAGCTAGCCCTTTTGCGTCGCGGGATAGAATGCCATGCGCTGCTTTTGTTGTCGAGCGACGGGAAAGAGAAAACCTTATAACGCCGTTGGCCGGTTCGACTGGTACTCGGTCCCAGGTTCGCGCTCCGGTGGCGAGATGGTTGCGAATTACTTGCTCTACTCAGCCATTTACGTGCGAGATTGAAGGAAATCGCCGCTGGAGCGACCATGGCATACGTTTCCTTTCTCGCATGAATGCGGGAGTGACTCGACATTGATGAGGCTTGTGCACGCACTTAGGCCATTGCCCAACAGTTACGCACTTCATTAGAGGACTCGATTCCTGCCCGGCCGTGGCAAGGGAGCCGTAGCTATTCTCTACCCCAATCAGCTTGGTTCGAACAGAGAAATAGGTAACCTGCCGTTCACTCACCGAGGCCATAGCAGGGATTGATTAGTCCAAGTTTTAATCATTCACTGCATTCTACCAGGGCAGAACTTATAACCTTGTCGGTATTCCAGGAGCTGAGGGCCCTGGCAAGGTCTAATCAAGATGCCGGATAAAGGTTATCTCTCCGGAATAGCCACCACCATTTCCCGAATTTCAAGGCCTTCAACACTGCCATCTTCGCGATCTAGTACATCGCGAATTCTCTGACCGAGGGCCAGACAATCCTACAACAAGCATCTGACTCAAGACGGCAGACGACCACTGTCTGTCTCCACTGGACGCTCTCGTGGAAGACGAAAAGACTTGCCCTCACTTTGCGTATGACGCAAAAGTCAGGCAAAGCTCCGCTTTCCCTCGATATTTCATGCGCCATTCGTAGTGGAACATGGGGAGAATGGGCAACAACAGGGCAGTTACCATCGCGGGGAAGAGCCTCGCTCACGTCCCGAAATTCCCACCCTCAAAATGGACACCTTCGCCCAAACCACCCCCTCTTCACAAGCGGCACTCCATTTTCATCACATCGACTTGAACCCAGAGATCTGCCACAGAAGTATACCTCGCCAGTGTTGAAGAAGCCGCCGCCCGGGTCAGAAAAGAAGCACCCCCCTCTGTCTGAGAAACAGCAGCCGCCACGGTCGGAAAAGCAGCACCCCTCGCGATCAGAGAAGCAGCAACCGCCGCGGCTTGAGAAGCAGCATCCACCCTTGGCAGAGCCGCAGCAGCCCGGCGTATAATCGTACTTGTCCCATTTACCCCTGAGGGTCTCGTCCGCCCAGTACAGAGGATCAGTGGCCTTGTAGCCCACCGTGTCGATGCTCATCCTGGCATGGAAATCGTCGTCGTCGCAACTTCGTCCACGCTGCTCTTGTTCCTCCGCATGGCGCCGTTGTCGCTTGTCATGTCGTATTTCCTGCTGTTGCTCCTGTTGTACCTCTTGCCGCTGTATTTCCTCGTTTTCACGACCTTGCCCTCCGAGGTGCCGCTGCTGCTCTTCTGGCTGCTGCTCATTTGGATGCCCGATGGGCCCTCCCTCCCTGATCTGCGCCTTTCGCTGATGATGCTGCTCATCTCTTGGTGTCTTTGGATCTGCTGCTTCTGCCGACCACAACCGAGGCTGTGGCTTGATTAGGCTGTCGTCCTCCTCGGCGTCAGAGCTATCGGAGCCGGTGCTCAGGACTTCAGCATAATTTGCAGAGAGGCGGGTAGACGTCGCAGGCGATGCCCCGCTTGGAGCTCTTGAGAAAGTGCGTGACGAGGAAGCAACCTCTTCGTATGATGGAGGCAAATCGAGTTCTTCCGCCACTGGAACGGTTTGCTGGTAATCCTGCCGTTGGCGCTGCGCCATGTCTGGCACCTTGGCATTAGAACCCAAGTTGTTCTCGCGGAACCTCATTCTCTTGTGCCAGTCGATTTTTTCTTTCTTTTTCCTTTTTCTTCTTCTTTTTTTTTTTTAGCGAAAAATCCCACGACTTTTGCGGAGAGCAAGGGGGCCAACAGGCGGACGAATTATAGAAAATGCTGGTTGCTGGATGGGGGAAAATGACAATCCGCAGTTCCTGGCCAAGATGGGAGGCCTCGAAATTGGAATAGAACTAGGAAACTTTGAAAAGAGAGCAAGTCTACATACAGCCTTACAGCGGGGCGTAGTGATCAAGAAACTAAGAGAGAGACTGGGAGGAGAGTCAGCGAGCAATTAGCGTCAAAGGGACTGGTTTTAGCCCGCCGTGGTGATGGCCGGGCCGCGCAAGGCATAACGTCGCCGTGTCCCAGTTCAGTTCGGAAAGATTTCGTCAGCAGTCGGACTGAAATGGTAGCTGATTGCGTGTCACGGGTTGAGCCAAACCTGCAACAGGGCAAAGATGCCTTGCTGACTGTTTCTGTGATGCGTGAGACGTCTGGGGGTATCATTGGTTGTTGAGCGGCGTTGGTTCCCTCTTCAGCATCATGAATTGAGTCGGCCCACGACCCGGAGACAAATCCTTAGCTGACTAGATGGCACCTCATGACGTTTAATTGAGGTCCCAGATGAACGTTATTGAGGTTTTTGGATGGTCGGTATTGGGTGTGCCGAGGCCGAGGGAACAAGATACCATGTATCTGCATCACACTGCATCACACTGGCCTGCGAGGCAATCTTGCCGGAACGCATTTTAATCAAGACAAGAAGAAGCAAGAGAATTGGAGCTGAACTCGGCTCTCCGACGTGTCTGGACGAAAATACGGAACAGAAGCAGCGGTAGATTGTGCGTCGATGGTGAGCGTTTTCATCCGCAAAGCAACTACACAGAGTATCACCATTCTTCAAGCATCGCCATCATTGGCTCTAAAAATACCCGACGTTCTTATTTCAGAAATGAAACCAAAAGAAAGGGAACACGGGAAAGAGGGCAGACGAATTATCGAGGTAGATGAGCAGTATTCTGTCGATCATACCGTCTGTGAATGGCCCCAAGCACCACCTTCAAGATGCCTTCCGCAGTGAGAACCCTGTTGTTATAACAATCCTTCGCATCAAACGTAGCCGTGACAACCATGTCTCGAATCCCCATCTCTTCAAGATCGTCGTCCAGCTCCTGCAGTGCCTTCGGGGCCTCTGGCGACGAGCCAATCTGAAAGAACTGGATGCCGACCTGCGTGAGCGGAGCGTCGAGCTTGTCCAGCTTGCGAGCGTACTGCACAATCACGCTCTCCGGGTCATCCGTCGGCTCGCCGTAGGTGATGACAATCAAGTTCAGACCCTTGACGTCGGAGAAGTCCGAGGCGCTGCTCAATTTCTGCACGTAGGGCTCGAGTATGTCGCGGATTCTGGCTGCGGTGAATGTTGCCCCATACGGCTGCGTGGTCTTGAAGATGTTGTTCACGACATTGGGGTCGCGCAAGTTGTAGTACCCTCCCGCGGCGCAGCCCTCGGGCGCACGGGCCGGCGATCGGTGGTTCAGGAAGTACAGGTCGACGCCGTCTTCGTCCCGGACCGCGCAGGTCGACGTGACGGTTGCGAGGGCGCTGCTTGCCTCTTCCCACAGCCTGCCTGCCATGGACGACGAGTCGTCGACGAGGAGGACGGTGTCGTACTTGGCGAGAAGAGCGTAGCTGTCTTCATCCGTGGACGACAGTTTGGCAGGCGTGTACGCGGGCGGTTCCTCGGCAGTGAGAGCTTTGGGTGCGTGAGCTTGGGGCAACGTGCTTTCTGTCGTTATTCTTCCCGTTAGATGTGGTGGATGAACGGGGGAGGAGGTAGGCTCTGGGCTTGGGCCGGGATGACCACGCACCCTGTCTTATTGCTGGCGAGAATGACGAAGAGGCGGCGGCTGAAGCGTTTGCTATGTGCCCTGCCGAAGAGTGATTTCCGCGTGAAGCACGAGGCTGGTGGAACATGTTCATTTTGAAGAAAAAAGGCATGTCTTTTCTAGTTTCCCCCTTGGTATGTGTGGTGGTTGAGTAGGATAGCAATATGCGAGAGAGGTAGAGGAGGTGGAGGCTATGACTATATGCCGCTGGGTTGAGTGTAGTCGTGTCTCTGGCTCCGAGGCAGATGATTCTTGGAAGGTCAATAGGACTCGGTGAATTAAGGAAGGAGCAATGGAGGGCTGGGTTACTGATAACCTGCACGTGTCTGTGTATACTGGCGAGTCACCTGAAGAACTGTGTGATGCGGCACAACAAAGTTTTCGACTAGCTAAGCTCTATTCTCTCAAGGCTCTTTTTGCGTTCTTTCAATTGGACAATTCCTTGTTGTCGGGCGGCACTTACACTTACACAAAACAACTTTGGTTCTGGCAAATCTGCCTAGAGCTAATCGCAGCCAATCACAGTACACGGATGCTACACGGATGCTCGCACTGCCCCGTGGCACATATTTCGGCAGAATTTTTTTTTTTTTTTTTTTTTTTTTTTTTTTTTTGTGCAAGCTCTTGTGGTAAGATCAGAAGACTTCTAAAGCCCTTAAGGCTTCGATATTGGTCCATAATTCCAATCTTCATAAGGTCTTCTTCATCGAGCAAGGCCTCTAGTACCAAGCGCGACCTTCTTCGGGACGTCCCCGTCCCCCGCAAGCCTTGGCGATGACCCAATTTTATTCCACTCTAGGCTTAGTGGCTGCTCCATTAAGGACTTGTGACAGGAAGTGGATCGAAGGGTACTACTGCTAGCTTTACATTTACAGAATATTTTTACAGTAGAAATCACGTTTTAAAGCGGCTTAGCTCGGTCACGGGGCCACAGGTCCCCAACAGTTTTCCGCGTCGCTTCATCATCCGATATCTTTGGCAGTGACGGCTTTATCTTTGGCCAGTCTTCTTTCTTCCGCTAAAATAATTAGGCCTCCTTTAATGGCCTTTGGGTTCCAAAGCGTATGAGGCATGTGAGACGGCAAGACCGAGTGGATGGTCCGCGTGAAATCTGCGACGCGATCCTTTGGTTCATCCTATGCATCGTACACGAGATCTCGCAAGGAACGATGGATCCCATCACCTTGCCACTACTCATATGGCGTCCCTTGGCTAGGATCTTTGGTTGGTTGTCCAAGGTTCTGCCTAGTTCCCTGCCTGGTCCCAAAACATTTGGTCAGTGCATCTCTACCGACAACCATGTTATGTTTTAATTTGATGCTTTTCTTCTACATGGAACGAGAATCGCAGAAGCGGGTTTGGATTAAATACAACGGCTGGACCTTCAACTAGTGAAGCAGGCGTGGGAAGTTCAGTCTCTCGCCGGATTCTATTCCCCTGAACACAGCAGCCATTGAGCTAGACAGGCCCATCTCCTGCGATCGCGAAATCCACTCATTCAATGGTATTTGCTCGACCCCCTCAGTTACACAGCCTATCGATTTTGCTACATGCTCACGAACACCACTGAGCCGGATCTCAACATCGCCAGACTCGTGTACGTACGTGATACTTCCATTTGCGCGCGGTGGTGAACGCGCTACGGCTTCGATGACCATTCTGGTCACAGTCTCGGGGGATACCAGGTCCAAGAATCCTGACAGTGCCCGTAGTCCGGCGGGCACGGCGGAAATGCGCTGTGAGTAGAGGAGCATGTTCTGGACAACGTCAGCCGCAGGGGCATCGCCTGCCATGTCCGGATCGGGTCGAATGATGCTTGATGGCCGATGAATGACGATAGGCAATGCCTCCTTCTCGTTGACTTTCTCGAGGAATACCTCACTTGCCCACTTGGATGCTACATAACCGTATTGGCCATTTGTTGGTGGCGGAGAGTCGCGAGCAGAAACTTGCGGCATAGTCTCGGACAGGGTATACATAGACACTCCTGCAGTTGAGATGTAGTGCAGAGGAATCTTTCTTGGGAGACACATGTTGACTAATTCTTTGGTTGACGTAACGTTTGCTTGACGAAGTGAGGCGTACGTCTTCAGATGCGACACGTCAGCTCCATTGTGTATGACTGCATCCGCAATGCCAAAGATTTGATTCGAGCCGGCGCTGCTGAGGCCTAGCCTCGGAAACCTCAAATCTCCGTCATAAAATTCCACCTTTGGGGTCTGTGTGGCGGAACCATCATGTCTGGATGGTTTACTTCTCGTTGCGATGCAGATAATTCTCTCAACATGTTCTTGGCCTGCAAGTTCTCGCACGAGCTGTTGACCAAGGAAGCCCGTTGCCCCTGTGAGAACAATCACACGTGGAGGTATGGCTGGTACCATCGCACGGGACTGGGAGGGCTGTGGCGTTTCCGCCGATGAGCTACAAGTGCTTGTTTCCAGTTCCCAATCGACACATGCCGATTCTATCTCGTCTTCTGGCCCGAAAAGTAACTGTGCCATGGCTCGCAACGTGCTGGCCTGGAAGAGCTGGTGCAGCGGAACTGACTTGTCGAGTTCCCGTCTTAGTTTATGCTGCAGCTCAATCAGCAGCAGGGAACTCCCTCCAACCGTGAAAAAGTCGGTGCTGCCATCGAGATCGCCAAAGCCTGCAAGTTCGGTAGGGATGACGCTTTTCCACATTTCCGCCACCACTGCTTCTGCATCTGACAAGAATGCTCGGAGGCCCATATCGGGGGTCGATGTCGGGAGATGCAGGGGCAGGTCTGCTACCGCTCTTCTGTCAACCTTCCCAGACACTGTTCGAGGAATCTCGTCCAGGGGAACAATTACGGCTGGCCGCATTGTCTGAGGCAGTGGGAGGCTCTTCAACAGCTTTTTGAGGTAGTCTGGCTTGTTATCAACAGCGGTCTGTGTGAGAGAGAATACCGCATGAACAACCAAAAACTGTGGTGCGTTCTCTGCGACGGAGCTTCGCCTCAAAGAGGCAGCCGTGTCAGAAAGTAGCCCGTTGGCAGCAGTGAGCACTGTGCTCTCGATTTCAGTCAGATTGATGCGAACACCGTTCAGTTTGATCTCCGTATCGCCTGCTATACGGCCTTTCAGGATAAGCACTCCGTCCGAATCCAGGTAGCCGAGATCACCGGTTCGATACATGGTAGTCCAACCTCGCTTTCTATACTCCGGGCTAGCGAACGGGTTATGTACAAAGGCCTTCTGCGTACCCTCCGTGTCGTTGTAGTAACTCATCGCGACGCCTACTCCCCCAATGGCAACTTCACCCAGTTGCCCAACGGGTTGAAGATTTTGTCTCGAGTCCAGGATGTAAAATGTCTCGTTTGCAGAGGCCCTCCCAACGGGAATCGTTGAATCATTGTATGCCCCCGCCTTCTGGTATTGAAGTTCCATTTTGGTTGAGCCACAGGTTGTTTCAGTTGGCCCATAGACGTTGAACAGCCGAAAATTGTCGCGATGCAGCTCACGAAAGAGTTGAAGCAAATTTTGCGTAACTGGCTCGCCCGCAACCAAGCCCAACCTCCACGATGACCCGCCCAGAAGCCTCTCAGTGTCTCTAGATAGCCAGCTCCTGTACTCAGTAGGCGTGGCGTATGTAGTTGTGATGCCGCATTCTGCGATAGTTTGCGCCATTGCCTCTGGATCTGGACGCATAGTGTGAGATACCACCTGGAGTTTGGCACCGACGCACAATGCCATGAACAGCTGAGTGACGGACAAGTCAAAACTCCATGCGCTCTGTTGCAACACAACATCATTTGCGTTTAACCTGTATACCGATGAGCAATGTTGAAATTCATGAGATAATGACATGTGACTCAGCATGACGGCTTTTGGCGTTCCCGTTGAGCCGCTTGTGTAAAGCATCATAGCAGCCCCTTCTGGCCGCGCAATAGTTTGGACTACCACATCATGCTCCGTGTCCAAAGTTTTGGACACGTTGATGATGGCCGTTGCTTCCGAACACTCTAAGCCTTCAACCAGACCTAGGGTGCTCTCATGGACCAACACAGCAGTAGGCTGGCAGTTTCTGCACATCATCGCGAGGCGTTTAATTGGCGTCGCTACGTCGAGAGGGACATAGACGGCTCCAACTTTCAGGATCGCGAGTACAGAAGCCACCCAGTCGACACTTGGATCTTGGAAGACAGCCACATTGCTGCCTTGCTTCACTCCCTCAGACAAAATGTCGGCAGCAATGGTCCCAACCCGTCCCGACAGAGTTGTGTAAGTCAAGGAATTGCCTTGGCTATCCGCAACGGCTATGTTTGGTCCAAACGTAGTAACAATGTCGTGAAATCTATGGATCAAGGTTGTCTCCGAGTCCCAGTTGAAAATTGGTCCTAGCGTAGCATTAGGTCACCGAAAGTCTGATAGCAACGTCTCCCTGTAACGCACCTTGGCCAGCACGTAGTGCAGTTTGAAGCAAGTGACCTCGGAACTTCCATTTATCACCGACCGGAAGATTAGAATCCTGCGAAAACTCCGATAAAATATCCCCGAACCCGTGCGCAATGAGTTTTGCGTCGTCTTCAGTGTACAAAGATGCTTGCACGTTCAGAATAATGCGCATATCGCGGTTTATGTTGTTTATGACAGTAAACGCCATGTCGTAAGGCAACTCGGCCTGATCTTCACTCATAACCTCTACCCGACAGCCCAGAAACAACTCGTTTTCGTCAGTGTTGTTCTCAGCATAATTCAGGAATGCTTGAGCCAGAGGCGTGTGGGTCGCCTCTCGAACGACTTTGAGTTCATTGAGGATGACCTCAAAGGGCAAAGCATTAGCTAAGACGTGTAGGGCTTTCTGACGAGCATTTGCTATGCTTTCACTGATTAGTTGATCACCCGATACATCAATTCTCAATGGTAGCATGTTGAGAAAAGGGCCGACTCCAGTCAACATGTGATCATCTCTCCGGCAGTTATCTGCGATGCCTATGCAGAAATCGCTCACGCCGAGGAAACGATGCAACAGTGCACTAAATGCAGCCAGACAGACATGAAACGTAGTTGACCTTTGGTTTCTGGCTAGCTGCCTGATCCGTTCAGACTGTTGTTGGTCGATGCGGAAGTCGACGACATGAGAAGCGTAGCGCTCTAGCGGCCGACGTTCAAAGACTCGACTTCTCTGTAATGGTAGGGGTTCAGGAACTGTGCGGAACTCAGTGCGCCAGAACTGAATATTTGGTTGCAGATTTCCTGACTGATATTCCTCGTCTTGTGCCGTGGAGTAATCTAGGTACTGGAGAGGAGTCGGAAGGCTCTCTCCGTGATAAAGAGCCTCCAAGTCTTTCAGGAATATTCCGGTACTGGTTCGGTCGAATGTGATGTGATGAGAGGCTATGAGCAAGAAATGATCTCTGGGGTAGCGCGATAATAAAACTACCTTGCTGGTGTGGCCGCGCTCCAGATCAAAAGTATGGGCCCTCAGAGAAGCATACACCTTTGACACTTCGTCGATAGTGTTTATCCTCTTGTGCTCGAGTACAAACATTGAAGTTTCCATGACTTCCTGAGCAATTTGACCGTTGACAGCGCGTATACGGGTTCGAAGCGCTTCGTGTCGCATTCCCATGGCGTGCACAGCATGGGATAGATCTGAGATACGAATTTCACCTTTGAGATGAAGCATCCCTGCATTGTTCAGAGTCGATTTATCCTCCAGTAGCTCATGAACAAATAGGAATACTGACTGTGTAAAGGACACTGGCCCCGATTTTTCTACCTTGGCGTCATTCACCTGCGCGCCATCGAACGGTGACGACGTGACTGGTTCGTCCTGTACTGACACTGCTTGTGTCTGTGGTTCCGTTGATGGAGGTGTATATGTCTGCTCAGTGACGCTTTCAGGAGACCCATGAAGTGAAAGTTCCACTAATTCGTTAGATTCCAAGCCGTCGCTTTGGTCAGACGACAGCTTTGGGGTAAGTTCTGGCGGAATTCCATCCTTCGCCTGCAGAATAAGGTCTTGAAGTGATACGCCCATTAGGATTCTCAGGGCAGGGATACTGACTTGAAAGTTGTTCAAAAACCAGGACCTGATGCGAACAGCAACAAGAGAGTCGAGGCCAAGGTCATCGGTTCGGAGTGTTGTCGCCATTTCAAAACCATCACCAAGGCGAAGCATTTTACGCAATTCCGTTGTAAAGGAGTCTGTTATTCATCAGCTTCATTCATTCGGATGGGTACCAAACACTCATAATTAAATTCAACAAAGGACTCAATTTACCTGCAATGACTCTTTCGACTTCATCAAGTGATGTAGCGCCAGAAAGCAGGTCCTTGATTGAGGCACCACGTTGCTGGCCGCCATTCCTCACTTCAGGAGCGCTCTCTTGCAGAGTAAAGCAAGCGAACTGAGGATAATTGTACCACAGGGGGCGGTTCTGTGCAGTGGCCGGCAGTTTGCTGAGGGACGTTGAAATTTGCCATTCACCATTTGATTCAGGATGACTAGAATTTATCGCCTCGGCGAACAGTTGGTGCACGTCAGTCTCAGAGATGCTGATCAGACCTCTGTCAGCCAATGCAGCTCCAATATCATCACCTAGCTCTCTCGTGATAACCCCGGTACCCAACACAGGCCCAAGGTCAATCACAGAAGCCGCTGCTCCCTGATGTCGTCGTTTTTGAGCCAGACCGCTCATGAATGCGTTGGCTGTGGTGTAGTTCGCTTGTCCAACATTTCCCACAACGGTGGCGAGCGAAGAAAAGAAAACAAAAAAGTCAAGGATCTCGTTTTGTAACAGAAACTCGAGGTTGAGGCTGCCCTCTACCTTGGGGCGAAGGACTTCGGTCATATCTTCCAGTGTCATGTCTCTAATCGGCGTATCCCTGAGAAGCATGGCGCCTTGGGCAACACCAGCCAGGGGAGGCATCGTTTCCCTTATCTCATTGTAGGTAGCTCGTACTGACTCGATGTCAGTTACGTCACTTTCATGTCCAGTTAGCTCAAATATGCCGAGTTGTTGACTCTCATGATGTATTTGACTTACTTGCTCATGACGCGGACCACGGCACCTCGGCGAGTTGCAGCGTCGAGCCAAACCTTGTCCAAATTCGGCTTTCGACTGCTGATGATTAGATTGATCGCGCCGTGATCAATCATCCAGTCCGCTATGGACAGACCCATGCTTCCTGACAATCCGACCAGCCAGTATGTCCTGTTTGCTTTAAGTGATGTTTGCACAGGCTGAATTGTGGCATATGTGAGTTCTTCGCACCATTCCACAATGGTGAGAGCATCAAGACTTGGCCCATTCTCGCTAATGCTGCTAATTTTCACCGAGTTCGGAGCCGCGACTTGACGCATGCCGGTAGATAAAACTTCATTACCTTCAATTAAGGCGCGTTGCACAAATTCAGTGGCTGCGGCAAGGTCAGTTGAAATGGGGAAGTTTCCAAAAGTTGTGGAAGGGAAGATTGTGTCAACATCCACCATTATCGCAGCAGCCGAGCGGCAGTATGCGTTGAGCGTACACGTGCTGAGCCGGTGCTCTGGCAATGTAAAGTCAACATAAGCAGACATCTTTTGTGGCAGCAGCTCATTGATCAGGGACTGGCGAGAGTACCGGCTGATATAAGTCCGCTTGTTAGTTTGCGCATCCTGCTTTGAAGTGGTCGTAAAACTCATATTCACTCTGCTGCTTGAGTTCTTCCACAGTTGTACCTCCAGTTCTAAGGGCGCATTGTGGAACATGACTGTCTTCGCAGTTTTGTATGACTTCATCACCATCTCTACAGCCATGCGAGCAACCAAGAACCTCAAGAGTTCTCCCTCAAACCCTGGGGGAAGGTTCGCTATGAAGTTCAAGCAGTCTTTGCGAACCCTCATCAAAGATGTAACTGAATCTGCAAGAGCGAGGTATTGCGTGCCTGATTTTGTGCAGTTTCCAATAAGAATATGTACATCTCCAAACTGTGACCTGACGGCCCTCAGTGTCGAGTGAGTAACCCGCAAGTTTACCACCTCGTTATCGTCGGCATCCGGGTTAGGTGGCGGAATGGAAACCTGCTTGAGGACATATCCTAGATCAGTTCTGGATATTGTCACCGGAGTTTCACTCAGCGGGACGTCCTTCTTTATCTGACGGCGCGCCGAGTTGTATCTGTCATTGGCTTCGCAGACTGGTAACATTCGCTGTATCTGTTGTTCCCCATTGCGGTTGATGATGATTTCGGTCTCGACAGAGAAAAGTGCATCAAGCTGGTTTTGCTGTTGCGCCGATGCCGCAACTTGGAAACGCAGCAATGATTCCACCAGCATTCTTGGATCTTTCTTGGGATTGTCCTCAAAGTCGAGAAATTGTAGACGAAGCTCAGGCACCTCCCAGAGTACTGAGCGAGCAAAGCCAATGGGCATGCTGGCATAGGGGTTGTCAGTTCTTCGGTTTTGTGTAACCCACACAAGAGTCTTCTCTGACCCGAATAATTTCTTCAGTGACTCAAATTTCTTGTTTGTGAGGTCTTTAAATACGCTTTTTTCCAAATCTTCGAGCACCAGGACGGTAGAGTCTCGAGTAATGATGTCGTGGTCCAACTCCTCCAGGTTCTTCGTACGAACAATGTCGTCGCAGAAGGGTCGAATAAGCTTTTGAATGCTTTCAATTAGGCGCGATACTTGAAATGTACTGCCGCCGACGATCAAGAGTTTCTTAATAAGAGCCCGACCCGTGGAGAATGTCGGATCGACGATTAGTGGTTCGCGGAGAAATTCCACCCAGTCATTAACAGCCTGCGACACAAAGACAGAGGTCGGAAAGGTCATAGTATCTTGCACAGATGAAATACTGTCGATTCCCGAGAACCCTGAAGTTCTCAGGAGGGAATCCCATTCTGAGTCGCTGACGGCAGCACCAAGGCTTCGCCCATCATCCAAACCTTGCCACCACCCTGGGAAACAACCGAAGAGGGAATTGACGCGTATGACCTCTGAATCTGTAACTTCGCAAGCAATGAGGTAGCCTCCAGGCTTCAACAGGTATCGGATGCGGCGAAGCGTCTGTTCCAGGTTCTTTGTTGCATGTATGACAAGCGACGCGACCACGACATCGTAGGCGCCCTTCCCGAAGCCCTGAGCGTTCATGTCGCCCTCCAAGTCAAGGACAGAGTATGTCATTCGATTTCCGAAAGACGCAAACTCTGATTGGGCATTTTCGAAAAAGCCTGCCGAAACATCGGTAAAAGTAAACGTGAGAAAATCGTCACCGACACGTCGCAAGATCTCCCTCGTTGCACCTCCAGTACCAGCGCCAACTTCGAGAATCTTCCCGGATGGGTATCGCGTAGTCACTTGGGCTACGGTATCGGCAAGTATTGGTGTCATCTGGGCCATACTGAGTGCTCTGGAATAATAATCGTTAAGGATGCCATTCATGATCAGATGCTCCAGCATTGTCGTCTCGCCGCGAATGGCGCGGTGCATATTCTTTCCGACGGCGAACATAGCTCTGACTTCTGGACGCCCTGAGAAGCGATGGGCCATTTCTATAACGTCTTGCTCTGTATCGTGCAGCCAGTCACGCTTTCCATATCGATGATTGCCTTCAGCGCACTCCTTGAGAGTGTGTGCCGCGAACTTGAGGTACGCATCGAAGTAGCGATCGGATCGACCAGGGCAGTCTTCCGGTACTTGACCTTCCAAACAACGGAGGTAGAAGAAGCTGCCGCGCTCGAGTACCTCTGCCAACTCTCGTTCTTCTACAGTTGGGTGACATGTGCCCGACCCAGCCGCATTGGGCTCGCCATCGATCCAGTGCATAGCGTAAAATCGCTGGTCATCATCAAGAGCAGTTGCGGGCGTAAAAGGGACGATGTGAAGACCTTCCACCTGAACTGCACAGTGAGCGCCTGAAGATCCGTGAATCTCCACGTCGCCCACAATTCCAGGTTGACCATCTCGTCTGTTGCCCATCGGAATTGATGCCTCGAACGGTACATGATCTTCAACGATCAATTCAGCACCACACAGGCTAGGATTAACTCGGACCCGACCAATATGGGTTGGTAGGTGCAGTGACCAGAGTCGGCCATCCGAGGGGTAGCTAAAGGCCAACAAGATAGAATGAAAAGCGGCATCTAGCACGGCTGGGTGAATGGTCAGTGGTTGGCTGTTTGACTCGAGGAGCACGGTAGCTACTGAGCCAGACGCTACACCAAGTTTTCGCCTCAAGTTGGACAGAGCTTTGAAATCATGGGCATATTCGTATCCAATTTGGGCCAGACATGAATAAAATGTCTCTCTTGGGACGTCGGTAAGATTCGAATCGTTGCACCTAACCGCCTGCAGGATTTCTCGTGATGGCTTGCCGAGATGGACTACTAGCTTGCCATCGGCGACCATGTGAAATGGTTTCGTTGCCGTAGATGCTTCATATGTAAATTGCGCAGTAATTAATGACTGATTACTGCGATCTATGCTGCCGACGCTTACACGTATTTCGATACCAGAATCGTGATCATCGTTGTCGAACACCATGGCTTGGTGAATGGTTAGCTCTTCGACCTCTATTAACTGCACCTCCTGGTCAACTGCCAAAAATGGTACTGTTTCGAGGGCAGTTGCGACATATCCAGCGGCAGGGAATACTGTCTGTCCTTGGATGCGGTGGCCATGCACCCAAGGCACGTCTTTGGGTCGCAGCACATGCTTCCACGAGAGTTGATTTGCAGAGCTGTACGGAATCATGTCACCCAACAGGAGATGAGATGGCTGGTTGCGCTGTCTCAAGTTGCGCGAACACTCAGATTCGCTCCAGTACTCTTGCCCATGGTTCCAGCCATACAGAGGCATATCAGACACGAAACGCGGTTTCCTACGACCACCAAAACTCTCGTCATACTTTGCAAAGTCGATGGGAACATCATCAAGGTGCGACCAGATGTATCCCAACATATCTGACATGGTGCGAATAGAGTCCTTCTGCCTCTCAAGTGTGCCTGTGTAAGGAATGTTGACTTGACAAGCTTGCAATGTGTCGCGAACCGGGCCTACCAGAGCTGGGTGAGGGCCAACCTCAACAGCTGCTTCAAAGTTGATGGAAGTCACTGCGCGTTCAACAGCTTGCGTGAACAAAACTGGAGAGAGCAAATTATCTACCCAGTATGATGGGGCGATGACGGCCATGTCCTCAGGGTCTCGGTCAGGATACACGCTTGAGAACCAGGCGCATGGTGAGCTAGGATCTTGTGCGGTGACAGTAATGTTTGCAATAGAACGGAGATATGGCTCTGAGCATGGTATCATATGGTGGGAGTGATAAGCGGTATCTACCTTGAGACGCCGCACGAATTTGCTCTCGTCTTCAAAGATGTCTGCAATCTCAGCAATTGCATCTTCGTCTCCTGACAGCGTCACACTACTTGGGGAGTTACAGGCTGCCACGTTGAGTCTACCTTGGAATTCTTCGTCACTGCAAAGGGCTTCAGCATCTTGTGCAGTGATACCAACCGCTAACATGGCACCAGAGACTCCATCTGGCCCGCAAGCAAGATGTGAGTAGAAGCCTCGGTAGTATGCAATACGCATAGCATTCTCTATTGAAATATAGCCCGCTGCAAAAGCAGCTGCAATCTCTCCAGAGGAGTGGCCTACTACTGCGGAGAATCTGATGCCAGCTTTGCGAAGAAGCTGAACTATTATGATCTGGACAGCAGTGCAAAGTGGCTGTGAAACGGCAGCTTGGCTGACCTTGCTGGAAGAGGCCTCGGCAAGGAGTTCTTGCCTCAGCGACCAAGTTGGTCGATCATTGGCTGGTAACGAGCTCAAAACTTTGTCCAAATCAGACAAGACTTCCGAAGCGAATGCAGACATCTCAACGAGCTCTGCGCCCATACGTGCCCATTGGGCACCTTGGCCTGTAAAAATGCCGAGAATCTTCGGGTCAGTGCCGTCTCCTGTGCTTGAAGATCTTGGGTCGAGATTGAGGTTTTCTGTTGCCCGTCTCATGCTCGATAGTAGGTCGTCACTTGATGATGACGAGAAATGAACGCGAAGTGGCAGCACGGATCGCCGTGTTTGTAAAGACCATGCAAGATCATGAAGGTTCACATCTTTGTGTCGTTCAAGGAAGTCGATGTGACTCTCAAGACTGGCTAAAAGTGACGGTTTCGATTGTGCTGAAAACACAAATGGAGTGAGGGGTATTTCGGCTTTTCGCTCCATTTCTTCGAGAGCCTTTGTATCGTAACTCTCCATGATAATATGGGCATTTGTACCACCAAAACCAAAGCTGTTGACACTGGCACGGCGGCACTGGCCATTTGGAAGCGTGGGCCATGGAGTAATCTGTTGTGGTATTTGGAGGTGCTTGTAAAAAGGCAGGACGTTTGGGTTGAGGCTATTCAACAAAAGATTTGGCGGGATTTGCCCATACTTCAAGGCCAATGCGACTTTCATCATTCCTGCAATACCAGCAGTGCTTTCCGTATGGCCAATAATTGTTTTAATGGAACCGACGAGCAGCTTCGGGTTGGCCTGCTCATCGTCGCCTTTGTGTCCAAAGAAGGCGGTATGAACAGCTTCTGCTTCAACAGGGTCGCCGGCAGGGGTACCAGTCCCGTGTGCTTCGAAGTACTGACACCTGTCGGATTCACAGGTCGGGTCGAGGCCGGCTCGCCTGTAAGTCGATGCGATCAAGGCCGCCTGCGCGGTGGCGCTGGGCATTGTGATGCCCCGGCTGCGACCATCCTGATTCACGCCGGTTTCCCGGATGATACAGTCAATTCGGTCTCCATCTGCGAGCGCGGCACTTAGCGTCTTGAGCATAATGGCTGCTACACCATCCCCGCGAGCATATCCATTGGCATCCTTGTCCCACATGCGGGATCTGCCCTCGGGAGAGAGCATTTTGAGTTTACTCTCGTAAATGTACGGCTCCGGGCCAAGGAGTAAGTTGGTGCCAGCTGCCACAGCAACTTTGACATCTCCTGCTCTCAATGCCCTTACAGCCAGGTGCACGGAAACCAGACTGGAAGAACACGCAGTGTCAATCGTCATCGATGGCCCGTGCCAGTCAAAAAAGTACGAAATTCGATTCGAGACAATGCTTCTTGCCACGCCTTGCATAAAGAGTCAACTTGTATTTCGAGAAATGACTTCATGTGTCAACTTACCAAGACCGTGATAGGTAGGAATATTGTGCAGATCTCGATACTGCATGGCCTCATAGTCACCGTACATTTGCCCTACGTAAACTCCAGTCTCAGACCCCTTCAATCCCGCTATGGTCAAGCCTGCTGCTTCCATTGCTTCGTACACTGTTTCAAGCAACACTCGTTGTTGGGGGTCCATGGCCATCGCTTCTGCGGGAGTTATGCTGAAGAAGGATGCGTCGAAGAGGGCGATGTTCTCGTCCAGCATGTAAGAATGTTTCACGTTGGTATGGCCGGGAAATTGGGCGTCTTGGTGATAGAAGCCGTGAACATTGAACCGGCTAGATAGGATCTGTCTGAGAACATCACGAGGGTCCTTCAACAGTTCCCAGAGGGCAGATGGGCTGTTTGCACCACCTGGAAATCTGCACCCGCTGCCAATGATGGCGATGGGCTCTGGGGTTTGGCGTTGATTAGACGACCGCATTTCTTCTGTTAACATGACGTTTACTGATACTTGACAGAGACAGGATTTGAAGAAGAGTTTCTGATCGTGAATCATTCAGAAGCTGGGTTGCGCTTCCAGTGATGACCGCACTTTGATATCTTAGGATCTTCTTCCTCCAGCTGAGCGTGCGCTAAGCTCCATCGACAACGGACCCAAGCCTCAGTTTGTGTTTCCATAAATGACAGCGTACGTGTAACGTGGAGAATTGGAAATAACAAATATTTCCGAACGTTCGGACCTTGGCAGATTTTACGGCGCGGTCGGGGATGGCTCGTTCGGGGCATTTGGACGCTTCCGACAGGGCGACACGTATGTGCGTTCGTTGGTTAGCTACCATTTCGGAGTGGTGCGTCCGAGTCTTACCCTTTGAGTCGCCGATTTTACAATATCAGGTTGCAGCTTCCAATGACTCGCCCTCTTAGAGGCATTTCACGGATGCAGTGAGGCTCTGTGTGTGTTTCTGCAATTCAATCTTAACGAGTAAAGAAACGAAATGGCAACGAATGACCAACTCTATGGCTTCGCCATAGATGCGAAGGAGTGGTGGGCAGCTATATCTGCACGAAGCATGATTATGTACATTTTATTGAGCGTAAGTAACATACCGATTTCTGGCCGATGCAATTTTTGATGGCATGTTGTTAATCTTAGAAAGGTCTTCGCTTACTCCATCCTGCGCTGCACCTATTTGCTTTGTTTTCACCCCCTGGCTGGCTACCCTGGACCAAAGATGGCTGCGATTTCCAACATCTGGTATGGGTATCAATGGTAAGATACTAGTCTGCACACCAAAACCTCCATGGCCTGCTTATGAGAATATAAATTTATGTTGCAGGTTGAATGGGCGTTTTCCTTGGGCCATGCAACGCGTCTTTCGCGAATATGGTACGTTACATTGTCAGCCGCCATCGACTGATCTAGTCACTCATCTAATCTCAATAGGAGACGTTGTGCGTATTGCGCCAAACGAGCTTGTGTTCATCACACCAGAGGCGTATACAGGTAAATAAACCTATTCTAAAGGCGAAGTGACTTTCTAACTTGCACATCCAGAGATCTATAACAGTTCCCTTCAAGGTCGTCCTGCATTTGTCAAATCTGATATGCTGGACATGGGAGAAAAGTACGAAGGTTTGGCTTCTGAGCGAGACATTGAAAAGCACCGTATTGCCCGCAAGCAATTGGCCCCGGCATTCAGTCCTCGGGCTTTAAGGGAGTATCAACCTAGGATCCATGAGCATGTGGATCAATTTCTGGCCAAGCTAGAAGAAATTCCGACAGACAAGGCCGGATTCAATATTGTCCCCGTAAGTCGATATCAACTTGCCCAATCCAATCCGGACCTTTGTCTCAGCTAACGCCGCACAGTGGTTTGAGCGTATTGCAACCGACCTTGGTGGAGCCATAGCTGTTAATCATCATTTCAACAATGTTCGGGACGGTAGGTTGTAGAGATCTTTCCTAGCGCAGAACGTCTAGTTCCACATCACACTAACAGCGGATAACAGGCAAAAATCATCCGATTCTAGAATCCATTTTGGGAGTCGGAAAGTGGACGACAATTCGAGTCGTCTTTCGCCGATTCCCTCTCATCTCATGGCTGTCTTACCTACTACTGCCTCCCAAGGTCGCGTTCAGCTATCTTCGAGCTCATAAGTTGAGCACCAAGCTCATTGAACAACGCGTTGCGAATCGTCACGAGCAAAAGCAGCTAGATTACCTTGCACAGTTCATCACTGAAGATGATCTGCTACCGCCAAAGGAGTTCCTGGTATCCCAAGTTGGCCATTTGGTGTTTGACCATTTCGAATCATCTAGCGTACTTTCAGCCATTTTCTACTTCTTGACGACCAACAGGGAGGCAATAGACAAGCTTCAAGCAGAGCTCCGACGGAGTTTCAAGAATTTAAATGAC
Source organism: Atkinsonella texensis (assembly GCA_001008035.1). Classification (NCBI taxonomy): domain Eukaryota; kingdom Fungi; phylum Ascomycota; class Sordariomycetes; order Hypocreales; family Clavicipitaceae; genus Atkinsonella; species Atkinsonella texensis. The sequence goes on from KQ061692.1 coordinate 23,198, forward strand.
ATGACGGAAGATGCGCTGCGTGAAGTTGCCTGGCTTCACGCTGTCATTGAAGAGACGCTTCGGATCCACACTAACGTGCCGTACGGACTGCCTCGCATCAGCCCAGGCTACACTATCGACGGAAACTACGTGCCAAAGGGGGTGAGTCTTGAGCATTGTAGGTGCGTTGTAGGTGCATTGTAGGTCGCTGATTGGGGGCAGTGCGTGGTTTCCACGAGCGCGTACGCGACAACGCATTCGTCACGATACTTTCAGCGGCCCCACGAATTCAAACCTGAGAGGTGGCTCCCAAGCAACCACGCCGATTACGACCGAGTCTATGACACTGACGCTCGCAGTGCATTCCGGCCGTTCAGCATTGGGTCGCGAAACTGCATCGGCCAGGCCATGGCATACACTGTGCTTCGGGTCATAGTGGCAAAGCTCTGCTGGAGATTTGACTGGGAATTGGCTAACCGGGAAGAAGTTTCCTGGGACCGAGACTTGCGCGTCTACATGGTATGGGAAAAACCACCTGTCAAGGTTCGCATTGCCCCGGTTTCTGCCAAAGCATGAAGCTGGTCAGTCGACTGAGGGCGCCAAACATCCAGTTGATGAAAATCGAGCGGAAAGGCAAGGATTCTTGACAGAACATATCTTCATACTTCAGTTGGCAGTAAGCTGGCACGAGGTGGTGGTGGCGATATGAGGCTTCCTGAAGCCAAGACACGCATTTGGGCTACGTAATGATGAATTGTAAATAGGACAAGCTTTGAAATGTAGCGACCATCCAGGCTTTACGACGTAGCTGTATTGTCCTGAGCGCTTGTAAGACCTGCACAAAAGCCTGTTCATTCGCACCTGCCTCACGCCGGGGAGTCGTTATTGTGGGCATTTCTGTTGCCCGGCGCAGCCCCCTGCACTGCGCAGGAGCGCCCAAAGAGCAGGGGAGAGTGATGCCCAAAGCGCTGATTAGGGCACACTAGCAGGAGCCCTCCTTACGTAAGGAGATCACAGTCTTTTCGATTGTAAATTGAGGGATTAAATCCCCACGTTCTCTTTTGTTAGTTAGAACCATAGTCAATCCATTTCCTAAAGGGAGCGCGCATTGTGCGACAATTTCGGGCCTTCATAACGGCGATCAACACCACGTGCGATTAGTTGTCCAGTAACACCGTTTTTGCTTCTCCAAGTTTAACACTCGCCCGGCCAACTTGGCGAGAAAATACTTTGGACAAATATAATGAGACATATTGCGACAACAAATAAGACTGTCATGAGATGAGAACAATTCATTGCTGATCCACGAAAGTCACTGCCCTAAACCCTTCACAACGACTGCTATTTTCAGGCAGCCCTCCTAGCTGCCTTCAGCTGCTTCCGTCTCCAGCATAACGGCCGATATGTACAAAGCACAGTGTAAGTACCTAGATCTGAACGCCACCAGGGCTCAATCTGTCGGCCAGCCGAATCATCATCAAGACGCTGCCAGCCGAGAGCCAAGTCATCGTCCGATGCCGGTTCTGTCGTTGTTCCTGGAGATGCTATGCAGGGTCGGGGCGCATTTTCCTCTTGTGGATGTAGCAAAACCCGAATTGAGAATGCAGAGCGATATGAAAAGTGCATCTTCGATGATGCTTTACCATAATCGCATAACGCCTGACCCATTGACATTTCTGGTTCAAGAGAGGGCCTTTGGGTTCTACCGCTGTCAATGAAGCGTATAGAAACTGAAGATCTGCTTTTCGTTATGCTTCAGGTATAAAGAAACGAATGCATTTGGTCCAAAGTATTATCTCTCATCATCGACATCCTCTTCACACACAACTACCTAATTACACATCCATTGCCTCCTTATCATCGTTTGCCATCGCAACCATGCGACTGAAGTTTCTAGCCCTTTACCTCGCGGCGGCTATCACAACCGTCAGCGCCTATCCCATTACTGGCGATGGCGTCAACTGCCGTGACAGCCCCTCCACCAGCGGCAAAGTGATCAAGACATACAAGAAGGGCACCCACGTCAAGGTCACCTGCCAGACTATCGGCGAGAACATCAAGGGGGACTGCCTGTGGGACAAGACAAGACCACAGATGGCTGCTATGTCGCCAACTACTACGTCAAGACTGGCACAACTGGGAGGGTTGTCGGTGAATGCAACACCGGCGGAGCGGCGGTGGCTCCTCGGTCATCAATGGAAAAATTAGCAGAAAAGAGGTCATCGCCCGCGGTCAGTACTGGGTGTCCAAGCACGTTCCATACTCTATGAATAAGGTGTTCCCCGACTTCAAGGGCACCAAGTACCGCACCGACTGCTCCGGCTTCGTCACCATCGCACTTCACGCCACCCCCCCCGGCTACAACACCGTCAGCCTTCCTGAAATTGCTAAGCCCATTGCCTGGAAGGACCTCAAGCCCGGTGACTTGGTTGGCACTCTTGGATCTGGCACTGCCGGTGCAGCTGGCCATGTTACTTTGTTCCATTCTTGGTCGGACGCCTCGCACAAAAAGTACAAGACTCTCGAATGCCGTGGCACTTATGGACGCGTTGCCTACGAGCGTCCTGTGGGCTGGAAGGATGGAAAGTTCACCGCGAAGCCTTACCGATACATTCGTGTCTCTGATCCTTGAGCGAAAATCGCGCGGCGCTAGCTCATGCGAGATCATAGCATCAATGCTCAGAAACCCTCACAATGTCAGCTTCTAACTTGCTCAATTTACTTACCTCCGCACAGCATCATCCAGCTCTGCCCGAAAAACGACCTCAGCCCACTTGGCACTTCAGCAACCATGCTCGGCGCATCCCAAGCGGGAAACAACAACTCGGCTTCAGACAATTGCGAGGTTATGAATGATGGCGGATCTAATTGCCGAGCACAGTTCCAGTTAGACTCGTCAGCCACCGAGTTTTATAACCCGGGTGCATTGCCCTCCGGGTTCCCAGGCACTGAGCCATTGAGTGACTTGGGAAGTCTGACAATGGTGCCATTTGCGGCACGCTACACTGTTGAATTGTTTCCTGCCTTTACTTCAGTCATCACTCCAGTGACGAATAAGGCGATGAAAACGGGGACTGTAAGCGCCACGAAGGCCACGACTGGTGCAGCTGTCTCACAAAGCACGAATTGAGACGTTCCCAGCAATAGATAACTTCAGTTTATGTGGTGTTTGGCTGACCTCGTGGCGTCATATTCTATAAGAAGACATAACCCTGATTATTCGAATTGAAATAATGGCATTAGTATTTTATCCACTGGCAGCGTATTATCTTTGGCCTTGTCCGCCCGACTTCTTTACATCAAAAACTACGCTCCTCCGATCAGACTACGCGAGACCCAGACCTGCCTCCATCTCTTCTCTTATCGCGCCAAGAACGGCGTCGGCCCGATCCGCTTCATAGAAAGTCTCGTTGAAGCACGCACTAAACACTATCTGACCCCGCCACGTCCACAGGTAGGCCTGGAAGTCGCCCGTCAACATGGTGGAGCTGACCCAGTACTTGTCGAGCTCCCAGCTTCCATATCGGGGCTTGAGAATATCATCTACGACTCCCATGCTGGACAAGGACGGCGTGCTACTCGGCGGCACTTGGCCACTTTCCACCATGTGCCTGTACATGGTCATACCGGGCAAGAGGCAGCTGAGGTCGCCATGCGCAAAGTCAAAGGGATTCTTGTAATCGTGCTTCAGACCCTGGCTGATGGTATCGAAGCTACTGCCCTCGCCGCACTGGATCACAAAGGGAAGCGCCGTTTGTAGACAAGCAATGGAGTCCTTGTCTCTTTGGAACGGCTCGGGGAACCAACGTCGCAAGTCAATGGTGGTGAATTGCGTGTAGGATGTGCCTGCTTGGCCTCGACTCGATTGTATTTTCTGCATTCAATCATCAGCTAGTGCTCGTGGACCTTTCTTTGCCACTGCTCTCCAATTTTACCTGTATTGCAATGGCCAACGCAGCATGCCAGGCTGTAGTAACGGTAATGCCCTTTGCTCTGCAAGCATCGACTATTTGTTGCGTATCTGCTTGGTTTAAAGACAGTTCCCGGTGCAATGACCGTGTCGGGGTGCGCGAAAAGTCTACGTCAGGTAATTCAACAGGCTTTTCCTGCATGAAGCGAGCGAATAATGACTGTGCGTCCTCAGTATTCTGGGATGATGGTATGTGCGAGAAGTTGAGCCACCTGTCTAGCGAATTGCTCAAACTTGGGAAGTCATTGCCACGGCACACTTGGGCATCTTTGGATTGCCCTGGCAAGGCGGAGAATAAGGCGTCCAACATGTGGAGGATGCCTCGACCGTCCAAGAGGGCGTGCATTGCCTGCACGACTAGTTCGTCTCGGCCGCGCAGGAAGTGGAGCGTGATGGAAAATTGGCTTGTGAAGCTCGAGAAGAGCTCGTCGGCAGTGACGCCATCGTGTACCAAGAATGATTTTTCCACCCAAGCATCCGCCGATGCCTCATCCTCGACGCCAACCACGATAGATTTCTCAACCGGGTCAACTGTAGCGGCAATCCCTGGGAACCGGCGGCGCGTGTCTTTCCATGCCTGCTTCAGCGCTGGCACAATGTCCATGTTATCACCATGATTGTGAACAGACACACCACATCCAATCATCCAATGCACTGGCTGGCCAACAGGAGACGCCAAACTCAGGTAGAACGTCTCCATGGCCCCGAGGCTTCTCTTCCACACTCCATTGATCTCTTCCCACGATGAGTCCTGCTCCGCCATTGTCATTATAGCTTCGATACAACGAAGTAGACTACTACATGTCTGATACAGTAGCGAAAAGGCTGATATACTTCACTAGAGAAATATCTACCTGCAAAAATGCTAATTCTGATGGGAGACTTGGTGATGAGGCTCTACAGGGACGCATGAAAAGAAGTCCGATTGGGCAGCCAAGTTCGGGGCTCCGTGCGTACTCTGTGTGGAGGCCGATCGTGAACCATTCGGAGGCCAACAAAAGGCTCCGACATCACAGCATGCCCCGCCCGACACTACACAATGGGCCCTGGTGAGTAAAAGCGGTTGGATTACGATTAAATGGAAATTATATGGCCTTTTGGGGCCGGGACGACTGACGCCGGTGTAGCGTGTTCGACTGGCTGGGCGGGCCCAAAGACCATTTACAACCATTGAGAGAGACACTGGCTGTGCGTCGCGAGCAGTTAGCCTCGCAGCAAAAGCTAGCGGCTTGTAAGAAGGTATTTTTTAAAGAAAAAGGGTAACTGTGCAATACGGTCAACAAAATGCTTTGCGAACTTGCATACGGGGTAGCGGCGCTTGTGCTGCTGGCTTACACCGTCGAGTTCCTCTTCAGCATTGGCCATGACCCTCGTGAGCCTCCCGTCGTAAGGCCAACGATTCCTCTCATCGGGCATGTCCTCGGCATTATGAGAGGTGGACCAACATACTACAGCGAGACGAGGTCGGTTTCTTCTTTGAATACGACGAATGTTTGCTCGACCTCTGACAAGACACACCAGCAAATCCGCGACGGCCGAGATTCACACGCTGAGGATCTTCAACTATAAAATCTACGTCAGCACTTCGAGCCGCCTGCTGCCCATGATTCATAAACAATCCAAGGCACTATCGTTTCGGCCTTTTTTGCAAATCACGGCCCGCAAGCATGGCGGTGCGTCTGACAAGACGTACGAAATATACGGCACCGACTTGACGGACCATCTTAGTCACGCGGTTCGTACCAGTCTGGCTCCTGGTCCGCATCTGGACGAGCAGAACCTAAGGATGGGTAATCGCGTACTGCTCGAAATTGACAATCTCCTCAAGAGCGGCTCACTGAGCAATGCGGGCCGCATTAAAATGCAATTACTAGAGTGGACGCGGCACCTGGTGGTTCAAGCATCTAGTGCTGGCGTGTACGGCAACGAGCATCCGCTGGTTGACGCCAAGGTCGAAAAGGCATTTTGGTGACTTTCTTTTCTCCGGTCCAACTTGCAATATAATGGAAAGCAAGTGGCTAACCAGTCCCGCGTTTCAGGAACTGGCAAAACTATCTTACTGCGCATCTCGCCGGTCTCGATATTTTTGGTAAAGGCTACGAGCAGCGCCAAATCGTCTATGACGCCTACATAAAATACTGTCGCGAGCTCCCCAGCGACGGCTCCCAGCTCGCTCGGGAACACAAGCGCGTCATCCGCGAGGCCGGCGTCGACGAGCTCGACTACGCCAAGCAGGCGTCCCTCTTCACCATTGCTGTCTTCAGCAACACCGCCCCAACCCTCTACTGGACCATCTGGGAGCTTTTTTCGCGGCCGGACATCCTATCCCAGGCGCGCGCGGAGCTCGAGGCGCACGCGGTTACGAGATCATCTGCGGTTCGGGGCAGCGACGAATTCACGCTCGACGTGGCCGCCCTCAAGACCAAGTGCCCCATCCTCCTGTCCCTGTTTGAGGAGACGCAGAGGACGCGCCATGTCAACGCGAGTTTCCGCAAGGTCATGACCGACACCGTCCTGGACGGACGGTACCTCCTCAAGGCGGGCAACTTTCTCCAGATGCCCGGGCAGCCGATCCACAGCAACACCAAGCTCTGGGGCGCCGACGCGGCCGAGTTCGACCCGTACCGCTTCGTGCCTAAACAGGAAAGGGGCACCACAGCGACGGCGCCACCGCCGACCGGGTTCGTGGCTTGGGGTTCGCCGCCGCACCTGTGTCCGGCGAGGCAGTTTGCTGCGGCCGAGGTGTTGATTGCAACGGCACTGCTGGTGATGAGGACAGACCTGCACCCGCAGGCTGGGGAGTGGGAGCGCTCGCCCGCGCTGAATTACAAGGATTTATCCACCTTGTTGAATCCGAAAAAGGACGTTTGTATTGAGGTCAAGGTGCGGCAGGAGTGGGTTGGTGGTTGGACTCTGAAGATGGGAGATAGCCGGAGTCGTGTGCCTGTTGCATCGGGTTAACCATTGCTGGACAGTCAGAACTTTGGCGGCTGATTTGGCCATAGAACAGGCAAAGGCAATGTCCGTAGATAGAAGGCCGACATTTGAATCATATCGTTATTATGATTATTATCATCATCATCATCGATTAAACTACCTCCCTTTACGCGTGTTCTTGCCCGGCCAGGGTGCCAGAAGCTCACAGAAGTTGCGCCATATATCATATATTCCGCTACCAAGGTGCATCTTCAGTGGTGTTTATTTGCATTAGAACGACTATACTTACTTCTTCACTGCAACAGCACCGTCTGCGTGCCCAGTCGCCAAGATTTCCTGCTCCGCCTCCGCCTCCGCCTCAGATCTATCATCCTGCGCAACGTTGTGCACAATATACCGGTACCCAATCCGCAAAAGACAAAACAACCAGAACAGGTTGAGTGCCTGCAGGAAAGCCAGCAGTGCGAATGTAATGACACCGGAGATCCAACATTTGTACTGCTGCGTTTCCCAGTTGAGTTCGTAGGGGCCGACGGTCTTAAACTCGCCGAGCAGCGAGTACAGGATGCGCAGGTTCTGGTAGTGCCGCAGGTAGGTCCATATGCCAATTGACATGCAAAAGAAGGGGCCGACTATGGCACTGTCGATATAGTGGAGGGATTTGGAGACCTGCGGCCGGGAAGCAGAAGGGGGGGAAATCAGTCTCCTTCTAGTCTGGCAGCTTGTACACGTCGGTGGGAGCAGCTTACCGCGAAGAAAAAGTCGCTCATGTCGTGAGTGACATACACGGCAATGCCAATGTATGTGAAATGAAACCTGTAGGAGAGCGCAATAAGGCCAATGGTAACAATATGATGGGCGATCAGTTCCCTGAAATCCTTCCTTGGCTTCTCCAGGCCCAGCAGCATAACAATTGCCTGCTGGGCCCAATACGCGGCCTGGAACAAGTAATAAAACTTGAAGTTCGCGTGGTGCGTCTTGTGCGGAAAGTCCTCATACATGCCACGCGTGTTGAAATACCACACGGGCGTCTGGCGCATCACGTAGATGCCCATCGGCCCCATGATGGCAAAGTACAGCGCCGTGTACATTTGCTCCATGAAGCGCAGCTGCTTGCCGCGCGACCTGATGATGACGAACCGAGCCAGTGGCCGCAGCAACTCTTGCATGATGAACTCGCGGGTGAAGGACAAGACGATGATGTAGAAGCACACAAAGGCGACGTCGCGCTTGCCCTTGCCGTATTGCGGCCGGAGTCCATTTAAGGCTGTGCCTTCGTTCTTGTAAGACAGATACAGGAACGGATAGACAAGGCTGGACTCGGTTGGGTTCAGGGAGTATATGCCCAGGAAGGCGGAGACTAGAACGAAGGGTAGCAGCCAGGTGTAAGTGGTGAAGAGCCGGATGAGGCGGCGTGCAAGTGAGCGCCGGCTTGTCTTGCGGATGGAGCCATTGGCCGTCTGTTTGCGAAGCTTCTTGCTCGTGAGTGCCCCTGAGTCGACGTCGCCATTTGTTGATATCTGTCGTGCTACAAGATGGTCATCCTGTAGGATGGCGACCGCGGTGCTGTGGGCTGTGCCATTGGCATCCGCCGCGAGGTGGTCGACACTTGACATTCTGGCGTGAGCTGTAAGCGAGGAGGGCATGGCAGGGTTTGGGTGAGTCTATACCTCACCCGACTTTTTGAACCCGATATAGACTCATAAAGAGTCTGTAGATCACCGTCGGCGACCTTTTGAACCCGACCTGAGCTGGCTGACCTCAGCTTTTAAAAAAAAACCCTGACCTGACCTACTGTGGGTCCTAGTGGCGTAAATAAGCTCTTTTAATTAGTCCCTTTAAGAGAGGAGTGAGAGGCTGCAAAAGTTCAGAGAAGAGGAAAAGTCCCTGACTGGAATGGAAAGTGACGGCTTTCTTCTACATGGTCAAGTCAAAGTGGCGAGGGTGGCTGTATGGCCCCTGCCTTCACGTTAGCACGAGACAAAAATTAAAATGCCTCTTTATTCCAGGAAAGAGAAGTTCTATGCTAGGTGAGTAGATTGTAACATGACCTCTATTCAATTTGCTTTTCACACCCAATGCGGTTCAACAGCTCTTTGCGATCCGCATGGCCACGAAAGTGCACGTTGCTACCGCAACCGCTGCTCATCTTGGTCGCGCCAGTACGAGCTGCCCAATTGATGGCCTCGGCGTCACACTCCAATTCCAGGTACTGCGACTGCTGGACGTCTCCGGTGTCTCCGGTGTCTTCTACCTCTTCATCTGAACCGTTGGCCTCGCTATTGCTGCGCAGGTCCTCTGCCGGCTTGCCCTGCAACATGCGCATGGCGATCTTGACAATCACCATGAACCACAGAATCATCATGGCCTGGAGAAAAACCAGGAATGAGAGAAAGGCATACATTATGTTGTTGTTCAGGCAGACAACCCCCGTGGGGTCTCGGAAGGGCTCCAAGAGATGGGACCAGCCACTCGTGGGCAAGGCAAACGGACCTTCGAGTTCGTTTGCCGAGCCGCAGTAGCAAGATGGCGCTACAATACGTGGCAAGTCGGTGTAGATACTCCAGCACGTCACAATGTAGAGAATGTGACGTGCAATAATCCAGGAAACAATGAATCCGCCAAATATGACGTCGCAGGCAACGCCAAAGCCGAGGTATTTGAGGCACTTGGCAAGCTGTGTAGACAGACTTTGTTAGGTCAGAGCGAAAGAAATGAGTACCGCAGGGAGACATACAGGCAGGAAAATGTCAATAATATCCATCAAGATGAGAATCAGGTTGCCAACGCGAGTCTGGTGGTAGGCATAGCAGCCGGCCAACAAGGCAATGGTGACAAAATGGTGCGTTAACATTTGCCAGTGGTCCTTTCTGCGCTCCTCAATATTAATTACCAGAATCTGCTGGATCCAAAATGACCACTGGCCGAGTATGTACGCCTTCATCAAGCCCTGGATTTCTCGCTGTGGCCAGTCGGTCCACAGCTCCTCCATGTTCATAAAATATTTGGAGTTGCAATACAGATACTTGGCACGGCGTTAGCAGAGCAGCGACGGACGAAACAAGAAGGACCAGGCTTTCATACCATTCCTACTGGCCAAAAGACGTTATAGTACATGAGCATCCAGGCCTGCTCAGCAAAGCGGGTGGCATTCTTCTTGCCAGCAACGCCCCATCTCGAGGCCAACGGCGCCAAAACATGGTCCATGACGCCCGCGCGAAGACCAGTCAACAGAGTAATGCAAAATGCCATGAAATAAAAGTCATCAAAGCCCGCGGCGTATTTGCCCGTTTTCTCATTGCGGTAGGATAGGCTGAGAAACTTTACCGTGTACTGCCGAGAAGCGGGGATGAAGGAGTGCGAGAGAAACAAGAGGGCAATCAGGTTGAACGAGACGACTGCAACAACCGAGTTAGAAAGCCAAGCAAGCCCATCACCAACAGCAGTGTCTGTTGCTGAAGGGCAAGGGGCGAAAAGGATTCAAGAGGGAATACGCCTCATACCGACTTGGTTACTGAGCAGCCACTGGGCAAAGCCGCTCCGGACAGGATCTTGGGGGTTTTGCCGCCCTGCGGCTTTGTTGTTGGCCGCGGCGGCGGTGGTGGCCCTGGCCTTGGCCATTTGTCCCGAGCTGGAATTGACTTGTGTGCTGTAGTGACGACTGTTCCGATGATTGTCAATGGCCCCGACAGCGGTCTTTGAAATGATGCCGGCCAGAAGGTAGAGGTGAATGAAGGTGGTAGTGTTGTGGTGGTGGTGAAGAGGAGTCGAGGCCAACCCCAGCCTGCGAGCCTTCCGGGTTGGTGGCTGGTGTGTGTCTATACGTGTGGGAGACCTTGCTTGGGCAGAAACGAAATCCGCGACCAACAATGAAAGCAAAGCCCGTCGGCGGCCGCACGTTTCTGAAGCAGCGAGCAGCGTCTTGTTCTCTCCCGCTCAAGCCCTTACTCGCACACACACTCTCTCTTCTTCTGTCCGGCACCACGAGTCCCACAGAGCGTAAATTTCCAGCGCCTTTCTTCCAGAATCAATTATTTGGGCCTTCCGGATCCCCTCTTTGGCAATTGAAGCGATGGTTCTGCTACTAGTCCGGTGGGTCTGACAGTGGACGATGTCGCGTCGATGCTCTGAATAATATGAACGCGGCCAGCGGCTGGCGATTTACCTACGTATGCATCTCCTTGGAGTCCGTAAGACTACACTTTTGTACCGACAGGCATACTGGACCAATCAGAATGGTCGCGTTTGGAGGCACTTCTGTTGCTAAGCTAATTCATACTATAATATAAGTACCTAGGTAGGTACTGATAAGCGCTTAAGCTACAAAGAGCTACATCGCGCGCCCACGTGACTAGTACGTTTCTACGCGGGCTAGAGGTCACTAGAGGTCATCCCCTCATGTTTTGGAGTTTCTGCCTTGACTTTCCGAGTTCTTGCACTGAAAAAAATCGCCAGCCATTGCTCCAAAGTAACGACTGTGTTGTCGATGCAGCGCTTTACGCTGCTTCAAGACGCTGATCCTATACGAACAACGAGCTTTTGACCCTTCACATTCCCTGCCTTGAGCATGTCCAAGCCCTTGATGATTCCATCCCACTTACCGGGCACCTCCATGACCGGATGGCACCGCAGCTTGCCATCGTCTACGAGTTTCTGTATCTCACCTCTCCAAGCCATCGCCATCTCCAGCTTGGCCGGATCAGCCTCTCGATGATACAAGTCCCGGATCTTGACCTCCTTGCCCCATAGTGTATACGCAAGTGGCATGCCCACCTTGACCGACTTGCGCGTTCGCCATTCCGGCAGCGCATAGTCTAGACTGGCGTATCTCGCCCCTGCTCGACGCAAGGCGGAGAAGCAGCATGACACCGAGTCCGGACTGGTGATGCAATCGATGGCGTATTTCAACGTTTGATTCGTTGCATCTCTAATCGTCTCACCGCATTTGGGCAAAGCATATTGATATGTCGTTGTCGCACCATATTTCTCAACGAGGGCGGCCGAGGCGTTGGAAGCAGTGGCGATGGCATCGTATCCAGAACTGTGTTGAAACCCATCATTAGCAACCCGGGTATAATTCCATTCATCAAGGTTTGAATGCTTCCTTACTGGCTGAGAATCTGGCAAGCCATTGTTCCCGTTGCAGTGGCACCGCCGTACACGAGCACAGGCACGCGATTGCCATCTTTTCGTCGTGGTGCTGGCATTGACGGTCGTCCTGTGAGCCTCAGGCACTCTTCCATGGCAAGCGCAACGGTAGCCCATCCAACCCCGCCCAGGGCAGCCCCTTCGAGGTCACTCCATGCATCAGGCACCCGTATCAGCACTCGAGCATCCGCAACGAGATACTCTGCAAAAGCGCCGTTGTTGGGGTCTGCAGCATTGCAGCCATGAACAGGCCCGCAGAGTCGAGTCCCCGGCGGACAGTCAACCACTCCCAACCCGGCTTCGACGACGACGCCCATGAAATCACAGCCCAGTACCGCCCCAGGAACAGGATTGTATGCGGGCATGCGGTAGTCGCTTGGGTTCAGGGCCACCGCAGAAACCCGTATCAAGACATGATGTGGTTCAACAACTGCTGGTATTGAGTGGTCTGTTGACGCCACCGGCTGTGTTTGGCCGTCGGAAGGGTGTACCAGACATGTTTGCACTTGAGCCATGGCGTACTGGTCGTTCATGCTGTGCTACGCCGGCAAACCTAACAGCCGTGGCTGCAGAGGTGAATCTTTGGCGTTGATATTGCAACTCGACGACATATTCTCAGTGGCCTCGATTGTGAATTCCATTGCTGCGCGTCTCTAAGCAATCGTCTCCCGGACCTGCAGCGTGTCGGGTGGAATGGAAACCCCCGAGTCGGAGTCGGAGTCGGAGTCGGCGTTGCTACACCACTCGGTGGGAATTCTTGACAGTGCCATCATTGATGCCTCCGATTGGCCGATGAACTGTCCACTCAAGCAATGAATGCTTGAATTCCAAAGTCATCCAACAAATCATACAAAACCAGCACACACATAGTAAATAGCGTGCGCTCATGGGGTTGTGCTCTGGCCCGCAGCTGAATCCAGATCTGGGCACTCGTCACTTTGACCGCTGAGGTGTACTTGTCGACAACGATTGTAAATACCAAGCAATTCGAATTTTTTAAAGACAACATCAGTTTTCTATCTACCTCGTTGATTGCCAATATGATTAGTACTGCGTTTGGCTGCTTCAGCCGCCTGCTTGAACCAGGCAATTGGTCATGGGCCACCGTATTGGTCGGCGTCCTGTTGGCCACATATGCCTTTGATTTTGGCTCCAAGTTCTACCGCGATTGCAGGCTTCGGGGGATTGGCTCCCCTGCTAAGCTTATTCCCTTTCTAGCTCCCCTTGGTTTGTTCCTCTGGCCTGTTGTCTGTCGCATCTACTTGGTAGCTATTCTGACCTGTCTGTTTGCTCTAGGTCTCGATGTCGGTATCTACTCGCTGTATCGCTTCTTTACTAACACTTACTTTGAGCTGGTGTCAGGGTGGCTGGATGCTTCACCTGGCAGAACTGTCGAGATGCGCATGTTTGCGCAAGGCTTGATTTTTACGGATGAACCGGACAATATTAAGGCAATCATGTCCACAGAGGTTGGTAGCCAGTGTGCTTCATTCACACGAATTGGCGTGTGTTCCAGACTAATAACTCACAACAATAGTGGTCTAGTTTCGGCAAAGGAGAGGTGACTCGTCGTATCTGGGCCAACATGATTGGACAGAGACAAATTTTTGCAAGTGAGACGCCGCCATGCAATTTAGAAAATGAGAGTGCGCTTCTACCTCTGAGTATGAGCTGACCTTGTTTAGTTGACGGAGAAGATTGGCACAAGGCAAAGGCCCTGCTTCGTCCGCATGTACGAAGTCCTCAGTTTTGAAACGCAGCTTGCGACTCTGCATCTGACTTTGGTTTGATTTAGATTGCCCACAGCCGCTCCGATGACCTCGTGAATACCGAGCGCCACGTTGAGAGACTCTTTGCGCGCTTTTCATGTGGAGAGCCTATTGAGGTATATGACTGGGTTGATCGGTTCCAGCTCGATGTGACAACGGACATCTTCTTCGGAGAGTCGGCCGATTCCATCATTTCTGAGCCACCTTTCCGAGCTGCTATGGATGTGTTGCTCCCAATCAACACGGCTCGCATGTTATTTGGGTGAGCAACGCCTGTCAGTCACAATCGAAGCAGCGCCGCTGAATGTATTGATTAGAACAAAAGCATTTTACGTACCTGATACCCTAGTAGCGCCGGGAGCTTTACGGACCCTGAAGGAATACACCGACGCAGTCACGGATCGAGCCTATGCACGAGACCTGTCTAAAAAGAAACCCGAAGAGTATAATCTGCTTGATGATTTAGTCAGCCAGAAGAAAAGCTACCATGTAAGAGGCAGCGTCTTGCGGTGACGCAGCTCGGGAATCTAACAAGGAGTAGGATATTAAGGAAGCCCTCATGTCCGTCATGTTAGGTGGCAAGGTGATTTCAAGAGGAAACCTGCGGTTGCAGAGAAGAGCAGTGCTAATTTGACGCAGGATCCGTCGTCTATTCTCATCACGTGGGCCATTTACCTGATGGGCAAGCATCCAGAAGTGATGAAAAAGATGCAAGCCGAAGTTGCCAGGGTGTCAGTTGCCCACTGACCCTCATCCCTGGACAAGAACTGAATCCCCGAGCTAACAAACTGAGCAACGACACCAGGTCTGGAATACGTCCGCCCACAGCATCCGAACTCAAAGAAATGACATACCTCAGACACGTTGTAGACGAGACGTTTCGGCTGCACCATCCACGTAAGCACCGGCAGATTCAAAAGAGAGAAAACGGTGCAGGAAATGCATGCTGACTCGGGGGATTCTGGGTGTTGCAGTGGGGATGAACATGCGTGTTGCTCTAAACGACGTGACGTTACCAACTGGAGGCGGCAAAACCGGCAAAGAGCCCGTGGCTATTGCCAAGGGATCTAGTATCAGTTAGTCACCGTCGGCCCCCACATCCGCAGCCTTGTTGTAGATTGCCATGGAGCATGGAGGTTCGCTGACAGGTGTGGCAGTCTATTCATTGATGGGCATGCAGCGGCGCAAAGATATTTTCGGTGACGACGCTGAGGTGTTTCGGCCTGAGCGATGGGAGGAGCAGAACGTGCACCGCTGGCACTTTGTCCCCTACAACCAGTAAGTGTCTGGCCAACTTGGCTTTCGAGGTGCCGTCGTCGAACCCATATTGTAGACTTTCTGGTTCGAAAGCTGCCCATGGTTTTAGCAGACAGACTACTGACTTTTATGTCCTTTTTTCTTTCTTTCTTGTTCCTAGTGGTCCCCGCATGTGTATGGGGCGCAACTTCGGCCAAACCCAAATGGAGTACGTGTTGGCGAGGATTTGTCAAGAATTCCAGGATATTCGTGTCCCTGCGGGCCAGATGGAGCAGCAGGTCAAAATTGAACTCAACTGCAAAATGGCGCACCCCTGCATGTGTGAGTTTGTGCCCAAGGGTAAGGGCTTGGACCGATAGATGGGGAACCATGTCCGCAGCTGGTAAAAAACTTTTGACTGCCTTGTCTTGGAGTCATCAATTACCCTTTGGTAATATATGCACATCTCTCAGGTACGCAGTAGTCCAAGACCTCATCCGCAGAGTAGAAAAAGGCCAATAAAAAGCGAACCTTAACTGTCACTTCCCAATGCTACCACGACAATTTATTTTATTTTTATTTTTTGTCTGTTCCTAATTTGTGCTAGGCCCTGCATGAGGTAAGACCTAGTTAAACACAGTCTGTACACTAACTAGAGAACTATAAGATGCCAATAAAAAAACCGTATAAGCACTATCAGGCTTCTAGAATCCAGGTCTGGGGCTGCGGGGAGGTGGCGCGCCCGCAAGAACTCGCCCGTGGTCGCCCCCGCACCAATCGGTTGCAAGATTCCACGAGCGTACTAATTCACGAACTAGCCGTGTCAGGCCCCACTCTTATGACCCGACCTTTTGAACCGAAACTGAGCTTATTTACGCCACTAGGACCCATACTGGGACCCACACATGGTCAGGTCAGCTTAGGTCGGGTGATCTACAGACTCGAAGCTGAGCAGAAGGGGCTTCGTCAACCGGGAGGGCTTGATATTGGTGGAGACAGATAGTGAGATAGGGATGAGGGGGATGATAAAACGCCGACGAGGGCTTAACATGTGCTGCGCGCGAGCATTTGCGTTTTTGTAGCGTGACATGTATCCAAATGTTACATCCTCAGCCGTTGCCATGAAAGATGAGCGACCCCAAGTCTGTAAAAGGTACGCCTGTGATCGGTGCCGAGAACAAAAACTACGATGCTCTCGAGGCTCTCACGCAGACGACTCGTGCGACCGATGCCTTCGTCTCAACGCTTCTTGCGTGACCAGCAATGCACGGCCATTAGGGCGCCCGTCGCTGCGCGCCAACCATCATGGCCTTAAACAGGGTCGGCGATATGAGACACAGCATCCCGCGGGCTGCCCGCTACACTCTTTGCCTCAGCTGACGCCTGCAAATCCTCAGCTCCTTGTGTCCCGTGGCAGCTGCCCGCTTAATACTGCACCAGGTGGTATGGCTGCACTGGATGTTCGTCTTGCCGCTTCCGACTTCTCCAACCATGTGTCCGAGGGAGAGAACAATGGTCTTGGTGTCCTAGGCACCGAGAGCTTTGATTTCCAGTTCGGCTCTGGCACGGAAGTCATGGCCGAACTCGACTTTTGCGACATGACAGAGGCGCCACAGTCTACAAGTCACGAGCCCGAGAGGGCCGATATACACGACTTCGCCGCAGATACCCGAGATGGTGAGCCTGCATCTATGGAAATCGAGTTTCTCCCTGCCTTTGCTGGTCCCTGTAGCAGTGGCGGTGACGATGCCATGGCCTTTTTGTTGATGACAGTGGGAAACATGTTCCAGGACTTGGCCAGTCTGAGCCACGACCATCAAGACGCCTGGGACTCGTGCGATACCTCCCTGGTCAACGATGCATTGTTTAGTGGACGACATCCAGGCCTTCATGGACCCGAGACAAGTCACTCACCACTGAGGCAAGTCTTGGACATTTCAACGCGGTTTGTGTGGGCCTTGCAGACAATAAAGCCAGCTGCCACTGCAGTCGGATCGCCTACTGGCATTTTGCCACCTCTGTCAGTCATGCTCATGATTTTCTCAACCTATATCCAGCTAGGGCAGTTATTCAACAAAATTCTGGCTGGTGTAAGTGATGCGTCACGTAAAGGTGCAGAGAAGGCTCGAGACCAACCGGCCAACACGACCCGGCTGGGCACCAGTCGCAGCCAAAGCGCCGCTCAGCGCACCATGATGGTGACGCGGGTCATTGAGCATCAGCTACACTCATTGGAAAGTTTGATAGGGCTGCCCATGGAGTCCAGGCTCTGGAGCTCGAAGGCCTCGGACATGGGTGTGCTGGACCACGAGCAGCCGTCCGAGGTTACCCGGGCAGTCATGATGCAGGCGCAGGGAACTTTCAAGTCTTTGAAGCAAACCATGGACAGGATAACATCTGGTACATGTTGATCCGTTCTGAATTGGGCTTACAAAATTGCTATGTGCCATGCACGGGCTAGGCAAGGGGACATGGTCGACTTGACACAAACTAGTACATGGTAGATGTATGAATGATGATTGTTCACCACCCACCGTTGATATCCTGGAATATCCATACCCTAGGTCGAGCTATGAACTAAATCAAGAGCAGGGGAAAGAGTAATAAAAGCGAGTACATGGGGACTGTATTCGCCGTGCCGCCTGATTCGCTTCTCGAAGCAGCCGGAACAGACACAGTACCAGATGCAGCACCGCCAGTTGTAGCAGTGGATGCGGAGCAAGAGGGAACTCGGATGAACAAAGGTCAGGGAAGAGTCTTGGCGGCCGCGAAACATGCTGCCACTGTCCCGTTGGGCTGGGTTGAAGGCGAGTTGCTCAAGTTGATTTGCGTGCAGCCCCAAATATCGTCGGCAGGGTGGTAATCAAGCCAGGCAGAGCACATTTCATCCTTGCTGGCAAGACCGGCGGAGACAGGCTTGGTATCCTTGGAGGTATCCCATTCGCAGGTTGTAATGAGGCGATCGCCAGGCATCAGCTTCACCTGGTTCACTTGCTTAACGTACTGGCACCCATAGTCATAGCTTCGGAGACTCGATGGCGCGGCTACTTCCCTGCCGTCTCAGATAATTTGTACTTGGGCATTCCGACCACGTAGACGCATATGGTGCACGACAGCGATGGCATTAATCCCGTCTTTCGGCCACTTGGTGCAATCCGGCGCGCAGACTGTTGCATGAGATACCGATTTCTTCCTCATGTGTGTGTTTCTGCCGGCAAAGCATGCGCCAGATTTTCTGACCTGGCCAGCTTAGACAGAACGCCATTCATTCCTATACGGCAACAGCATGCTGAGATTGGCTTGAGAGCGCACTCCTTTCAGTATTGCGTCTTGTTTACTGTCGAGTAAGCGCCTCGGCATCCAGGCTGCTCCCTCCATCACCCGGTGGGCGCGCTCGTCATCCAGTCTCAACGACAGAGTCGCTTTGAATAGAACAAGGAAATGTTACAAGTATTGAGGGAGTTTCTCAAAACTGAACCTTGAATTCCAATTCTTTGAACACGAGTCAAGATTTTCGCACGCTGTTGACATGCGCTTTTATCGCCGGTTTTTGTGCTGTCGTGGCCTGGCCTCTGGGCACGGCAGTCATGGCGTCTTCTACGGCAAGCAAACTCTCTACACCCTCAGTTGTGGCGATTTAAACAGGCTGAGGCATCGTCCTGCCTACACAAACTGGGCATGCCCCATCAAGAATCGAAACGGTCCAGTATGGACGCGAATCACCCCTGCCTCAACGGCCAAATAGTCCGGTTTACCCAAGGTCGCCATCGAATTGAAGCGGCGAAGAACATGGATCCAGAGGAGTGGTGGACTGTCAGCTTATCATGCATGGACATCTCACACATGCAGACCGACGAAACTGTGAAAAAACAAACAGAACAATATCAGCATAAGACGCCTGACACAGACGGGCGAATATACTCCAAGTTACGCGGATACGAGGATAAAAGTCGGGAGTTCAACGAATGGCATCACCGCTTAAGCAGATCGAAACAATACATCTTGGAAAGAATTATGCGCCAAACTACTATGGTAGAGTCTCTAGACCTGCTCGTACAGCTCCTTGGGTTGATTGATTTTCTTCAGCTTGGATGCTACGGATGGGTCTGTGATAACCACCTTTTTGAGGAGACTATCCCCGGCTGGAACATCATATTCACGGAATGGTCAAGAATCACTCTTGGTGATACTTTCATGCAATGCTCTGTCGACAGAGACAGTGCTGGCGCTGGAGGGCCGGGCTCCGACTGCTAGCGAAGCAGACCGCCAGTGGATTCGCCATGCATTCGCATCTGGCCGCGTTTGGCCGAGGGTCACGGATCCGCAACATCAAAGTGAATTAGAGCGCCGAGTGCGAGCAACAGCGGGCATCGTACCGAGTCTCCGGTGGCTACAAGCCAACCTCGCCTATCTGAACGTCGCGGCTGGCATCATCTGGAAGCTGATCATTCCTGAACACGAAGGTCGGAGGGCAGAACGCAAAACATGTTCTTTGCAACAAATCCTATCTTGCGAGACTTTTGGGTTGCTTCTAGGTCTCGGTTGTGTATCGAGGCCCGAGAAGGTGAATTTCAACCAGTGCAGGGCCTACCGTCGTTCAATATGGCGTACGATCAACTAATTCTGGCTGCGCTTCGTCAATTCCCTTATTTGAGCAAAGACGAGCCCAAGGGAAAGGCCATAGAGAGGCAAGGTTTCCCGTTGGACTGGGGTTGTGTGTTGCTTTTTCACAAGAGGGCACGTCTCCTTGGCTTTTTCACTTCGAAAGTAGAGCAGGGAACCATTGCAGCATGCCCACCTTCCATCCTCAAAGGTTGATGGTGAATGAAGAGTCAGCTGATTTCGATGCTGCTCAGTTTTTTGGCAAAATGAAGCATCCTTGGGGGAGACCTCAAGTGCCTATATTCAGGGTCATCCAAAAGTCGGCATTCCTTCCCGTGCTCATATGCGCCAAGTCACAATCCGAGATAGATGTCGTCTTTGTCTTGCAGGACCTGTTGCGTATTTTTGCCCGACCATTCAAACTCGAGTGTATTTCATTTCTGCCGCAGATTGTTCTCAATGCCGGATTCACGGTTCCTTACGGCTTCGGGCCAGCGACTGGCTCCCAGTCCGTGCTCAGGCATGACGTTGCTTTGCAGACGATAGAAGAGATCAACCAACCAAATGGCAATCGTCCTACCCAATTTGGCGGCCGCACGGTTAGCAGAACTGATATAGAAGGAACTGGTCTTCTTGATTTGCTCGGCGACATTATCATGGGTAACGCGCTTGAGCACGCCAATGTTTGGGATTCTGATCAAGCTCGAGTTCGTGAGCTGGCGAATTCGAATTCGGGCCCGACATGTCCATCTCCCCGGTCAAGGCTGCCGAGCTTGCCAGGTTCCGACTGTCGAGAATCGGCTGCGGCGACAGAAACAACGTGTGTGAGCATCCCTCCTCCGTCATGGGTCAGTTCTCTGGGTCCTCGGTCACGGCTACTCTCTCCGACATCACCTCCTTCGTCACAGCAGCAATCCAGGAAACGCCGACGAATTCATCGTCATCAAGATGCCCCAAGCAACGGCCAATATGAAGAACAGGGCCGAGATGACGAGAATACCTTTCAAGATTCTTGGTCATGCGGCCCATCCATACCACGCTCCGCCATACAGTCATTCGCGACCTTGCAAATGGGATCGTTCTAGTTTAGTCAGAACCAGGAGCCCCTCAAACTGGGCGGCATCTTTGATCGTATTCCGCGCGTATCTGCTTCATCTTATGTTTGTGACCGGTCGTCCTCTGTGGCGGCGACGTCCACTGTTTCACGTTCGCCACTTCCAACCCCCTCCCCCGAGCGCTTCCCACTGCGGGATACGAACGCTGTAAAGGAGGAGCTCGTGCAGAGTTATCTTGCAAGTATGGCGGCGGACCGCAGCAAATACTCTGCAGCCGAGTCCCGAGGCCCAGTAAATAATGGCGATGATGACTTTTAGGCTATAGAAGTTTAGCGAATGGTTGGGTTGATTGTGAAGGATATTTTATGTGTGCTTATGTGCCTGTCTGCGTTGTGTGAAGTTTCAGGGGAACGTGGTTGCGGAGGGGCTGTGTTCCTGGTCGAGCACTTCCTCGCCTATTGGGCTTGTTATCCTTGAGGCCCACAACTCTGGCAGCCATACGGGGAAGTGAGGACGTTTCCGGATGTGTGCTTAGGGCCAAGCGCTCGATTAGCCCACAAGCTACTGACGCTAGATCGCGACCCCCGATTTGAATTGAATCAAGCTCTTTACGGCGGCCAACCAGGAGCGACTGAGTGGACGCGTCCTGGCTATCATTTTCTTTTCTTCTACTACCAATAAGACGGCTCTTCCTCGCCACAAACCAGCGACAAGCTTGATTACCCCCCGTACAAGGCTGGTCCAACTCGACTAATCGTGAAATTCGGTACCCGGGTGCCCTTGAATCCCTGTCGCGACTCACAGGCGTGGTCAGTTTCATGTACCTCGGTATAGACGTCAATGCAGGGGTATGACGTGGCCGGGGGAGCACAATGAGTGAATTGCCCTTTTGCAGGGATGGAGATGGAGGATAGAGCCGAAAGTGTAATTTAAATTGTCGATTGTGTCCATGGGCAAGCCAACCACGGACCCCTCCACTTCTCCTCTTTCTCTGCTTCCGTGTCAGAAGTGGCTTTGTGGACGGGCCGTGTGTGGTAAGTGAACAGAAGGCCGTTCATCTGTTGTGACGGGGAGACGGTGACAACAGCAAAAGGAACGTGCGAGATTGAAGTATGCGCAATATTGTGTGCTGTCACACAATGGCGGCCGACTGCCTGGCAATGCACCCAAGCGGCATGCCAGTTATGGAAGAGATAACCAGTGACAGTCATATGGAGAGAAGCTCATCCCTCGTTCCTGCAGATGTATGGCGCACAAAGCGTGTTTGTATCGAGAGTTAGTTTTTGGTTGTGAGGATGTCTGGATGTCAGGATGTCAGGATGTCAGGAATGATCGAGGCGCTAGCAGTGGGTCAGGCACGACCGCAACAGCCACGCCTGCTGTGTTCCTGTCCCTCTCCTCTGAATGAATTATGAAAAGATGAAATCGGCCGGAGATGCTGCAGATTAGTGTCATAAATCTGCTCTGTCGGCAAGATGCATGTCTTGTGAGTGTGTGCGCTGCCATCTGCCGCTCCGCTCCATCCGGGGCCTGCCTAGAAATAAAAAATGAAAAAAAACGAATAACCCAGACAGCGTCAAAAGACACACACCACAAAAAAAAAAAAAAAAAAAAAAAAAAA